>CAOKZL010000671.1:1200000-1556575 GCA_948472985.1 Iguana delicatissima
GCTTACAGAGTGCTAGCCCAAAATGTTTTGTGGCTTGAAGAAGAGGCCTTCACACTAGGATCCCACCATTTAAAATATTTTTCAGTACCTTTCAGATGCCAGCTCCTGCTTTTATTGACATTGACCCCTCCATTCCTGCCCGAAATAGGTTGCTTCACCCTCTGCACAGTAAGACTAGAGCCATCTTTCAGTCTGTCTAGTAAGTTCACTCATAGCTGATATAAGATTCAACTTGAAGCTTCTTTATTTTTTACTTCGTATTTAGCCACTATGCTACACCAGCTGTTTGGTATCACTGATGCAGTGATTATATGTATGTGTGTTATTGTAATGATGCTTTGTTATAGACAAAGAGTATCACACTTCTGTGATGCCTGGGAACGCTAAACTGCTGTCTAGACAGATGTCTTGAATGTCTTATATGAACAAACTCTGCCAGGATAAAAAGTTTACTATTGATTGACTGGTGTATCTGTTCTGTGGGATCTTTACAGAAGAAAGCCTCTCTAAATAATATCTGGATTAATTTGTTAGCCCTTACTTGTAACCTAGGAGCAGAAGTCATTGTTTCTGCACGTGCACCATTTTTTAAATAGCACCTGTGTTTCAGAAGATAACTGCTGTTTACATGCCGTTTATCGTCTCTGTTCAAAAAGTTTTTTCTTGAAAAAAGTAACCTGGAGAGATTTGAGAACAGGTGAGCAGGCCTATGAAGAAATACTGTGCACAGTATTTTCGTTTTAAGATTTTCTTGTGGAAAATTTCCCAAGTGGCTTTTTGGATTTGGGAGGGTATAGATGTGTGGGTGGAGGTGGGTATTAGGACCGGCAGCTACTTGCCTCTGGTAAGCAAAATCATCACTAGGCAGAGATGTCTTAAGGCAGGGATGGAGAATGTGATATCCTCCTTATGATGCTTGACTACATTGCCATCACTATTGACTCTGCTGGATAGAGCTGATGAGAACTTGTGGTCTAACAGCATCAAAAGGGCCTGTCAACCACAGATTCTACCCCGCCTCAGCTTTAAGCTGAGGAGCTGTAGTTTAGAGGCAGACAGATGCATGCAAGCAGAAAGGCCCAGGTGTAGGATCCCATGAGACAGAAGAAATCCTGTGTTCTTCCAGAGCACCTGTCAATCAGAGTAGGTAATCCTGAGCAAAATGGATCAATGATCTGACTTAAAATAAGATAGTTTTGTATGATCTTTCTTTTCTGCTACTGATGATGACGTGTAATAGTTGGATTAGGTGGACTAGAAAAATGATCTGAGGATAACGTTTGTCAAGATGTTTGAAAAAGGGCAAGACAGTATACAAGACAGTTTGATTTGGCCCGCTACTAGGATGATGGTGCTGAGGATGAAGAGACGTCTGAGACATGCACATTCCCAGTCTGACTTTAGATATTGAAGGATATAACAAAAAGGATAAGAGGAAAAGGCAAGAGTAATAAACGTCAAATGTACCTGCATTAAGCATGCTTATTAAAGTTCATTTCAGTTGCCATGGGGGCCTTTGGGTTCAGTATTCCAGCCTGTCCTTGCCAAAGAAAGCAGGAAGACACTGATAGATAGCAGGACAACACCTACTATTTAGAGCTATTGTTGTGGGTTGCTTGTCTCTGCTGGTCTTGAGTCACAGCTTGACTTTGAATCTGTATCTGCCCTAAAATCTTCTATGGCTTGTTTTATGCCTCCTACCTGTTTTATCCTACTTATGCAAGGTTTGGGGCTGGCAGAAATTGTCCTTGGTTTCTTTGCTTGCTCCTATGAGGCTGCCCAGCCTTTCCTGAACAAGAAAATGTGTTCCTTTTCCTATAGGTTCAGATCACAAGCTTGTGTTGTAGTAGAGCTAAGTTTTACCTTCTCTAGGAATACAAATGACAAAAGGAGAGTTGTTAGAGTAATGCTAGGCCTGGGCCCAGGTCTATGAATTTATTTCTCAAGGTCCAAGATTTATCTCTGTATGCAAAATTTATGAACATTTGTATCCCATGGGATTCAAATCTGTTAAGTACCCAGCAAAGCCCTGGATGTTAAGCTTTTTTAATATGCCTACTTACACAGCACCCTGTTCAAGATCACTAACTCAGCTTTGAATATATATAATCATGCATTGCAAAGCATGAGAAATGTCCACATTCACGCTGATTTTGAATATGATAAGGTGTTAACATATGGGCGTTAGAAGTATGCAAACTGTGACTTCAGCTGATATGAAACTGAACCTTTGAAAGGTGTGTATGTATGAATAGCTCCTTGGGAAGGTAGACAAGCATATACAAACATAGATGTAAACACAGGCACAGACGCATACAGAACTCTGTGCACAACAAAATATAATTTTATTAGTCACCGGAGTATCCTTGTTCCTTCTTCAGTGTAGCCCTGGTTCTTAAAAATCAAAAGCACGTTGTAAACAGGGCTAAATAAAAGTGATTTTTAAATAATGATTTAGGTTACCAGGAAGAATTGCTAGTTTGAATCTGATTTCCATTAGGTCTCCAGCTTTCTAATGTGTTTCGAGAATACATGCTTACTAATTGGTGTTGTAACATATGAACAGAATGGAATGCTGTTGCTTTGGAATCGGCACTTGCAAGATTATCCCACAAAAGCCAGAATGCAGTGTTTGTGAGAGGGATTGCTTTGAACTGACATGCTAAATAGATCCTGAGCAACCATATCAGTGGGCAGGAGCTGGGCATTGGTGAGACAGATATGTAGGAAAGGATATAGTGAGTGCTTTGCTTTTCAATGCTGTAAATTTTTTCAGCTTGTCTGTGAGTCCCCCTGGATTTTTAGATTTTTTTTTTTTGAACAAGAGCAAATAATTGAGAGAGAAATCGTGTTTGCTCTTCTACACAAATACACTTTGCACCCAGTCCATTTTGAGCAGAGGTGTGGAAGGGTAGCATTTTCTCCTGTAACCTATAAATTGCCGCCAGGAAATGCTCCCACTGAGACAGTGTGATTGTGTTTACAAAGAGCTGCAGTGGAACTGGTTTAGGAGAGGCACTTATGTGCATGGCCCTTTTTGACCACATATGACTACTAATGCCGCCCACCATAGCTTTCTGTGCAAACTGGAGTTAATGTGCTGCAAAGTGAAAACAAAAACAGATGGGAAGCTGCTTTAATAAGCTATCTCAATAAGGCTCAACTAATCAGAGAGAGGATGTTCCGTAAGAATTGCTGTGGCAGATCAGACTGAGTTCTATTGAGTCCAGCTTTGTGTTTCGAAAGCAGCTAGAGCCATGCACCTGGGTACTTGAAAGCAGAGGCACGAAGCTGATGGCCTTTTCTCTATTGTATCTCTTTGGCCTCTGGAGCTATTTGTCAAGTGTTTATGTGGTTTCTGAATATGAAAGTTCCATTTAGGTATCATCATATACATCAGGGCTTGGGAACTTCCTTAAGCCTGGGAGACACATTCCAGTTTGAGGACAGTCTCGGGGGGCTGTATTCCATGATTGGGACATAGGGCAAATGGGCAGATTTGCATTTTACTGATTTGCTCCAGTACAACAATTTTCAGGCCTACACTACCTTGCCAGTCTGCAAATGTGAGTTATTGTGTCATTTAGAACCCAGCCAATCTTTTGTATTGCATGTAAAACTTTCCAGGGCTTCCGGTGAGACTCCTGCTCCATGCAAAACTTTTGAGGACTAAAAGTACTTCTTTGTTTCCAACCTTCTGTCACTAGTGAGAGATGAGGTTAGAAGAAGAGCCAGGGCTGGACAGAGAGCCTACACACTATCAGTTAGGCCAGTGAGTTGGAGTTCCCTCACTTTGATATATACATAATGATATTAATCCCAGTTCTTTGACTGCCTGTGCTTATGTAGCCAAAACAGCAATATCCACACAGAAGAAGGAAGAGTTAGATGGCTGGGGGAAATCTCAAGGTTTACAGAACTTTGTTGGTGTTGTGTGCCTTCAAGTTGTTTCTGGTTTATGACAACCCTAAGACGAATCTGTCACTAGGTTACTCCCATCGTCTCAAGAGGCAAGACTGGTGTTCTGTCATCAGTCCAGTTTCCCATCACCTTCATTTAATACATTTATAGCACACCAGTTATTGTTACTCCATGGGTAGAGTAGTAAAAACTGTACAACATATAGTGATAAAAGTATACAGAAAATAAAACAACACAAAGCAAACCAATTGAAAACAATCACAGTGGCGGTATTTATTTGTTCAGAAAGGAGAGAAGAAGTCTGAAAAGAAAATAAATTCTTTACGTATTCTCAGAAAACTAGTCTTTGCCTAATGACTAAATGGTATCAGTGTAGGTCTCAGGGGACAACCTTAGGAACACAGGAGTCATCGATAAGAACTATGCCTGTATTATCTTCTGTACCTTAGAAGTTGAGACAAAAGATGTGAAAGGCCAGAAAAAAACCAGAAAAAGTGACAAAAAAGGCTTTTCCTTCCCAAAGCTTTACTTTTTGGGAAAATGGGAAAAATGTATTATTTTCTTTTAGAATGATGAATAAATAGTTTAAGACAAGGAGTTGTATATTCCATCCCCTCACATTATTTCTAAAAACTATGTAACCCGTAGACTTCTATGTAAGATTATGTACAGGAGTGCTATTACCCAAAGGAGTAGTCTGCAAACTGAGGCAAGACAAAAGTTCAAGTGTTTTTCATAGTTAGGCTCTATTTGTAAGAAGAAATAAAATTTAAAAATGTAAAATCAATTTGCAACTATATTATGTATATGCTGTACCTTTAACATATCAAACATGATAATTTTATGCCAAGCCAAGATATACATAACACATTTTATGTACTTCAAGTAACAAAGTGACTTCATTCTGTATAGTGCACTAATATTGCATATTTTCCCAATGTTTCCAAAAATGTCAATTTTTCCTCCTCACTTGCCAAAGCAGTAACAACAAGAGGATTTCCCCCCATGACTTTAAAATTTCTGAAAATGCTAGGTCTCTCGGTGGGAGATATAATCTGAAACAGAATCTCTGTTAATGATGTCAGCCAGTGGATAAACTTTGTTTCATAATTCCATTATGGGAAGTGTGCATGTGGCCCTTTGGGGGTCCAGTGCAGCCCTTGGAACCCCTCTGGGGCCCTCTGAGCACTTCAAAAGCCATGACACCCCCACAGAAAATTTCAGATGCATTTTGTGGGCACAAGAAATGTGAAGGATAAAAAAAAATGAGGGGCTGTTACAGGATGTTTTTGTGGGCTCCATTTGGTGGCCAAATGACCCAAAATTATACATCCAGTTTCCCCTGAAATGGTGATCAAGACAACATCCTGCAGCCTTGTGAAGTTAACAACCAGCAGGTGCAAGTCTCTTGCCTCTGGAGCGTGTCCACCATTGCTATAGATGTTGCTCTTAATCCTTTCAATATACCTTCTGATGCTTCTGTCTTTTTAGATTATGTGTGTGTTTCTACCTAAATACAAAAACACTTTATGTAGTAATTGTACAGCATATATAGTACTTTACAAGAGTCACATTGGGAGTGGGAAAGCAGGTCCCTGCTCTAAACAGTTTTGGCAGCAATCATTGGAAAAGTAAGATATGAGAATGACAAAAATGATCCAATTATAGGACACTTCTGGGTGTCATCAGAAAATAGGTGTCTCCACTTGCTTGTTGGATGAGATAAAGACAATGTGGTTTGTGTGCATGTTCAGCTCTACCATTAGGCAATGAGGCAATTGCTTCTGGCAGCAGAAGGTTGAGGGTCAGTTGCCCTCAGATGTAATGGAGGACGTGGTCTCACATCCTTGTTGAAGTCAGTTTCAGCTGCTACTTGTACATGTAGAGCAGGGAGGTGGATTCCGCCCCCTTGGCCTTACATCAAGAAGTACCTAGGGCCAAGCCCTTTTAATGTGTGAATGTGTGTGAGCTTTCAGGTTTTACTTTGCCCCTTGCACTGCAAACTCTTCTACCTTCCTGGGAGTATGTCAAGTTTCCTCCTTGTGAATCCTGAAATGGAAAGGAGGAGGAAGAGGGTTGGCTTTGGTAGCCATTGGGGGCAGTGGTATGTAGAAGTGAGTTTGAGGGCAGTGAAAAGGTCCTTCTGTGTCTGCTAATAATTCTGACATATTCTCACATATCAACAACATATTTTGTCTTTAAAAGCCAAGGACCAGGGGGTGCTTTTAAAAAAGCTGACAATCCAGACACCAGATTCAGGGTAAGGAGTGGTTTGGAGACTTGAGTATGCCTATTTCTGTGCAAATAGGTGGAGATGTTGTCACTTACAGTTTGTCAGGCTCCTCCTCATAAGGGAAGGAATAATGTGGGTTGCAAAGCAAACCACTTACAGTGTCTGCTAGGAGAGCTCACGTGAAAATTGGCTGGAGCAGATATACCCTAAGTGGCTATTAACTAATGGGCAATGCTGATGGAGCATTTGTGCCGTTCCCATGAATAACAAATGAATTTTGTGCCTGTCAAAACAATGACGATGGATTGCAGTTGAATAAACATGAGGGTGGTTTGCCATTTGCCATTCTCCCGAGCACAGTCACAGTGTGTTTTCTTACAATTTTACAGTGCCAGGAAGGCTACCAAGATCCCAGTGCACCTGGAAATGCTGCTGCAGAAACCGTATTTGGAATTAAATGAGTTATGGTCTATTGTGCTCTCGTAGCAGGGCTTGAGTAAGAGAACATACCACTGGCATGTGTCTCAAGCATGCAGTGAAGTAACTGAGGGCACAGGAGTGCTATGGCTTCTTAAAATCCTGCCATTCTCATGGAAATCCTGCGGTAAACTAACTTGATACTTCAGTCTTAACATACTTATTATGGAATACACCTCACTGAATGTAGTGTGGCTTACTTCTGACTAAACATGTACTGGATTGTGGTGTCACATTGGGGGCAAATGGAGTACTAATACATTCTTAAAGTGTGAAATGTGTTTGAAAAAGACTCTGTTTTAATGTAAAAGATCACTGCTGATATGATATATGCAATGGTGGAAAATTTAGGAAGTGTTTTGTTTTGTTTTTTTAGATAGCAGATCCCAGAACCACCCAACCAGTATGACTACTGACCATATTGCCTGGGGAATTCTGGGAGCTGTAACCCAACCCTCCTCCTACCATTTCATTCGTATGCCTTTTCCTTCAATTCAAATGCTTCTAGAGGAGAGGTGGGAAACAGTGAATGGTGCATAACAATTAGCTATTATATTGTTATGCAAAATTATTCATAAATTGTATATGGGAGTAGAAATAGTATAGAGCCCCAATGCCTGGTATGTGCAGTATTCAATTTATGCTCTTGACTTTACTGAGATATAAGAAGCCACAATGTCATTTTAATAAACTTGGTAATCACAATGTGACCTGAGCTGAAATATAGAAGAATTAACCCAGTCTGTTGTAGGAGAATATGGTATGAAATGACAGGTATATGGAAGGAGTTTTAAATAGTGTTGCAGATTTGTGGACGTTGGACAAGAAAGGGTAAATCAGCCATTAAAACTGGTGAATGTTGGCTCTCATTGCCCTTTGTTAGGTAAGTTGCAGGTGATACCTAATTAACCAGTTGCTTGCTTCTCAGTTCAGGACCATGTTGGGGAATGTTTTCAATAGTACTGTATTTCCTGCACTTACGCCTTATCTCAATAGATGTCTGTGCAGATGATGAGCTGCAATTTCCAGCAGCCCTAATAACTATAGCCAAAGATGAGAATGATGGGATGTGCAGTCCTACCATATCTAGAGGGCAACAGAATTCCCACTCCGGTTTAAAAGAAAACAAGAGGGCAGGACTGCACTTTGAAGAAAACTGAGGAACAAACAAACAAACAAACAAACAAGGAGCTGAGTGTTGGGCTCTGCAGGAATCTTACAATGTGGGCTATGTCCTTAGTGATTTGATGCAGAAGCAGTGATTTTTTTGCTGTCTATAGAAGTTGTGCCTCTGCCTGTGTTCTGTGTATATATTTGTTTAAAAATCTATGATAGAAATATTACAAAACACCAATAAGCTTCCAGTGACCATCTTCCAGTGGAAAGCTACTCCTAGGAACTTCTCATCACTTTACGAACTGGGAGGAGGAGAGGTGTAAAAAAAATCCCTTGATGCTCATTACCTCAAATGCATAGGGCAGTAAAGATAAAGTTACTTCTTCACTTAGTATGTCTTTCATCTGTTTTTTTTCCTTTGCCAACATTGTCAATTCACATTCTAGGTAATTCAAGTTTAAATTTAGGGTTGAGAAATGATTTCTCTTGTAAAGGTCGCATGATTTTGTAGTTGGATGGGAGCACAGTAGAAATCTTGGGGGGAGTCTCCTTGAGGAGGCAGTGTGGCCCCAAACTTGCACAATTCCTCACCCCTGACATAAGAGGACTAATTCTGTAAAGGAATTTCCTTTGCCAACAACATTGTTGTTCCTTTGCCAACAACAAAGTAACATGCTTGGGACTGGGACCCATCTTTGTTCTGTGTATAGCTGCAAGCCACTTTGTTGGCAGAATACAGTGAGCCTCTTAACAAGCTTGTCAGCTGTGAAATCTGGAGATAAATGTGGATGTTGTAACAGGTAACGGTCAAGTTCAGGTTTCTTTACCTTATATTGGCAACCAATAAACTCAGAGAGTAAGTCCCAGTCAATTTGCTCCCTGTAGATTAGGATTTCCCTGTTAACAGCTAGGTTAGCCTGGTGTCTGCTTGTACAGCAGCATGCAACAAAATCCAAACTACATGTTGTGGTCAAACCTTTATTAGGCCAACCAAAAGGTGCAAAATGTGCCACACTTGGTTTCAGGCATCTCAGGCAGGATGACAGAGGTGTGACTGTAGCATCATCACTTTTTTCTCCTTATATGGTTTTATTGTCTTTGCCTGATGAAAAAGCCAGTGGGCTTCAGAAGCTAACATGATACTTCCAGGGCTGGGACCTTACTAAGTAGTGATGGAGGAGGAGTGCCCCATGCTTCAAGTTCTGGCTCCTGCTGCCGCCTTCTTATGTCCTATTGTGGATGTTGAAGCAATGAGGAAGTGATAGAAGGAGAGTGTGTGGTTTTCCCCTCCACAGTCCAGTGACTTGTAGTATTTAGCTTTTTTTTAAAAAAGAAAGAGCTAAAAGTGACTATAACAGGAAAGTCAAGAATTACAACTAATGACTTTTGGAGGGCTTCGAAATGTAACAGTAACTAATTCCTTTTAAAAGCAACACTGCATGCTTTTTGAACTAGGAAATCCTTGGTGCAAACTTTATCTCAGCAAGAGCAACCAGCATCCATGGGATCTGCAGAATTCTGGGAGTTGTAGTCCAAAAAGTAATGTTGTCAAGTTTTCTCAGGGGAACAAGAAAAGGCTCTCTATTGCCAGCCACTATGAATGACAGAAGAGCTCATGATTGGCAAGCCAGGCTGAAGACTCAGTTGCTGTATATGTGGGGGAAGAGCAGGGGAACTGAGAGCCTCTTTCTCTTCTTGGAAATCATGTGATTGCTATGATTGGGGAAGGGACATGGGCATGCGTTAAGGCTGCTAGACTGAAAACTACAGAGGGTTCCTGTACTTCAGTGGTTGTGTAGAGGAGAGAATTCAGCAAGTGTTGCTTGTCACACAACCAGATAACAAGCAATACCTGTTGAAATTCCCTGTTCTGCATAATTATTAAGGGCACGAGAGCCCTCTCCAGTTTTCACTCTGGCAAGCCTAAGCTGTCCCTCTCACTGCCCATTCATTTCCTTACTTCGTGCATGGAGTGGGAAGATCTGAAAGGGGCTTCTACTCTTTTTGTTTGAGAATGAGTAGAAGGTTTGTTATCTCATGGGGAGCTTCAAGTTGTGTTCCAGCAAACACCTACAGAAGCTGCCGTCAGAGCTTCCATTTTAACCCAGAAAGTCTGGAACTGATGAGAGAGCAATGGCTTTTTTTATGTGCTCACTTCCCCTCGCCACTCTTCCAGTGCCTGCACAGGCTAAGGGCTTTACCAAACACTTTTCTTAGCAGGGAAGGGGCCGATGGAACTTGCAAACAATTCTGCTGCTGTTGGCCTTTCAGACATTTCTGGCTTCACAATACTGTATATATCTTGAATTTAAAATGCAGCTGTTGTTTAGTTATGAGTAATCATACGAATTTTATTCAATTAATTAATTCTATTCATTCATTCATTCATTCATTCATTTATTTAATATGCAGCCTTTCTGCTAGAAAAGATACTCAACATGTTTATATCTGCATCAGTTTATAGAGGAAGAAAAACAATAGACAAAGAGCTAAAAATATTTTCTTTCAAGGACTACATTTTTGTAGAGGGATAATCTGCTGCAGAGAGCCAACATGGTGTAGTGGTTTGAATGTTGGATTACAACTCTGGAGACCAGGGTTCAGTGCCCTCCTAGGCTATGGAAACTCACTAGGTAACCTTGAGTGTGTCATGCACTCTCAGCCCCAGAAAACCCTGTGATAGGGTCACCTTAGGGTCTCCAGAAGTCAGAAACAACTTGAAGGCACACATCATCACCACCACCACCACCACCACCACCAACAACAACATCTGCTGGAGGCTGCATGCTAGCATTGAATAGGTCTAAAGACAATAGCAAGAATGACTAGAGACCAAAAGTGTAGTGCCAATCTACCTCTTTCTCTCTTTTACGCCCTCCTTCCTTTAATACTCTTCCACCCTCCCCACTTGGCTGCCGAGAGAGGGCAGATCACTGCAGAAGTCTAATTTAATCACTTAAGAAAAAAAAAACTTTTGAAATCAGATTCCATGAAATTTGTCCAAGGGCTTTGTGTGTCTCAGAGCAGACATTGTCTTCAAAGAGGTGTTCCCTCCTGTGCTTCAGAGAAGAGGGAATAGTTCTTTTAAACTATTTCCTTTTGGGTTTATCCATTGTGACTACCATTTGCTAAAAATATCTGTCAGATTAGGACATCCTTTTTAATCAGTCAGGTTTTAAAAAAACATGATTATTATGAGCAATAATTCACAGAAGTTGCAAACTTGCAGACCTAGTTAAAGCCAATTAGTTTGCTGGAACTCAGATCTTTTGTTGCACAATGGTACTGTGTGGACACACATCTTGTATTGTCTTTGGTAGTTGATTAGGAGATTTTGGGCCAGTTGTACTCTCTCAGTTTAGCTTAGCTTGCAACATGGTTTTGAGTATAAGAATGGGACAACAGTGGGCACCTTGGAGGAGGAGAGGGTACGAGTGGACAAATGTCAAATTCAGACTATAGTAGTGTTTGGATAAGACCAGTTTAGCATGAAGTCAACGTGTTGTGCTCTAGTTATTTCCTATGGTTGACGTGTGCCTAAATAGTCGTGTAACTTGAACCTAATTCATGATGGCAGTGATTGTCTTCATAAACATTTCCTGGAGGTCAACTCTAGGACTATATTGGGAAAGGATGGGAGTTGTTTATCTGCTGAGACGAGAACAGTGTTGCTGTCTGTGTATTCTGGGTCAATCCTGATAGTTGAAGTTGGCTCAGGAGTGAAGCTGGGCCTTAATGAATATTTGATGGACTCTATTCCTGGCAGCAGTATGTCCTTGAAGGTGTTGAACTGAAAGGCAGGTACTTCTTGCGTGTGAGCTTCAAGATGGGAATTACCCTCTGCTAATGGAAGATGCTTCTGGATCTAGTTGTGATCCACTGGGGTTTTTTTAATCATTGATTATGGTAGCTATTTAACACATTTCCTCAAAGAGGAAATGCATGATTGCATAAATCATGCATTTAACATAAAATCTTTCTATGCTAATGGCTATGTTCAGCAATAGTTATAATAATTTAAATAGTAGTACAAGACATCTCTCTATAGTGGTAAGCTCTATGCTGACATAGTGGTGAGCTGTACTCTTCTGTCCAAGTGCTACGTCCCAGTGGAGATCTTCCAGGCTTCTGTTGCTTTTTGTTCTTGTGGGTTCTTTGTCTTTTAACTGGACGTGGACTGGGCACCTTTTTAAACAGATGATGCCTTCAGACAGAGGAATGTCCTTTGTAAAGTACCACAGATGACTCTCCTATCGTTGACCTGCAGACATGCACCCAAAATAGGCTGCAATATATGTATATATGTTTAGGTATATGTGTCTACTGTATTATACTTAGATCTGATGTAATATAGCATCCAAGGCTATGGCTGGCAACATTTATATTCCCCAAGGACAGTGTGTGGTGTTGACTTGGTAGCTAAGGAAATATGTTCACCCACATGTGTATGTACACATTCTGATCCAGATTGCTGTGGGGCTTTAATCGTTCTCTCCTACTGCCTTTAACCTGGTGGTCGGATCTGCTCTAATTAGCCTTCCACATAGCTGCCTTTGGTTTGAGACTCAAGGAGCTTATGGTTCACACAAGCCTTGAGGAACATTGGTCACCGATACTGTCCACTCAGCAATTTATCAAGAATCAGACTTGCTGAACTTCTTCCTTTGTAACCTCAGGAGCCAGTCAGACAGTTTAGGAGGCTCTGTATGGTATGCCTAAGCATGGTGTATTTAAATAATATCTAACTCTAGGCTTAATGGTCTTGTACTCTTCACTCTTTAGATGGTAATGTGTATTACTTCGCTTATATTACTTCATAATATTGTAATCCAATCTGCACTGGGGGAACCATTCTACTCATTTTGCTAAAGAGGACCTGGGATTTCACTTCCAAAGGCCTGGTCTGATGACTGCACTGTACATAAGCAGGAGCCTCAGTTTATTCCAATCCTTGTATTTGATAGTAGGATAAAGAAAGACCTACTTGGGTCTTTCTCTGTATTGGTTTGGCATGTTGAGATGGATACTGAATGATTGTGATCTATATCCTTTTAATTATGAAGCTGGGGATATACTGTAGTTTGTATTGGTAGAATGATGCTGGGGAAGATTGGCCCTCCAGCTGTTATGGACTATAGTTCCCACAATTCCTTACCATTGCCTGTCCATGATATCTGAGAGCTTCCATGTTAGTGGAGCTGTAACGCTGCTCTGTGTTTTAGTTCAAACTTCAAATGAGCTATTCAGGGTGCTGAATCCCAATGCCAGTATAAGTTCTGCAGTTTTAGTAGTTCCTGTTAAGTTTGGATACACTGCCCAGCTGATGTGGGAGCAATTGGCTGCCACTGCTGGCTATGACTTCTGGGAGTTTGTCAGAAAAAATCCTGAGGACTAAATGTTTCCAACCTTTGTAGTAAATGAAGTGATACGTGTTTGAAAAAAGGCGGTAAAGTTTCTGATTGGTAATAACATTTTTAACAGGATTTTGGAATCAGTGATGAGAACACTAATTGTAAAGTAACATATAAAGTGACCTGGAAGATAAATGCTATACATCTGTATTGGAATACTCTTTCAGTTTTGGATACTGGACTGAGTATGTGTTGTGTGGAGGCAAGGCAAACTGAAAAGTAGACAGAGCCATCACATCCCTCTCTCTCCCTCTTTCTCTTTTCCTCTTCCTTGCCACCCAGCAGACTTCCAGGAGAAGAACAGTCCTTTCAAGTCAGAAGTCTGAACTGATGTCTCTGGGTGGGGGCTTTTTTAATTGGACCAAAATCCGGCAGTGTGCCATGCATTGAGCACTCTTACTGTAAGAAGTCAAAGGTTATTTTGACATCCCCTAATCCCCAAAGAGGAATATTTATTTACAGGTTAGCCTGTGTCGTCATGCTGGCCAAAGTATGCTACAAACAGTGTGCTAGTATATGTTGAGGAGCAAAAAGGGTGGCTCAGAGGAGTGAGCCAAACTACATGCTTCATGAGGGAAGTGGATGGCCACTGGAGAAAATTCCAACTGTTTTCTTCTTACATATATAATCTATGTTATTGAACATGGCTATTGAAATAATAATTGAGACTTAGAAAAACCAAAAGAATGAAAATGGTATTCAAATGGTAGATTTCTAAAAGTACGTCAGTTGTTCATCTTTTGTGCTAGCAGAATGCAGGGCTGCAGATCTGCTGCAGTGCATTTAAATGCATGCTGAAGATCTTGCCAGCTATAGCGTCAGGCCTGCGGGAGCCTTCCTCAAGAGATGCCTTCTGGCAGCTCCAGGAAATCTTTTCCTGACTTATGAACTATTTCTTTTGTTTTTTTTGGTAGGCTTACTCCCAAGTTATCTGTTGCATCTGGAGTCCTAGGCTGGGTCTCTGCCACTGCCTAGCATTTTTGGCCAACTGACACATTACATAGTATGGGTGGTAGCTTGCTATATACACATTAATGTTTGGTGTGGCAACTTCTGTGAAATGTGAAGCATAAACCTTGTCAAGTAGAGACATTGTGGGCACAGGTGAGGAGGCAGATACAATCAAGACTCCCTAGTGCATGAATGGGTATTTGCAAAAATACATTCTTGATTCATCATTCCAAATGCCATAACATGTGCTGTAGACACCTTTGCTAAGTGGAGTGTATATTGTGGGAAGGAGCTTCCAGCATAGAATCATAGAGTTGGAAGAGACCACAGGGGCCATCCACCGCAACCCCCTGCCATGCAGGAACCCACATCAAAGCACTCCTGACAGATGGCCATCCAGCCTCTGCTTAAAAACTTCCAAAGAAGGAGACTCCACCACACTCCGCGGCAGCATCTTCCACTGCCGAACAGCTCTGGCCATCAAGAAGTTCTTCCTGAGGTTTAAGTGGAATCTCTTTTCCTACAGTTTGAAGCCATTGCTCCTTGTCCTAGTCTCTGGAGCAGCAGAAAACAAGCCTACTCCACCTCAACATGACATCCCTTCAAATATTTAAACATGGCTATCATGTCCTTCTTAACCTTCTCTTCTGCAGACTAAACATCCCCAGCTCCCTAAGCCGCTCCTCAGAGGGCCTCATCTCTTCCAGACACTTTACCATTTTGGTCGCCCTCCTCTGGACATGTTCCAGCTTGTCAATATCCTTCTTGAAACGTGGTGCCCAGCACTGGACACAGTATTCCAGATGAGGTCTAACCAAAGCAGAATAGAGTGGTACCATTACTTCCCTTGATCTGGACACCATACTCCTAGTGACGCAACCAAGAATCACATTGGTATTACTGTAATATGTTTTCAGGGAATGCTCAGGGTTTTTTTCTATAAGTACTGTAGATGTTGAATATATACATAACTTTCTCTCTTTGTGTCTGTGTGTACATGCTTTCAAGTCATCTGCCAACTTATGGTGACCCCATAAATTTATAAAGGGTTGTCTTAGGCAAGGAATACTTAGAGATGGTTTTGCCAGTTGCTTCCTCTGAAATATAGTCTACAGCACCTGGTATTCTTTGGCAGTCTCACATTCAGATAGTAATCAGAACTCACCTTCCTTTAGCTTCCAAGACCCAATGTGTTGGTGTGCTGTGCGTGTTGGTCTAGGAGGGTGGGAGACCAGTGTTCAAATCCTCACTGAGCCATGGAAACCCACTGGATGATCCTGGTCATGTCACACTTTTCAGCGTAAGAGGCAGACAAAGGCAAACCCACTCTGAACAAATTTTGCCAAGAAAACCCTGCCAATTGACATGAATGCACACAACAACAAACTGTACATACAATATATTAAACAAAAACTGCGTATGGAATCATCATAGGATTCTGCAGACAAGTTCCATGTTATTTTCTATATGCAGGAATTTTGAGATCCTTTTCAGGGCAATCGAATGGGCCAACGTGTGTTTAGTCAAATTTTATAAAAAGATTAAAGCCTGGCATAGAATTATGGCAGGACAGAAAGTGTTACAATTTTGTTGGGTTACATTACTGTTGCTGTTGCTAAGGAATTTGGCAGCAGAATGGGTACCTGTTGTGTGAGAATGCTGTTTTTAGTGCTAGATTGATCACACATTACTGGGTACAGACCAACAGAGCTGGACCAAGATTTTTGGTAAAATGTTCCCTAACACTATGTCTTGCCATTTGCTGAGCAGCGTAACAATATTAAATGAACAAATCCTCAGTGGTATTTTAATTTCAGTATTCAGGCTCTATTTCAGGGAAAGGAATTGGCAAAAGCATCTCTGAATATTCTTTGCCTAAGAAAACCTTATGGAATTCATGAGCTTGCCATAAGTCCACAGGTGATTTAAAGGTACACACAGACAAAGACACACACACACACACACACACAAAACATTCAGACTACTTAATGATGCGTGCATTTGGATTAAAAACTGCTTGGCAACATTACTAAAATGGTTTTGAATCTCAGTTGTGTTTGAAACAATTTCTGTTTGAAAACCAGATAATCCAAGATTGCAGGCAGTGGTTCTGTATCTAAAATACTTACTGTAGCTAATACAGGAGCCCTGGAGTTTCTGCATATTAGCTTGGTACCTGATCTGTATATAGGACTGAATCAGCAGTGCAGACTGCATAAGTTGCTAATGGCATTAACTAATATAACTAGGTGAAAATTTGTGTGTTCAAAATACTTTATTTTGAGAAGTAAGCACGTGTCCAATTGTGGCATGCCAAAACCAGATTATAGCCCTCAACAGTAAACAGCCATGGTGCTATAACTATAAGGGCTAGTGTCTGAAACTGAAAGAGGTTTGGGAAAAAAGATTCTCCAGGAAAGAAAAATGCTAAAATTAATTTTAGCATAATATTTTTGTTAGGCCATCTCATGTGTCACTTTTTTTTTTTTTTTGGGCCCTTTTGCATACGCATTTGAGTTCAGAGGTGCAATTTATTTTAGCTGCATACTCTGGTTTTCTTGGGAATTATGGCAAAACTGCCAAGAGTTGTGACCCTTAAAATGAAGATGTCTGCCTTACATCATATTAGTGAATATTACGTGCTTATGCCTCACTTTTCAAATTGTTTCCTGTAAAATCTTTTTTTTCTTCAAGTTAGATGCCATAATTCAAAAGTTGAATCTGAAAATATTCAGAGTTCTAAACATCAACATCTAGTTTTATGTTATATGTTTGTGTGTTCAAACTTGTGTGACATTTTTCCTCTAGCTCTTCCACTGAATGTGTGGACCAGGAACACCTGAAAACTGGCTGGTACAGACTTATCTTCAGATACCTCGTTACTGGTTCCAATTGGCTTGTGAGTCTTGGCAGTGCTAGAAGCTACTTGGGTTCCTCAGATGAATGGGTGCTTTTTAGGGTTTCCCTTTGCTAATAAGGTGCCTTCTGCTACTTTTTTCTGTGCAGTGCCTTTGGGAGGCAAGTCATTAATTTTTTTTTTCCTGGTAAATTACCTACTTTTGCTCTATTGTATCCACAGCTTTTTAATAGCGGCTTTTTAATGTTTTACCTTTTTCATATCTGTAGCTAAATATTTCACAGCATAAACTGTTGCCATGCAAATTCAGTCAGTACTTAGTGAGAAAATCTGGAGTAGAACTAGCATGGTCTAGAATATATAATCTTTGTGACTCGTGTGTCATCCCTTCAGTAGACTTTTTTCTCATACTCACATACATGCATCCACATGGAAAGTTTTTGAGATTTTGTGAGGCATTGCCCGTGTACTTTCACATCTTGGTGAGGGCTTGGAACTTATGTGCTTGTTAAAGTGCTTAGGGCTTGGAATTTATTTTCAGCGTTAAAAAGTGGTGATTCTGATCATGCTGAATTCTGACTTCCAGTGTATTCCATGCTAATGTAACATTGTTTATTTTATTGATTCATTATATTTATTTATTTCCTGCCATTCTTCCGCAAATGAGACTCAGGGCAACTTGCACTGAAATAAAACAAGTTCAAAGGACAGCACATTTGAAGAACAATGTGAAAATACAGTGTTAAAAAAATACAGCGCACATACAGTTAAAAGCCCTTTTTGCAGCAAGCAAAGTGAGCTGCCAAATCCTGCTTGGATAAAATGGAGTTTCTCTTTCAAAGACAAGGATAGAGTCAGCTCAAGTGTCCCTTATAGGGAGTACCAAAGCCTGGGAATGACCATTGTTCTGCCACTGTTACAAAGTGTACACAAACTTACTTTTTGTAGCAGTCTTTGGTAAAAGTAAAGATATTGCCCAGCTTTGGATTTTGGATTTTTCTCCGGTTAAATAAAATGGAAACAGTAGCAGGCCTATTTTGTAGGGCTATGGTGAGCAGAGTGGTATCAGAATTGCGAAGGGGGACATTCTCCAAATAGCAACAGAATCTGCAGTTGGCTGAGGCTTGGATATAGCCAGTTCATGAATATAGCAAAGTCATGGATCTCAGAGGAAGCTTTCGCGTTGGCTGAAGTCTCCCAGTGCTCTCTGCTTCAGCGCAGCGCTCAGGGACCAGATCTCGATCACCCTTTTCTTGACATTTTCAGGAAGCCAAACAGAAGGTTACATTACAGCAAGGTTCAATAGTCATGAATTACAGTCTGTTCTCTTGTCTCATCACCAACCCAAAACTGATTAATATAGATCAGCTGAGCCTATGCATCACCATTAATTTCTTGAGCCCCACTGTGTCCCAGACTGGGATAGAAGAAGAATGGTTTGCTTTGGGGATGTCCTTTCTGCTCCCCAAAGTTAAGGAGCTAAGTAGGGAGGCAGAAGGGGGGGAAGCATGCTGCATTGAGTATTTTCCATGACTATTATTCTATATAAATATGTGTCCCCCCAAGGGGAATATTATATAATCATGTGGCCAGCCAGAACTCAAGATCGTCCAGCTGCAAAAAATCTGTTTTTGAAACCAACAGAAATTCCTGAAACCTTCTTGCAAGTATTTAATGGGAGTTTTTTTTAGCGCTTTGAGATGGGCTAGAAAGAAGAATGTCTCTGAACACATCCAAAGTGCTGAATATAATGCATTTTTGTCTGACTGTTAAAGCATTTGTGTGTGAGGTATTGAGAGGAAATAAAGGTTTTTAAGTTGTTTCTACCTACCATAACAACTTCTCCTTATCAACAGCCCTCCTGATTTGTTGGACTACAACCCTCAGTTTATGGGATGATGGGACTTGTAATCCTAACTCATCTGGAAGGCACCAGATTGGGGCAGTCTGCCTTATAGAATGCATCTTAGCTTCTTTATTCTGAGCTGACTTGATTTAAGTTTCTTTTGCCTTTTCTCAGTAATATGATTATTGTGTCTCTGAACTGCTGTTCTCTGTTTATGGCATTCTTAAGTCCAGGCTTTACTGTTTAGCCTGCTGGGTTGGAGATGGAGGAAAGATACTCATCCTTTTCATTTTGGTTTGGGGCTTGATGTTCTTTTGGTACCTTTCTACATTATGATCATTAGAAGAGGGATTGCTGACTTCTCTGCTGTAGATTAACTGCTCACAGTTCAAAACTGAATCCTGTTATATACTTTGGCTGGCATTTCTGGCACAGTTTCATGCAGCTAAACCGTGGAGTATCAACTTCTCAAATCCACATGGACCAAGATCTATTTGCCTTACAAGTTATTTCCATTCAAATTATCATAGAGCAGTGGCTCTCAACCTGTGGGTCCCCAGATGTTTGTGGACTTCAGCTCCCAGAAGCCCTGAGCATTGACCATAGTGGCTGGGGCTTCTGGGAGCTGAAGTCTACAAACATCTGGGGACCCACAGGTTGAGAACCACTGTCATAGAGCTTAATCCTCTCTTGGGTAGTGGCAGTGAAGAAGAGCTTACATATGCAAATATTCCTGTGCTAATGAGTGTTTACATATGCTAATAACATCTGATCTGTTGGGGGCCATCTGATTTGGCCATGGTGAACCATTGTCTCTCCTCTTGGCAGAGCTGCTCTCATGTGGGGTGTGACTCGTTTATTATGGTCCTGAAATACTGCCATAGCAAACTCCAGGTTCCAGATTCTCAGTTTCACCACTGGGTGTAAATTCCTCAGTATATGTTATCTGGACAGAGTTGCTGCAAGCAGGACCTGACCTAACATATTTCACATGTTTGTTTTTTGAATACCCCAGGGGCCAATTCACACTATGCAATTATATTACTATTATTTCACTTTAACTGTCATGGTTCCATCCTGTGGAATCCTGGGACTGGTAGTCTTGGTGAGGCACTAGAGTACTCTGGTTAAGAATCCTAAATGCCCCCCCAACTTCAAATCCCAGGAATCCATAAGGTGGAACCATGGGCATTAAGGTGGAATAAAAGGACTGTAATTCTGTAGTGTGAATGGGCCCCAGGTCTGAGTTTTGGGATTGCCTCATACAGTAGAAAGTACCTTTGGATATGTGCCCACTAGTTTTTGTTCATGACTACATAAGCCTGGTCAGCCATGTCTGGAATCAGGTGAGAAGAGAAATCACAGCATGTTTTCAAGGCAGGCTCCCTCTTTACAAATCAAACCACGAGCAGTAAAGCCCCAGTATCTAAACTGATGGTTGTAATGCCTTTGGCTGTCTTGAGCATCTCCTCAAAGGCAGAAGCAGATTTTCCTGGCTGCCAGGACTCAAGGAAATGGTTAAAAGGAAGCCTAGAGCATAAGTTCAGGCCTGGATATGGGTGAGATGCGTTTCCATGGCAACATTTGCAAGGAGAAGGCTTGGCAATAGTAGAGGCCCAGGGCAGTGGCATTTCACAGCTTGTCTTCCCGACTTCTTATCCCAAATTTCAGCATCTTTTGTCCTGTGTTCCCCCCTCACAGCTGTAATGACAAAGTATTTGCAGGTAGAACAGCTTCACCAGTGAAGGTAAAGACCTCCCCTCCCATCCAGTGAAGCAAAAGCTCCCTGTTACAGAGTTTCCTCAGAACCAGAAGTTGAGAGTATCAGTCTGTTGTTGTTGTGTGCCTGTAAGTCATTTCTGACTTATGGCAATGCTATCATAGGGTTTTCTTGGCAAGAATTGTTCAGAGGGGATCGCCTTTGCTTTCCTCTGAGATTGAGAGAGTGTGACTTGCCCAAAATCACCTAGTAGGTGTGCATTGCTGAGTGGAGATTTGAATCCTGTTCTCTAGAACTGAAGTCCAACACTCAAACCACTACACCAACTCAAACCACCGCCAAACCACTACACTGGCTCTCAACATCAATCTGTACTTCCCAATATTTTTCTCACTTATGGAGTCTCCCCAGATGGAAACTGGGATGGCTTTTTTGGTAAGAACTTTATAAAATGCAAACTTCTAAAAGAATTTAGCAGAAAGAACTTGAGATTAAAAAAAATGTGGAAAAAGCAACACTGACAGGATTTACCCACCCAGCCAGAGGGCTTTGAGTGCTTAGCTATAAAAGTCTAGTTTTGAATCTTTGTGTATTTATCCAAGTTTGTGGTGCTGAGTTATGGGTGCTACCTTCCCCGCAAATGGCTCTTCACCTTTAACAGCAATGTGGGAGGTAGGTGAGCAAAGTGCAACTCTCAGGGCTCTTCTTGTGGCCTTCCATTTGTTTGTTTGCTTATTTCCAGGAAAAGAACAAAGTTGAATTGCCTATTCTGGAAACTTCCAGAAGAGGCAATTTATCTCTTAAATACATTGCAAGACATCCCTGTGCTGTTTAGCATCAAACAATCCCCACTTTTCAAAATTGGACATAGACATCTGGCCGCTTTCATTTTACTTTTATGGGCATTTTTGGCAGTCTGTGTGGCCTCCACAGAGTTGACCCTGCCACAGTTGTGTTGCCCTACACTGCTTACAGGAAATAGCTGTACCTTTGAAGATCTGGTAAAACCATCTCTGCAAATTCCTTGCTCAAGAAAATCCTATCAAATTCATACCATAAGTTGGCAGGTGACTTCAAGGCACATATACACACACATTGAAGCATTCTTTCAGAAGTGCTTGAGTTGTGTGTTCCTGCATACAGGGACTAGATGGCTCTTGTGATCCCTTCCAACTCTAGAATTCTATGAATTTGGCAAGTGCATATGGTTAAGAATTTTGATTTTTTGTTTTTGGTAGGCATTCAAAAATATCTTTACAAATTTGATGGAAAGAACTTCGAATTAAAAAAAAACTGAATGTGGGAGAAATTTAGACTGACTTATTTCTTTACATGGCATCTACCGCAAAGCCTGTCAACATCACCTTATATTCTGACTCTGCTTGTGGCATTTCAGTATATTTTTGCTTAGATCCAGAGGCCAGACTGTTCCCTAAGGCTGTTAGGACATTATTAGTAGAAGCATTTCCAAAAAAAACAGCAGGTTTATAAATAAAGACCAGGCCGTACCTGGATCTGACCACGGCCTGATGGATAGCTTCCACACAGGTTAGTGCTGTGGAGTGGTGGTGGAGAAGGATCTACTCTGTCCCTTGTGAATGTTCATGTGGGTTGGTGGGTGTCACAGCATTAGTCTGTGTGACAGACTGAATGTATATAGTGTGTTTGCTTTTATTATGCCTCAGAACAAGAGAGCTTATTTTTAACTGCTCAATTTTTTTACTCTTAAGTTTGCATTAATCTGTAAGTTTGAAAACAATCCTGAGATTGGAACATCCTGCTTGTACTATACCTTTGTCACATGAGCAAGATTATTTTGGACCACAAGGCAGTTAGGGTTGTTAATAGTTGATTACCCACATCTGTCTTGAAATTCTACCTGTAAGTGGGGCCATTTCTGAAATATTAGTTGTTGTTTGCTTGATGGGGAATTAAAGGTAGGAGATGCGTTTATTGTGGCTAGAATGGCATGCTATTTGCATTTATAGTGGCACAGAATGACAGTTGTTATTCTGCCTGTAACACAGCCTGGGAAACCCCATTGTTCATGTCAGCCACAATGAGAAACTCTTTCTCAAGCATTGTACTCTGGTTTGTACTTAACAGACTCCTAGTCTTGACAATCTGGAAGCAGAGAAAGATCTATGAGAGGTATTTGGCTACAGTTTCCCATAAAGCCACCTAGCAATGAAAGTTTTTTGTTTTTTTTGTTTTTTGACAAAGTGGGTGGATCAAGTTGTGGAATATAAGGCCGTGGTAATACCATCCTTTTACTGCTGGTATTGGGAGTGCTGCTACGAGATCCCATTTTCTTCAGTGGACCAATATCATGTTTTGAATGCTTACAGAATTTGATTTCCCTATAAAAGCTGGTACCCAGGAAAGCAAGAAGAAATATATTTGGATTTGCTACACCAGCTAGGTTACAGTCCTCCAGCTATATATGTGCTATTTATGATACAGTTTGTTCAGAATTCAGCTCAGACGACGAGCCTGAAGAAGAAACATGTCCCTCTACCCCAGACAAGCAGTGTGTATGAAGTGTGGCTGTCTGTGGTGCTGAATTATTGCTGACTGGATGAATTACTAAAGGTTTATGTATCAGACTGGATGTTGAATTTACTGCCATTTAGTCCTCTGTGTGACTTAGAAAGACACCTTTGGGTGGCACAGTTGATTTACTCCCTTGATCCTTTTTAACATCCGTGTTGCTTTTTATCTGAGGGAATAAAAACATTCCTCCTATTGATTCACATTTGTATGGCTGCCTTGATAGAATTCTTTATGCGCTAAGCTTGCAGTGACTTGTTTCTGAGGGATATACTTTTCCTTTTTCTCTTCCACTCTGGTCTGTGAGGATATGTGGTGATAACGGTAGGTTGAAGGGAGAAGAGCCACAGTGGTGTAGTGGCTAGATCGTTGAATTGGAGTTTGGGAGATCCAGGTTCTAATCCCTACTGCACCATGAAACTCATTGGGTAAAACACTCTCTCAGCCTGATTTACATCACAGAGTTGTCATGAGGATAGAGAGCTACGCGGAACAATGAACAATGCCTGGATCTCATTGGAGGAAAGTTAGTATTTAAAGACAACTAACATATAAATAAATGATTATGGCTGGTCATTAATGGGAATGAATGAAGAAGCACTGAGAAAGGAGGCCTGAGGACTAGGATAAAGTGGGACCAGTGATAATGGTGCAAAGAAGACTGGCAAGGGAAATAGGGAAACAAAATAATCAACAAAAAGGCAGAAGAAGCAGGGGTACATTTGATATCAATTTGAAGTAAACAACAAAACATCTAGCAGCCTCATTTCAAATTTAACAAAAAGCCATTGCTTGGAAGACTAATTATCAGAACTCAAGGATGGTTCAGGGACAAATCCTTGGTCTCATTCACCCATGCACTGGCCCATATGAAACCCAAATGTGTTTGTTGCTGCTCTGGCAAATTTCCCAATGCAAAGCTTGAACCCCATACTCCCCACCATGGGAGGGCTGTCCTCTTTAAGATGTTATTAATCTGTGCTTTGCAGCTAAACAATTAAGGCCCATGAGATTACATTACAATTCAGGTTCATGTTCATGGAATTGCTCTACAACGACAGGATGCAGGATTTTAAATGCTTCACTCAGGCTAAGCATCAGCAATGGGGGGATAAAACTTTCAAACCCTTGTTAAATCTAGAAGAGGGGGAACAAGAGGGTGAGTGAGAGCGGGAGCAAGCAAGCGAGCAGTGAAGCAAATTTGTCTTCTATTGGGGATTAATTTTTCATTCTGTTTCTCAAGGCTGCAAAGCATTTTTAGGTTTTTTTTTCTTGGCATAGGTTCAGTCAAGGAAAAAACTAAAGGTGGATTTTAAAATTCCCCAAAGCTCAGAGGCAGGTTGCAGAGACATCTTTGCAGGCAAAAGGAGTCCTGATTTGCCTTCAGTTTGGCCTCTCGCTGCTGATATTTCTGCTACAGCTTGACAATATAGGATTCCTGAAGGAACTGCTGTCTTGAGATGGTTGTGAAGCTTTGCTAACTGTTTTGTAATGTGTGTGTGGGAGGGGGGCCTATGCAACCCCTGCTTGGTGACACCACTTACTATCAAGGGTTGGCCCTTTTAAATTTTAATATATGCTGTATAGCTCTGTGGGAAAGACTGCTGTGCTAACTCTGCAGAACTTGTGACCACCAAGCTGAATGTGCCCCCCTAGTCATATATTGCAGCCTGACAGCTGCTTATTATGCTCTTTCCCCAAACTGTTTCAGCGTTCCTAATCAGGTAGCAAAATCAGGTCCTTGGTGGGCCACCATATATGAGTGGAGAGCTGCCTTTGGCTTGGATAATCACATGTCATGTAGAATCAGTGCTAAGTGGGTAGCAGCTCTTAGGGTTTTCATGGTGTTTGAATAGGAAGTTTCTTCTGTCTTTGGAAGACAGGCTTAGAATGAATACCTTGCTTTCTGAGATGTTCAGTTCAAATGTGGCAGTTTCATTCTGGTAAGCCATGACTGATCAAACTGAGAAAATACATTGTGCCTGAGCTTGTTTTCCCTTTCCTTTCTTCCTTCTCTTGCACACCTTACTGCAAGGCTTCTGGGGCTTGTTAAAACTCTTGTGTGTGAATTAGGAAACTGCTTGAAACTCTGGCTACTGTTTTAACTTGCAAACTAGGATCAAACTGTGATGTGTAGTCCTGGTTTTGTAGGTTAATCCACAATTTCATGGCTTAGATATAATAGGAACTTGGTTTAACAAATCCTGGAAGTCTTGGGTTATGGAGGAAAAAGAGAGAAAGTTTGCAGGCATAATATTTTTTCTCATTCCAACTGTGGCTGAGAGGCTGCACTGTAAAGCTGGCGATCCCCAGTGAATCGAGAGATCCGTCTTCAAATCTTGTCTCTATCTTGGGCTCATTAGAAAAGGCAAGCATTTATTTCTCTGCCAAAATCCCTCATTTGCAATATGGTTATAATAATATGAGCCTTTCTTACCAACATTGTGGCAAGAATATTGAGAAAATATATGCAAATCACTTCAGAGGAATGAAAGTGCAATATAAGTGCTAAGTGATATTATTATTCCTATGGTTCATCATGACAGTACAGTATGAGTTGGGATTTAGCCCAGAGCAGCTCTTAATTGCAGCCCAGAAAACTGTGGAATAGACCTGATGAGTGTCTCAGTAATTAGTCTCAAGATTAATTTAAAGTTTTTTACCTTTGTCTTGCTTTTATTATTCGGGCTGCCTTTCTCTGCTTCCCAAGGGAAAAGCTCATATTTTTGTACCCTGCAGCAAATGTTTAAAATCTTTAGGGCAAACACCTAGGGCTGTTAAGTTAATGTAAAGGAAGCATGAATTAATGAAATCTATTTAGTCAGGTGTCATGAGCTGGCAAAGCAAGTGCCTGGGGCTTCCTTGGAGAGGACTCACCTTCTTCCATGCATTAGACTTGATATTTCAGTCTGAAAAAGGGAGCTGCCATTCCCATCTAGTGGAGGTCACAACCCCTTTCCCTAGTTCTGACACTGCCACATTCTGTTCCAGTGTCTCTGCCACCTCTCTACAAAGCTGCATTGTCAATGAGTCAGGCTTGAGGCTGTTTCCTTGGTGTCATCCTGATTTAGATCAAGGTGGGAGTTTGTTTATGCCAGAGGAATGGCAAGTAGTTCCTGAAAATCATACTAAGTTTTAAAAATTTAATTCAAAATAACAATAAATCTACCTTGCTTCATAGTCAGCTTTTGTACACTTCACTGTGTGGGCATGATTAAAGATGACTGGTATAAGGTAATTCTCTCAGGGCTATTTGGGGTGACTCCCTCACTACTATACTGCTTGCACACTACGTACATACCCAATAGTTTTCATCATGGGAGGGCTGGCAAAGAAGAGTGGAAGTACTCTATCACTCCTCTGTGTTGAACACAGAAGCCAAGCAGGCTGATAGAAGAGGAGAGACCACCTTTTTGCACCCAGATTATAAATGCAAAAGGCTCTGGTAGGAGGGACTGGGTTCTCAGTCTCTGATAGTATGCTCCCCTTAAGCAGGCTCATAATTTCAAGTTATTTACAAAGCTGAGCAAATTGTATGGAGAGAAAAGGTTTGTGGGCAAGAAAGAGTAACTGAGAGGGAGAAGAGTGGTTGATGATAATGGAAGCGTCCCTTTCAGGACTAGTAGTAATTTTGGGTAAGGATGATTTTTGTTGTATCAAGAAAGGGTTAAACGAGATCCCAGTGCATTGTAGATCTCTTTCCAGTCACTCCTTCCTATCTGCTATTTGTAGTTAAAAATAATACACCTTTAACTTTTGGCTTTTGCATCCTATCAAGTGTAGTACAACACTCTATCTAGCATAAAAGCATGGTTTCTTAAATATAATTTCAAGGTCACCAACAGTGATCCTGGCAGATGCGGTTGCACGCTCTGAATGAAGTTCCATTCTCTGTTTTCTGTTAATTTCAGGAAGGGAGATACTGGAGTTTCACTGCTTTTGTAGTGAGATGGATGGTGGCTCCTTTTCTTTGGGCTGTTGTGGAAGGTACAAGCAGCACCTCACTACTTTTACAAAAGCTCATCTGGAAGAGATAAAAGCATTTCTATCACTCCTCAGAGTTCTCTGTAGTTCTTACTGAGCTTGCAAGAATTAAAATGTGGCTTATTTCCATTCTCAATGGGATGAGATGGATGGAGTTGGGTTGAGTTGGTGAGAACCCCAAATACAGCTATCTATTAAAGCAATCCAGACTGTGTCCCATCCTGGTAAAACAGGGCCCGTGGAGGGTCCTAGTGAGCAGTTGGGCAGAAGGGAAGGACAGACAAGGTTCAGGCAAGATTAGGATACTGGAATTTGGAAGTGTGTCATTCAGAGCCCAGAAGGCAGGCTTCTTATTCTACACAGAGATCAGGTTCACCTCAGCCCTTTTGTGCTCCCTAAACTGACAGGATTCCACAGACTCACTTGCTGAGAGGCCTAAAGTTTCAAGCCTCTGATCTGGAGTCTAGAACTTTCTTGTATCTTCATGAACTCATGCCAGGAGCATCACCTGTGTTATCACACTGGCTTGGTGGACCATAAGAACCTTGGAAGCAAATATATTGGCCTCAGAGGGCATGGCTCCATTCTTACACCTTAGGGCTATATTCTGAAGTCGTTGTTTATGCCAGAAGTGGGCAATTTGAAGCCCTTGAGATACTGTAGGTGAATACACCTGAAAAGTACCATGGTGAGGGAGGCTGGCTACTATGCAATCAACACTACAGAGGTGGTTAATGTATGGTCAGCTGGTTACTCCTGTAGATCTGAAGTGGGTAACTTACAGATCTCTAGATGTTGTTGGACTGCAACTCCCACCATCCCTAGTCAGCATAGCTGATGGTAGTCTGAAGTATAACAATATATGAAGGGCTGCAGGTTGCACACACCTTGTTTAAATAAGTTACAGTTCTCCAAGTTAGGTTGTCATAAGAAATTGTTGTTAGTTTAAAATGAGAAGTATGAGAGCTTAAGATCTTCCTCTATTGCATGAAAGAGGGGGAGGAGGAAGAGAGAGGAGTGGGAGCACATGAACCTAAGGCTTGTGATGGCTCATAGATGTAGCAACAATTCATAGTTTTCTCTTATATTTGGACCGGGACTCCCCGCCCCATCATGTTTTGTTATTTGATTCACTTGAATCACCTAAAGCTGTTATTTTCAACAATGCTAAGCATCAGGTGTTACCTAATCAGCCAAGTTTAGAAAGCTGCCTTAGGCCAAATTGTATTATTTATCCAACTGTCCAACTATTTTGCAATAGTCTAGATCAGGGGCCAGCAATGTGGTACCCTCCAGATGTTTTGGGCTACAATTTTCATAATTTCTTCCCATTGGCCATGCTGGCTGGGGCTGATAGGAGATGTGACTGAAAACATCTGGAGGGTACCAGGTTCCTCTTTCTTGGTTAGAGCAGCAACAACTTCCCAGTTTCAGTCAGAAGACTTTCCTAGCCCTGGCTGGAGTTCCTGAAGACTGAACCTAAGATGTTTTGTATACTCATTATGTATTCTTCAGCTGTACCCCTTCCTCAACAACTTATTCTTCCTTAACTTAATAATTCTGTTGGGGCAGGGAATGAAATGTTGCATATTGTTGCTTTTATCTTTGGTTTTCTTTTTCCCTATGCTGAACTGATAAGGGAAGTGTTACTAATTGTTAGTGTCTTACTAAATTGCTTTTCTTCCTTTTGTAAGACTGACCATCACATTTCTTTTAAGGACACTAAGATACTGCTGAATAATGCTGCTTCACTGAAGCATCTCAAATGGGCCTTTTTAGGAAAAATGGATGGGGCTTTATGACCCTTGAGTACTTGTTGCTGTAAATGAGAGACAAAGAGGTTCTAATGATGGGGAGATTTACAGCTGTGACAGCATTCTGCCATCACCAGTTTGAGTTGTTGGAATAAAGACTGCTATTATTTTAAAAACAAGTCCTCCTTTTTTGCACATAAATATTGATGATTTAGATTTTGTTTGGGTCCTTCGGAGGAAAAGCTTCCAATGATGTTGTGCTTGGTTCTGTGCGTTTATTTGGAATGATGAAATATGGGGCATGCAGGTTAAAGTTGCAGAATGAAATTACAGGGGAGATTTTTTTTTTTAAAGATCATGTATTTATTACATTTACAACCTGCCTTTGTATTGTTTCTCATTAGACACATCCATCTTAATGATATGGGGGTTTATATATATGTGGAGGAAGAGTTTATTTATTGTAGAGACACTGTAGCTATGAATGCTTCCCAGCGCTGACAAACACAAGGCTATAATTATAATCTTCCTCAGCCATTATATTGCCCGCGAATGAAATACTTTGCTTGCGCTCAGGTGAAATGCTTTACTTGAACATCAGCTTAGACCTCTAGGGAGGTGTGGGAGACAGCATTTAAGTGAAGCCTAAATCTTCCCCTTTCTCTGGGGAGGTTCTGTTAATGAAATGGAGCTTTACCTCTTGTGTGCCATAGCACTTCCCATAATTTTTCTTTTCCATTAAACTCAGTGAGAACTGTGCCAAGTCCCCAGGTCTTTCAGAGGCATGGTCCACACATGTACCATAATGTCATGGTAGAATATTTAGCTAGTAGAGTGGCTTCTATCAGCTGAGACTGCTGGTGAGATGCCATTTTGGAAAGCATCTTCACATAAACAGCTACAAAAAAGTGCCTTCCCTCTCAAAGATAAGATACATCAAGATGTTATTTCTTTTGTATTTTCTGTTGGTTTTCATTTCAAAGTAGTTGTTAATATTGGGAAACTACTCATAAATGGTTATCCTTCTGCCTGCAATTTTTCGTTGTTTCTTTGATCGCCACTCAGTATCTAAGGTTCCAGCTATAGCCAACTACATTTCCAAAGAAAGTTAATTAGTTGATCATGATGACAGTAACTACTTTGTGCCATGCCTCAGAGACTAGATATCTCTGACCAGTGAGTAGATTCCAATGGATATTCCCCAACATTAGTCATCAGAGATATCTTTAAAGTTCTAGCTTCTGACTACATTATGGCTTGAGTTGCAATCCACAGACATATATTCATCCATTCCTTATTTATGCTGGGGCTATTTAACATCTTGTGGCAATAGATTTTGTGTGGTTTGTTTTCAGTGATAGGAAAGATTGCTTCTTGCTCTCTTTTGTAGACCTCCTTATTCAGACTTTAAGGGTACAATCTTCAAATTCTTGAATGTAGAGAGAGGGAGAGATAAACTCTCCCTGTCTGCACCACTCACTTTGACAAATGTCTTCAACATGTAGCTTTACTTTCTGTTTGCTTTTGCTGATTCAGAAGCATCAAATTTTGGCTGGATTTCTTTACTGCTGCTTGGAGGCGAGGGATGAAGCTTGCTGGACATGGAAAGGTTGAAGATGAAGAGGGCTTCGACTGCTTCCTGGATGTGAGCCTAGAAAGGCTACTAGTTCAAGGCCCATCAAGCAAAACCTTCTTTCTGTCACTTAGCCTTTGCATGACAAATGGTGTTGTCACACACACAAATGCCATTAGGTTCTGCCTTTGCTGGTTGTGTTCATGTGTGAAGTTTGTTAGTTTGAAATGAAAAGTAGAAGAGAGACTTTTAAAAGATCTGGATCTTGATCCTAGTCAGTGTGGGATATAGATATAATAAATGCAAGTGTAACTTTGAGTGATAGGCAGCATTTAATGTGGGTGAGAAGGATAAAGCTCAGTTTTTGCTAAACTAAACTGAAAGTTGTCTTTTAACAACTTACCTTCATGGTTATCAGATTTTGGACTGCACACAGACTAATTTAGCTGAATTTAAGAAAAGAAATAATTTAGAGCTACATTAGTGATTGCTGCCTTTCAGCATTATTTCAGTGACGTCTAAGTTTGACTAGATTCGTTTAGAAAATCCATGTACATTTTAGCTTTTCTAATCTATATTTTGAAATATATCTTGTGATTTTTTTAAAAAAAAACTCCATTTAAAATATTGGTGTGTTTAGACAGGCGCATCTTTTAAAGTATATGAATAAAGCCCACATTCATACAACTGAAAATTGTGGTCTAAATCTGCTACAAGCATTTGTTGTTAACTTCTGTCAACTTGACTTTAATGTTTGGCAGTTGTTACCCTGTGACTTGGGGGTCCCGGGAGGGGCACCCAAATAACCACAACAAACACAACAAGATGGGGAAAATTAGCTTGGAGCACTCTCTTGACTAACGAGAGGCAGGGTAACTTAGCGGGGATCTTTTACCCTATGTATACAGCGTCAGGTCAGTGAGGAGGCAAACAGTTCAAATAACAACTAAGATTTATTAAACAGTTATTAAAGAAAAGCACAAACACACTCCTAACTAGAAAAGGAAAATAGAGTTCAAGGGGGAATGGGTGATACACCACCTTTCCTAAAGTCCTGGGGAAGCCGATTGTAGAAGAGGAAACCTGGCGTGGCAGCCGAGGGGAATCTGCTGAACCGAGCGGCAGCAAGGCAGAGTAGAAGTCCAGAGCGATCTGGCGAGAGTTCCAAAGAGCTCTCAGAACGGGGGATTTTTATAGTGGAAAGAACGACCGTAGGCTAGTCTGGTCTTGGGCGAAAACAATAAGTTTTGGGTTGGAGACAATGCCTCTGAAAGGTCGGAATTTACATGATTGAGTTATGTTCTGAATTGACAATAGTATGACTGATATGTAAATGCAGCTAGCTCGGCAGTTAAGCACTTAGCTCGCCAGGGTACCCTCTCAGGGCAGAGGGTCTCTTTGTTTATCGAATGAGGGTGTTTGTTTCAGGAGGTCCCCTAAAGCAGTTCTGGCTATTTCTGGCTTGGTTTGGTGGGAGCAACAAATAGTAGCCATGCCTAGCTTAACGCTTGTACAGTGGCCTCACAAACACTTGGCTGGTGGCAGAGCAGAGCCGAATTATGATATCAAAATGATATCTAAAGGTTACCAAAGGCCAGGCCAGTTCACGGTGGTAACACAGTCCTATGAATGTGAAAACTCCAGGTCAGGTGATCATCAACAATCCCGCTCAAGTTCTGTGGGCTCACAGACATGGCTTCCTTGATTGAGTCTATCTAGTTTTCTTATTTTGCTACTGCCTTCTATTTTACCAGCGTTACTGTCTTTTCTAGTGAATCACCCTTTCATGATTATGTCCAAAGTACAACAGTCTCAGCTTAGTAATCTTGGCTTCTAGGAAGAATTTTGGCTTGATTTGCTCTAGAACCCACTTATTTGTCTTCTTTAAAAGTCCATGGTATATGTTGACCTCTTCTCAAGCACCACATTTCAAATGAGTCCATCTTCTTCCTATCAGTGTTCTTTACTATCCAGCTTTCACAACCATACTTAGAAATTGGAAATATGATGACACAGACAATCCTAATTTTAGTATTCAATGATATATCTTGATATTTCACGATCTTTTCTAGTAACTTCATAGCTGTCCTTCCAAGTCCCAGTCTTTTTCCAATTTCTTGACTGAAGCCTACATTCTGATAAATGACTGAGGCAAACAACTTTATTTTAATGTCTTTATCACCCACTTTACACTTATGCAAATAATCTGTGGTCATTCTTTTTGTCTTCTTAATGTTTAACTGTAAACGTTCCTTAGCATTTTCTTCCTTTGCTTTTTCAGTAAATTGTTCCAGGGCTTTGCTATTTTATGCTAGTTGAATGGTGTCATCTGCATATCTTAAATTGCTGATGTTCCTTCTTCCAGTTTTCATAACTCCTTCCTCTGAGTCTCATCCTGCTTTGTGTATGATACATTCAGCATACCAGTGTAAAAGACAGGGCAATAAAATGCAGCCCTGCCTGACCCCCTTGCCGACTGGATACCGTCCCATTTCTCTGTATTCTGTCCTGATGTATTCTGCATTCTGGCCTCTTTTCTTGAGTAAAGTTTACGCATCTGGACAATAAAATGTTGTGGCAATCCATTTCTTTAAGAGTGATCCATAGTTTTTCATGATTTATGCAATCTATGCAATTTTATAAAATTTCATACCCTTGCCTAAAAAAGAGAAGACTGTGAAGAATATTAATGACATCCAAATCCTTGCATATTAATTTTAAGGAAACTGTTTTAAGTATCAGATTGACTAAATTCCAAGCTTCTGAATTTTTTTCTTTTTTTCTTCACCTCCTTAAATCCAAGAGCATGCATACTTGGGGGCACAAGGTAGGGAAGGAGCTTGAACTCAGGGAATGTAGATTAAGATTTGCACAGCAAGATCACTTGGGGAATTTCTGCAATCCCAAATTCTTTTTTGCTCAAGCAGAAATGAGTGTGTGTGGGTGTGCCATGGCTGCGGTGTCATGTTTCCATGTGGCTGGGCCCAGCTGAGGATTTGGTTGCCAGCTGTATAGTGATTTGGGTTGCTTCTCTACAGGGCCCTTGGCACCAAACTGTGCCTGATCATTTGGCAAGAAGCATGGCAAGGATTTTAAAGCCTTCCTTGGCATTCATTTTCATGTCAGAGTTTTGAGCTAAATGAGATAGACTGCGGGGGAAGATTATTGCACTGGCAGTCATCAAAGAGCCTCCTCAATCTTATTTCAGTTTGTAAATACAGAAAATTATATCACCAGTTGGCTGTAATATAAACAGGGCTGTGTGTGTTTTCGGTGTGCTCAGGGAGGAAAAAAATATGTGCCAAGAAAAACTCAGTTCTGCAAATGAATGTAAATGATAAATCTAGCAAATGTGGCATATTTTTGCTTATTTTGCATAAATATGTTTCTGCTAATCCTGAGGAAGGAGTGATGTAGATTCCTGAAGCCGAGTCTCCTAACCCTGACCGTTCAGTGGTCTGCCTACTCTCACTTCCCATTTCTTAACTTCCAGAATTTTACTTGCATACTTTACAGTCCTGTTTTCATAAACATAAGGGATAGACACTTTTTAAAAAAACTATAAAATTATCAGGAAGCTCAAGTTTGCACCTAATACCACATACACACGCAATTGTAAAATAAGAGCAGATCTGAATTTAGACAGCCTAATGGTAGCAGCTGGTGTGATGATAATTGAACTGGGTCCTTCTTTAGGGACATGCAGCATTATGAATTGGTGCCTGAATGTGCTTTCCTACATTCCCCTTCCCTATCCCTTTTCCTATGCCCCCCCCCCGCTCATGTAGTTGTAGATTGTAAGTCTGAAGGCAGAAATTATCTGCTTGTTCTTGATCCATAAACTTTTCTGGGAGCCTTTCCAGTTGAACTATGCAGCACAAAAGTTGGAAATAACCGTAACTACTATTTGAGAAGAGAACAGTGTAATACTATTGTATGAGATGGCAGTTTACCCCGTTATAGAAGACTACAAAGGGGTTTTTCTAACCTCCCCCCATTTTAGTTCTGTTGAAAATTGCTCTTCTCAATGTTTTTATTTGCCCTAGGTGAAAAAACTAGATGGGTGGTAGTTTAACCCTGTGGAATTTAAAGATAATGTGAAAAATAGATTCTCACTATTAAGCCTATTACTAGGCTTACTCACATTAACCAAGAGCCAGAAACATGCTGGACTGAATCCAGGGACATTGTGAGGGAGGAGTGCAGAGAGACACTATCTGCAGCCAAAAAGAAAGAGAGGCTGACATGAATGACAGATGAAACTCTTCAAGCACTTAAGGAAAGACAAGACGCAAAAGTAAAAGGGAGGCAGAAGTAGCGTCAGAACCCTGAACATAGCTGTTCAGTGATTTGTGGGCAGGGACAAAGAGAACTCCGTATCAATCAATGTAGAGAAATAGAAGATGACAACAAAAAAGGTAGAACAAGGGACCTCTTCCACAAGAACTGAAAATCAAAGGGGAATTTAAACCATAAGTGAGGGTACTATCCAACTGGCAGGGGAATGCGTTGTATGATCAAGAACATATAAAAAGACCATGAAAACAATACACTAAAGAACTGTATATGAGATGAAAAGATGACAGATCAATTAAAGAAAGAACCATTTGAAGATGAACCTACAATTTTAAAAACTGAAGTAAATGCTGCACTCAAAGCACTTGAGAGATAGGAACAGGCAGTATACCAATAGAATCTACTCTAGTTCTAACTAAAATCTCGCAACTAATATGGAAAATAAAAAAACAGTCTACAGATTGAAAATGTTCAGTATACATTCCAGGCCCACAGATTTGAGACATCAGAAATTGCAGTAACTGTCAGGGGCCCAGGTGTGGCTGAGCCCGCCGTCGTTCCCGAGGCCGCCGCGGAGGCCACTGCCAATGTGGGGGAGGGCCCGGACGCCTCAGGGGCCGCCACTGCCAAGGGGGAAGGCCCGGATGCCGCAGAGGCCGCCGCCGTCGCCGAGGGGGAAGGCCCGGATACAGCAGAGGCTGCCGCCAATGCGGGGGAGATGCCAGCAGTCCCGTTAGTGGCGCTGGGGACGATCCAGTTCCCTCTCCGGTGGGCGAGGCGGGCGCAGGATCCCCGGGGGAGGTGGGTCCCGGTCTCGACCCTGGGGCTCCGCCCACCCACGGCTCTGACCCAGAGGAGTCTGCCGCCCCTCCCCTCATGTTTTGGCAGCGGCGACAAAGCAAGGAAGCAACCCGCCGCTCCCGGCGGTTGATGGAAAGGCAGCTGCGGGCTGAGAGCTCCCAGCTGTGAGCCCAGCTGTGAGCTCTCAGCTGCGAGCCTGCGCTGGATTGGTCACCGCTTGCCCAGGGGTCTATTTAGGGCAGGCGCTGGGTGGGGAGAGGCACGGAGCAACAACCGTCGGCCTTCCGTGATCTCCCCCGCTCGCGTCTGGATGCAGCCCCTCCCACCGGTGACCGCATCCAGCCTCCGTGCCAGCCGAGGACCCTGGCTGCGTTTTGGGTGACGTAACCCTCCTTTGCTTTCTATTGAAGCCCGCTTGTTTATTAGGGCAGGTCTTGAGTCTGGGACAGTTTGCTTTAAGTTCAGACCCGTCTGTGCGGGAGCTGTAACCCTTTGTTTGCTGGCAGTAAATAAACGCTGTCACCTCCAGCTGCTTGTCCTGCATCTGCTTGACCCTCGCCCGCCGCTGACAGTAACCACTGAACTACTGCATTAACCTCCTATAAAAAACAAAATGATGCTCAAAATTCTACAATATTCTACAATATTCTACAATAAAGACTTTTACCATATATGGAGTGAGAAATGCCAGATGTCCAAGCAGAGCTCAGAAAAGGAAAAGGCAGGAGGGATCATATTGCAAATATATGTTGGATAATGGAGTGCATAGAATTTCAGAATTGCTTTATAGATTAGAGCATAGCGTTTGATTGTGTAGATTATGAAAATCCAGGGATCACTGTTAAAGAAACATGTGTACCACAGTTTATGATAATCCTAATGCATAACTGGTACTCAGGACAAGAGGCCACCATTATGACAGAATAAAGAGAAACAGAATGGTTTCTATGTGGCAAGAGGGACAGGCAAGGCTGCATTTCTTCACTCTACTTTTTAATTTGTATGTTGAGCATATCACCTGTCAAGCAGGATTAGACTCAGAGGAAGGAGACATGAAAATTGGAGGAAAGAATATCAAGAACTAAAGGTATACAGGTGACACTATACTACTAGCAGAAAATAGGAAAGACTTGGGATGACTACTGAAGAAAGTCAAGGAAGAAAGTGCAAAGTTGAACATTAAGAAAATAACAATAACTACCACAGATGACTTATATAACTTTGAAACAGACAATGAAGACAGTCAGTGTCCAATGCCTCGACTCAGTCATTAATCATAATGTAGCATAATGCAGACTTCAGGTAAGAAATCAGAAGACTAGAACTAAGAAGGGCAGCTATGAAGGAACTAGACAATTCTCAAGATATATAATTGAATACTAAAGTTAGCATTGTCCATGCTTTTAATGGTTCTAATTTCTATGTATGGTTGTGAAATCTGGACAGTGAAAAAAAAACTGATAAGGAGAGAATAATTTCATTTTCAATGTAGTGTTAGGGGAGAGTTTGGTGGATTCTCTGGATTCCCAAAAAGACAAATAAATGGACCCTAGAGCAAATCAAGCTTAAACTCTCTCTAATAGCCAAGATAACAAACTGAGACTGTCATACTTTGGACATATTATGAGAAGGCATGACCCACTAGGAAAGACAATCATGGTTGGCAATGTAAAAGGTAGCAGGAAAAGAGGAAGACTGCATTGCAGATGGGTAGACTCAATCAAGGAAGTGATGGCCCTGAGTTTGCAAGACCTGAGCAGGCCTGTGGATAATAGGGTGACTTGTAGGTTTCTCATTCATAAAGTCACTGTAAGTTGAAGTTGACTTGATGGCAATTAACAACAGCAACAACTAGTTTGATCTTAATTGGGACCACAGTATGGTGGGAGGATTTAGCTCCTCCCCATTTCCTGCGTCTCTTGATCACACAGGTAGCTGTGTACCTCCATTTTTTTCCAATGTGCTTTCTAGTTACAGAGAATTCTTTCTCAAGCTGGGTGCTTTCAAAGTTGCAAAGATGTTTCTAAGAGAGAAGACAATGTTTAGTTCCTTTTTCGGTTTGTTCCATTTTTAATGGTAATAGAGGGACTCCTCTGTAGGTTATTTATGCACAAGACTGAAGATGACAAAGAGGCATACTGAAATAGAAAAGTAATAGAGACTATACCCTTTCTGCATGATGATGGCGTCCCGGCATGGGATGGAAGAAGAATGGGACTGTGATGACACTTCTGCATGATGTCATTGTGGTCCCAATTGTGCGAGACTGCCATTGCAGTCAGCCATGCAGAAGGCCTGAAAGCATGATCTACGTGCTTCTTCCCCTGCTGCAGCATGGGAAGGCAGCCAGGTGCAGTCTGGAAGGACGGGGCATGTCCCTCCGTTTCCCTTCTGCAGGCAGCTGGTCATATATGGAGAAGAGTATTGGGAACACGCTCCCATTGCAGCAGAAGTGCTGCTGGGATCATGATGGGACAACACGGGAGAGTGTCATTGTGTAGAAAAGGCCTAGCTCTAGTATATAGCAATTGAAAAACCAGTTCTTATCTCGATTTGTCTGTTGCAGTGCCTGTTGCTTGAGGTGGGAAAGTACATACTATGCCAAACTGATGGTATGTTTTGATACACAAATAAAAAGGTCCTGAGAAGTCCAAATATTCTCCTGCTAGAAGCAGTTATATCTGAAAGGCAAACCTCAGAACCTTTTGCACCCTTTGGACTTTGACTGACATCCTGTGATGCAGTGCAAACAGCTCTCAAGTTTTGCCTTTCACATGCTTCTGAAAATGCCTCAAAGCAGCAGAATGCATGGATCCAACTGCTCCTTTTCTTTCTTTTTCTTTTTTTCTTTTTTACTCATGGCAGATATGGCCAGGGATGTTGTGAGACAAGCAAAGACAACTCTCAATAGATAGGGCGCATATTTCACATGCCAGAGGTCTAAGGGTTGGGCTCTGGCAAACACCAGTTGGTAGATTTCAGGCAGTCAGGCTGGGACAGACCTCTCTTCCTGAGAACATGACAAGCTATTGTCAGTGAGATGAGATGGCACTAGCTTAACAGTGCCATGCAAGTCATGTCTGTACAGATGTAGGTTCTACTGAGGCCCCAAGTAAGGGTTCATAAGATTGTAGCTTAAAATATCTGACTCAGCTTAAGGCAGTTCCAGTAAGGTGCATAATGCTTTGGACTGATGTGAGCCAGCATGATATGATGATTTGAGTGTTGCACTAGGATTCTAGGAAACCAAGGTCCCAATCCTGACTCAGCCATGAAAACCAACTCAGTGACCTTGGGCAAGGCATACTCTTTCAGTCGAAGAGGAAGCCAGTGGCCCACCTCCTCTGAATAAATCTTGCTAAAGAAATAATAATAATAATAATAATAATAATAATAATAATAATAATAAAATTTATTTCTATCCCTCCTCTCCCAAATGGATTGAGGCGGCATTACAAAACATATAAATATTAAAATATCAAAATGTAGCCCACGCTCCCCACTCACCAACCCTACCATCCCCCCAACACACCAACTATTAAAACAGATTAAAATAAAATTAAAACTAAAAGTTAAAAACAAAACAATTAAAAACAATTAAAAACAAAGGGCCAATTGATGAGAGGCAGTGGAACACTAGTCTGGGAAGGCCTGTCGGAAGAGAACAGTCTTGACTGCTTTTTTAAAGCAGTCAAGACTGGTAATGTGCCGGGTCTCCTCCGGCAGGCCATTCCATAACCTGGGAGCGACTGAAGAAAAGGTCCTCTGGGTAACCGCAGCCAACCTAGTTCTGATTGGCTGCAGTAGATTCCTCCCAGAGGACCTTAATGTGCGGGGCGGATTATATGGGAGAAGGCGATCCCGCAAGTAGGCTGGCCCCAAGCCATGAAGGGCTTTAAAGGTAAAAACCAACACCTTGTACTGTGCCCGGAAACTAATAGGCAGCCAGTGTAAAGACTTCAATATAGGTGTTATGTGGTCAGTTTTAGATCTTCCGGTGACCAACCTGGCTGTCATATTCTGAATTAATTGAAGTTTCCGGACTAAGCACATGGGTAGCCTTATGTAGAGCGCATTGCAGAAGTCAAGCCGTGAAGTTACCAGCGCATGTACCACTGTTTTTAGGTGTTCCAAGTCCAGGAAGGGGCGCAGCTGGCATATCAGCCAAAGCTGATAGCAGGCGCTCCTGGCTGCCACATCAATTTGAGCTGTCATCTGAAGCGCTGAGTCCAAGAGCACCCCCAAGCTGCGGACACAGTCTTTCAGGGGAAGTGTGACCCCGTCTAGAACTGGTTGACAAACCTCCATACCTGGGCTAGGGCCCTTGACAGCAAGTACCTCCGTCTTATCCGGATTCAGCTTCAGTCTGTTTTTCCTCATCCAGTCCATTACTGCTTCAAGGCATTCATTTAGAGGCGAGATGCCACCCTTAGTCGATGCTATTATCCGAGGCATGGAGAGATATATCTGGGTGTCATCAGCGTACTGATAGCACCTTGCTCCATGCCTCCTGATGATCTCTCCCAGCGGTCTCATGTAGATGTTAAATAGCATTGGGGACAGGACATAAATGCTATGATAGGGTCGCCATAAGTCAGAGTCAAATTAAAGGCAAACAACAGCAACACTGTTTTGGATAATAAAATGTCCAGCATGAAAGGAAAACTGGAAGAAGCAGTTTGAAGAGGCTGTTAATGGAATCTGCCAGTGCATTCTTCATGGGAAGTGTTGCCTATCTATTTATATCCAAGAAGTGTTGGAGAGTATGTTTGTACTGGGGAGTTTCCAGCTGTGTTCCAGTGACAGCCAGGCATCTGATACACAGATTCCACTACAGTCATTGGCTAATCTGCTTAAGATCCTGGTGACAGCATGATGAAACCCCCACCATCACACACTGTGCTGAAGAAGGAGACTGACAAGACAGCCGAAAGACACAGGCAGCTAGTCAGTCTCATCTCTATCCTCCAGGCTTGGCCTGTAGAGCCTCAAAGCCCATTCCATTGGAAAGAATGTAGGCTGCTGCGGAAAGGATGGATTCTAGCTGTTGTCGTAGCAACTGCCTCCATCTGGTACCGATCATAAGGAGCCTGATGGCTCCTCAGCAAATAATTCCCAAGGCTTTAGCAGCAACAACCGCAGCACCTCAACTTCACTTCCATGTGACAGCTGTGGAATGCATTTTTAGGAGGATGATAATAACCAGCATTTGGGGCAGGGTATGCCCTCAGTCAGCACCTCTTTTGCATGCTGCAGCTTAATGCTAGAATATACAAAGTCATGACAAAAACTAAACTAAACATTCAAACCTGGTGCAACTTTGAACATGTGCAGAATAGCCTTCTTAATGTGTACTGGAATCTTTTTTTCTGACCTATCATTTCATTATCTTTCCCTCTGCAGAGTTTTGATTTTTTTTTAATTCTGTCTTTTTCTTTGTATAATAAAAGAGAGGAAACCTGTAGAAGCCTTCCTTCTGAAATGCTGTATAAATTCCCTGAACTGTTGTTACCCTGTAAACTGGGGGTCCCGGTAGGGACACCCAAATACCAGGCTACATAAGCAAAAGTTGGGGAAATTAGCTTGAGCACACTCGTGGCTAACGAGAGGCAGGGCAACGCAGCGAGATCTTTTATCCTATGTATACTGGTTCAGGTCAGTGAGGAGGCAAGCAGTTCAAACAATAACAATATTTATTAAGCAAGAAAAATAATAAAAACACAAGCACACTCCTAACTAATAAAGGAGAAGAGAGAAAGAGGTTGGGGGGAAATAAACCATACGCCACCTGTCCGAAGTCCTGGAGCAGCCAAATTGAAGATGGAGAAACCCGGCGTGGAGACCGAGGGGAATCTGGAGGGCCAAGCAGCAACAAGGTGGTCCAGCAAGAGTTCTGGACGGGTTGAGTGATTTCAGCTCAATGATCCAACAAAAGTTCCGTTGGCTCAAGGGATTTCAGGAGGGCCCAGCGAGAGTTCCGAAGAGCTCTCAAAAACAAGGCATGTTTATAGGGTGAAAGACGACTGCAGGCTAGTCTAGTTTTGAATGAGAACAATTAGTTTCGGACTGGAGACAAAGCCTCCAAAAGGTCAGAATTCACATGATTGAATTGTGAACCCAACTGACAATGGTATAGCCGGTATATAGATGGGCTAGCCCAGCCATTAAGTGGCTAGCTCGCTAGGGTGTCCTCTCAGGCCGAGAGTCCGTTTTGTTTTACTTTGCATTTTTGATTGGGATGTATTAGTGTTCTCCCCTAGAGCGGAACTGGCTATCTATGGAATTTTGAATGACCATGCCTAGCTCAGTGCTTGTCCGGCGAGCCTTTTTCCAAACACGTGGCTGAGGGCCGAGTACGACCGAATTATGATATCAAAATGATATCTATATCTCACTAAAACTAGGCCAGTTCGCGGTGGTAACACTGTTAATGATGAAAAGAAAAATAACTTGTGCAAATCATTTACAAGTGGGGGTGGCAAAGATAGGGCAGGGGTACTACAGTAAATATTGACAAAAGATACATCGAATATCCTTGCTTTTGTCAGTGTAGGTGATGCCTTTCCTGATGGAGGTCACAGCAGTTCTACACTGTTGTTGTGTTTATAGTTGCTGCAACTAGTTCATCACTTGGTGCCCAACCTTTCGATGATGAGCCCCTGCAATGACACCCATTTTGCTGCTTGTCCACATTTTAAGCTTTATCAGTTTGGTAGAAACTGTCAGTACTTACGCTATGCTGACACAGCTTTTGAGAACCTAGGGTCACGTTTATGTTTATAGTTGCTGCAGCTAGTTCATCACCTGGTACCCAACCTTTTGATGATGAATCCCTGCATCATCAGGGATGGGGAGAGTAGGAATTTGGGATGTTTGTTAAAGAAGGAGGAGGAAACATCAGGCCCAATTCACCAGTTCACAAACAGCTTTTAAATGAGTGAAAACCATGCAAGAGCATTCTGATTCCTTACCGGGGGTTGTTATTAAGAAGTTCAGTGATGATGGCTTCTACATGTGTATTTTGTTGGCCTTTCCCTAGCATCTCGTCCAATATGCCTTCTGGGCCTTCTGTTTACGTTGCATAGGTAAGAGATTCATGGCAGCTAGGAACAAAGGGTGATATGTCAGCCATCTTGTCTTTATTGTGACCTGTTCTGTGTCATGGTCCCTATGATATCTTAATAAGTAGCAGTTGCTGTCAAGTGAGTAGATAAGAAATGGAACCTCCATACACACACACACGCACACACGCACGCACGCGCACACACACACACACACCTACACCTTCTTGAGCTGTAAGTCACTTCCTTAGTCAAAGCAAGGCACAAGATAACCTATAAAGTGGCCAGTTTGAAGCCTTAGTAGGAAATACCTTACAATCCTAAGCATTTACACTTCAAAGCAAAGCAATAGGTTAGAGCACCACCTCAGTACATTTCATGATCGTTTTGTTCTGGGAACCTTAACCTGCCTGTTCTGTTGAAGTCTATCTTTTGACATGCTTGATCAGGCAGAAGATTCCAAGAACCTTTGGAAGGCATGCATTTATTCTAGGAGGCATGGTGTTTGTTTTACCCAATCTTGGGCATGTTTCAAGTCCTCCCTTTGCTTGAACTCCACACTAGCCATTGAATCTAGTCCCCTTTGAGATATTTCTTGAGAATATCTTCCATAGAACTCAACACACTTGGATGCTCTGCTGATTTTATTTGTTATTTATTTAGCATGACTCCAAGAAACTCTAGGGATTTGCTTGGTACATTGCCTGTTTCCCATGAATTGCTCCAAGTGTAACTCCACTCCCTCTCTCTGGGACTGAGAAAACCAAGTTCACAGGATTTCTTTGTATTCTTTTCCTGCCTTGCAATAACCATCTAGATTTGGTGTTTGTTACATTTAAAGTCTATATCAGCAGTGCTGTCCAATCAACAGTGAGAGTTTGACTCCTTGTCTAATGGCATGTCAACATTGAACTGTGGGATATTGTAGTGTGTCAAGATGGGAGTAAGCCATGTGACTGTCAAGGACGATTGGCTTTAAACTTAATAGTTGTCCTTTTCTGTAGTTAAGCTAAAACACAAAGGCATTGGTTTATGCTTTTGTGGGATCTTGAAGTAGTTACGTCCAACACTTAGCTAGCTTCTCTACATTTATTCCTTCCCTTAATACCCTTGGTTCTGTCCATGCCGATTGTCTTCAGGTTAATCATGGGCCAAGAAAGAGCATTGTTTTATTTATTTCTGCTCATAATTTTCGTTTTGAGCTGCACTCTGTACTATAGAGGGCTCCTTCTACTCCTTCTGTAGTTTACTGTCTGCACAAGAATGAAAACCCAGAGATTAGAAGATTTCCTTTTTTTTTTGGATTACAACTCATAGAATTTTCCACCCAGCATAGAAGGTGTATTGATATGCAGAAGCTCAAGTCATCATTGTAGTTTTTTGTGAGTTTCTAATTGGATTTGAAATGGGAAGGAAAGCCCTTTGTGTTCCCAAATAAATATAACTGCTCTGACTATATTTTTCTTTCTCCTTCTCCTGTTATTGTGCTAAGTCTACCCATTCTGACCCCTGTGTGGTCTATCCATTGCCACTGAAACTTAAGGTGCCTTTGTGTTAGGCTTCCAAGTACCACCTTGATGTCTTCTTTAGTAATTTGTTTGCTCCTTAGTTAGCAAAGCTTATTTTCTACTTTGTCTTCTCTTACTGTATCACTTACTTTAAAAATAGGCTGCCCATCCATATCTAAGTAAACAGTTATCTATTAAACTTTTCTTTCCTCTTCCCATGAAAAATAATATTTAGGGCAGCTAACAATAAAATATGAAATAAATGTTGAAGTTACCATTCAAACATAAAAATGTGTAAATTAAAAATTCATCAGATAAAAATGAATAGAATAAAGGACAAGTAAACATGCATCAGTAAGCATCTTTGATACAATAAATTTCAATGTGTCATTCTTCACCTTTGTATTTAGTCAGTTTCCTGTATCTGAGTACTCTACTTAATCTGCTATGTGCATGACATGCCTCTATGAAAGAGTCTAACATTTCTGTACTGATTAAGTTTACAAATATGTGTTCACACACACATGTGAATGAGAACATGTAGTAACGGTATGTTGTGAAGTTTGTCTTAAGTATTACGACAAGCCTTTGAAAATGACTGTGGGGATCTGATGAGAGGTGCATTTAGGCCAGCAATTCTGTGCTAAATGGCCCAGGGAAATTCAGAAGGAAGACATAATGGAAACCTCCCCTGCTGCTGCTTCCCAATATTCCCTCATGAGTTATATGACTCTGAAGATATAGGTTCCATTTTTTAAAAAAGGCTATTAAGGTATCTCCCATGAATTGAAGAGAACAATGCATTTTGTGGGTTGGAGGGTATATTCTCACAGCAGTAAGAATTTTAATAGACTGACTATTAGCATGAGAGTCAGGATTGTGGTGAGGGTTCAGAATTCTCAGTGAGAATTCCAGTGTCTCCCCATGGAACAAATTTAAATTTTCCACAAATGGAGGGAACTAGAGTACATCACTTATTGCTTTGCTGCATCTTGGTTTGCTGAAAAAAAGACATAAGATTTTTTTTTGTCCTAGTACATTATATTGGCTTATGATGATTTTTTGTTTGTTTCGAAGTAGGTGGGTAAAATTAAGGGACATTGTTTGCAACTGTGCAGCTGAAAATAAGACAAACTTGTGTTTGGGCAGTTAAAGGTAATTGTTTGGCTGAGCTGTTTGGAGACTTGCTTGTGTGTTTTGGACTATGTGCTCTCCCTCATCACACAGTTTAAGAGGATGGGGCTTCTGTGCAAAGGAAGTGAGTCACCGACTTGGTTGGGGACAGATCTAGAGCTACTAGCTCTCTGCTGCCTCAGTCTTTGGAGCTTGGTGAACAGGAAGAGGAAAATGGACATTTTGTGCTGGCGTTTCAGAGGGGAGTTTGAAAGAAGTGCTGCTGCTTGTAGAGAACAAATGAACTTGGATAGTAAGGGAGTTGTTACAGTGACCCACAATCCACATTCGTTTTCCTAACACATTATTTAAGGAGGCTATACCTGCACCAAGTGCAACCTGCTTATCCTGCTGGAACAGAAGGTGTGGCAGCTTAAGATCCATGTATCTACATTTCAGCTTATCAGGGAGAACAAAGTGCTTTTGGAAAGAGCAAGAAAGATTCTCCTGGAAGAGCAAGATATGGGGTACTCCTCTAGGAAGGGGAACAATTCCCAAACACAAGAGGCAGATGCTTAAAAGAATGTGACACAGAAACAGAATTATCAGGGACTATGGTACAAGTTTGAAACTGCATAGTCAATTCTAAGCTCTACCCTTAATCGGTAACTATGAGGGACAAGAATATGGACAAAAGCCTCAGTCCTCAGAAAGCATGCCGTTAACCTTGGAGGGTTTTACGCGTGGAAGAGTTTGTGACAGTTCTGAAAGGAAAAGAAATGTGTGATGGTGGTGGTACATGATTGTCACCTGGGAGTAATAGTAGCAGTGGTGTGTAGGCCTGATAAGATGTCTTGAGAGGTATGATCTCAATGCAAAAGAGAGGCTGGCAAGTCTCATTTAAGTCCATTGACCACCATCCCTGGTGGAGCAATAGTTAAATGCTGGTACTGTAGCCACAATTTTGTGCATTCGATCCTGCAGGGCTCCAGGTTGACTCAGCTTGTTGGGAGCAATTAGCTAAAACACATTGTAAACCGTTTAGGAAGTGCTTAGCACTGATAAATGGTATAGAAAACAATGCCGTAATTACGAAAAGTCAACATGGATTTCTCAAAAATAGGTCATGCCAGACTAATCTTATCTCTTTTTATGATAGAGTTACTTGCTTGATAGATGAAGGGAATGCTGTGGACATAGTATATCTTGATTTCAGTAAGGCCTTTGACAAAGTTCCCCATGACATTCTTGCAAAAAAGCTAGTAAGATGTGGGCTGGACATGGCTACTGTCAGGTGGATTTGTAACTGGTTGACTGACCGTTCCCAAAGGGTGGTCACCAATGGCAGAGTCTCATCCTGGAGAGAAGTGACTAGTGGGGTGCCACAGGGTTCTGTCCTGGGCCCGGTGCTGTTCAATATCTTCATTAATGACTTGGATGAAGGAATAGAGAGCACGCTGATCAAATCTGCAGATGACACCAAATTGAGAGGGGTTGCTAATACGCCTGATGACAGGATCAAAATTCAAAAGGACCTGGACAGATTGGAGAGCTGGGCCAAGGCTAACAAAATGAACTTCAACAGAGAGAAATGTAAGGTCCTACACTTAGGCAGAAAAAATGGTATGCAGAAATATAGGATGGGGGACACGTGGCTGGCTAACAGTACGTGTGAAAGGGATCTAGGAGTCTTCATAGACCACAAGCTGAACATGAGTCAGCAGTGTGATGCGGCAGCCAAGAAGGCCAACGCAATTCTTGGTTGCATCAATAGGAGTATGGTGTGTAGATCGAGGGAGGTATTGGTACCACTCTATTCTGCATTGGTTAGACCTCATCTTGAATACTGCGTCCAGTTCTGGGCACCCCAATTCAAGAAGGATATGGATAAGCTGGAGCAGGTCCAGAGGAGGGCAACCAAAATGGTGAGGGGCCTGGAAGCCATGCCCTATGAGGACAGACTTAGAGAGCTGGGTATGTTTAGTCTGCAGAAGAGAAGGTTGAGAGGGGACATGATAGCCATGTTTAAATATTTGAAGGGATGTCATGTCGAGGAGGGAGTGGGCTTGTTTTCTCCTGCTCTTGAGACCAGGACAAGGAGCAATGGATGCAAGCTGCAGGAGGGGAGATTCCGCCTGAACCTCAGGAGGAATTTCCTGACAGTCAGGGCTGTCCGGCAGTGGAATGTGCTGCCACAGAGTGTGGTGGAGTCTCCTTCGTTGGAGGTTTTTAAGCGGAGGCTGGATGGCCACTTGTTGGGAGTGCTTTGAGGGTTTTCCTGCATGGCAGGGGGTTGGACTGGATGGCCCTTGTGGTCTCTTCCAACTCTACATTTCTATGATTCTATGATTCTATGAAATGTAATTACTATTGCTATTCTGATTCATGTGGGAACAAACAAAACAGCAAGATACAATCTTGACTGTAATTCAAGGGACTATGAGCTCTTCCAGACACCTTCTCCCAAATATCTTTGAAAGTCCCAGGTTTTGTACAATTTTATTTGGGAGATCCACATGATATTTTCTTCACCCTAAGGGTTCGTAGTCCCTGAGAACTCCTGGTATTATCGAGAACTTTACATTTCACTTTACAATAACCCAGCACTTTCTTAAATGAACTGTATCCCTGCTTGGCTGTTTGTATTATCCCAGAATTATCTAAGATGACCATTGCCAGTAAACACAGCTATTATTTCCAGGACACAGATTTTCCTCTGTCCTAAGCCCTTGGGCAAAGAAGAGAGGGTTAACCAAACAGGAGCTTGCTGCTCCTACCCACGCACTCCTGAGTGTCTTCTTTCTAGTGAAATGCAGAGATATAAGTCACCCAATGTAAACCACTTTTCCCTTCCCCCTCTCTAGAAAATAAAGGAACCTGTATTTGTGCTGTGTAGCCAAAAGCGTAACAAGAGAGTTCGTGAGAGTTTTATTCTAAGTAAGACAGATTACATCAGGTTTCTGGGTATCATCTCTTGAAGCATCCTTCTCCAGGTATAGCTTAGAAAGTTGCGAAGTTACAGAAACTGATTACATTCCAAAGACCCCTTGGAAACAACAACCCGCTAGGGAAACACAGAAATCACTGATGCTCCCTAACAAAAATGTTCCCTTACCACTTACAGGAAGGTAAACCTTCTGTTCTCAGTTTTTTCTCTAGCCTTCCTCATAATGATGATCAGCATCCCAACAGAAGAACTTGAAAGAACAGATGTACAGCCTCTGAGAATAAAGGCAGTAAAACTTTCATACCCCTGATCTCCAAAGTTTTCAGATACTTTAGCATCTCTATACTCACAAGAAGCTCAATTGGCAAAGAGTATCTCCCTAATCTTACATAACTCTCTGCCATCCTAAGTGGTAAGTTAAACCTTTGTTAGCTGGATGTAGCTTGGGTCATAACCACTAGATAATGTATGAGTAGCAGTATCACATCCCCACTCCCATCTCAGATGGTCTGGAAACAAATTGGTTGGATGGATCCACACTAGCTGTGATTTTATTCCTGGGGTCTAGGAAAGAACAGAGTTGAAGCATTCATACCAACACAAAAATCACTACAAGTTAACTAGATTATAGCCCTTTCCGCACGAGGCTGGTGCATCAGTTTGTGCCGTTTGTTATTGGATTTTCTGGGCTCAAAACAAGGTGGACTTTCCCTCATTTTCTTCTGCACAGCTACTGTGTATGTTCCATTCTGAGGAATGCGAGTTCATGAATCCACACTGCCTCCGCAGTGGCCACTCCCACTACTCCCCTCACCCTGCCCCATCGGCTGTGATTGGCCCTTTTTTTTTGCATGGTTTAGTACGTAATTGCCTACATGCGTACATGCATACGTGCATAAGTCTGTACTACTCCCTGGCCCCTCCCATGAGCCCTCCCCTGACCACCAATTCGCATTGGTGTGAATGTACGTGTCTGTACCACTGTGAAAGTACGAATTGGCTTGATCTGGAAAATTGGAAAACCAATTTCTTCCGGTTTTCAAATAGTGCGCTTTACCACCACATGGGGGCGCATCTAGTTGGAATTACGTGCGGAATGAAGGTAAATAAACTGAATCTAGTCCGCTCCAAGGTGCAGAAGACCTCCGTGGCAAGACGCATTGGCCCGCCTTAATAACCGCGTGCAGAAAGGGCCTATATATAATGTAGGTAATGTGAAGAAAGCATTCTCCCTTAATCCCACCACATCAGTCCCCTTAGAGAAAGTGGCATAATGGTTTGAGTGTTGGAGTAGAACTCTGGAGACCAAGGTTCAAATCCTCACTCAGCCTTGGAAACCCATTGGGTGATCTTGGGTAAATCAAACTTTCTCAGCTTCAGTGGAGGCTGAGAAACCTCCATTGAAGAAATCTTGCTAAGAAAACCCCATGATAGGTTTGCCATAAGTTGGAAAAGTAGCGTTATATGTCAAGGATGTGTTGACATTTGGGGAGATCCATGGCTTAAAGCATGGAAACAAGTTGAGAGCATTTGGGTAAAAATTACAGCGAACATACAGGGAGCAGTGTAGAGAGCACTGAAGCTCTGTCCCTGGCTGCTGTAATTCTTTTGAGTTCCTTTCACCTTTTGAGATTTTGGAAAGCTTTGCCATATCTTCGCTTGTACTGCTGTGTGGACATAAAACGAATTGCCATACTTTGAAAACATATACAGCAATGAGGATTATCAATAAGCAGTCTTCCCGGTTGCAGGAAAATATTCACCTTTGATTTCTATATTTAATCATGGGGTGGAAACTTGTTTTAAAATGTGTGTGGGAGGGACAGTAGGATAGAGATGAAGAAAGCTAAGATTCTCAGGTCCTAATGGTTGAACCCAATTAAAAAATCTTGTGGGCTCTTAGCAATTTTGCAGAATCACAGAAGATGTGTGTCATATTTGGCTGTAAGCAAAAGAGAAAACAAAGATTGTTTACTTTGGTAAACCGTAGGAAGAAATTCTCAATAGTAAGATCTGGTTTTCAGTCCAGTGATCAAAAAGCAAAGCCAGCATTATGTGGTATTAGAATGTTAGATGCCTAGACTAGAGAGAATCCTGAGTGACCTGGAGATTGTTAACTGTTTCTTATCTAAACTCCTTTATAGGGCGTTATGAGGATGAAGGACAGGAATCACATATACTAGCTTGCTTGGAGGAAGAACAGGATGAAAAAATAGAATTAATAAATAAAAAGGTGACTGGACCAGAGAGCCTCAACATATCTTTCCTCTTCTTTGGTCCTAATCTTGGCAGACTTTAACCTTTTCTGTGGTGGAACAAAATCCAGCATTAGGAACAAGTTTGTGTGTATAATTAAGGGGACATATGAAAATGTTTCCAGTGCGCCAACACAAGACAAGGATGCTACTTGTCATTTAATAGTGTCCTGCTATGTTTTCCTATTAATAGGTGGGAGGAATGCTGAAGCAGTTTGTGATCATCAGTTGTGCTTTGATGGCCACTCTGGTGAAGCAATTGTGGGGATATCTCTCTCTGCTGATGTGCATGGAAAGCAATGATCCATTTTCTCAAGGGCAGTAATATCTCTGTGGCAGACACTTTGTAATAGACTGTACTAGGCAGACCTGTCCTTCTTGGCATAGTAGACATTCTCATGTGCCATTAATAATTCTTGCAACAGTTCCAGCCATCATACATGGGGTTTGTGCCTCCAGTTATGTGCTCTGGCTGTCCCCTTAGGGGTAAACTGATCTCATTCTCTTTGCATTTTATTCTATTTTTATGGAGCCTGCTTGGTTCAGTATCTGCCAAAATCAATACCAGAACTAACATGGATGTTTCTTTCCTGCAGTTTTAAATCTCAGATCCAATTTCGCAGCCAGCTGCAACATTTCCTCTCTGTGTGCTTGTTTCTGACTGAGCAGGAAAACGCACTCACAAGCAAACCCTGATTTTCTGACAATCTCCTAGCGACAAAACATCCTCACATCAAGCACGTTGCTTGAAAACAAGTGTTCACTTTTTAGATGTGGAAGAATGACAGAGGTGTACTCAGGTGCAGAAAAGTGCTAAAGAGGAAGTGAGATGTGGAGGTACTGTCAGGCAACTTATCACAAAAAAGGAGTTTTATCTGGAATTCAGAAACCATGTCAACTGTCAGCTCCTGTACTGTTTCATGTGTTCAAAGTGGCTGGAACACTGAAAATAGCTTTCAGACCGAGCTCTTCATTAGTCCCCCAACCTATTTGTATGCTTGTGGATGTTGAGAAGGGAGAATCTAAATAAGCAGTACAAGTAGTTATGCTTTCAAACTCACTAGAAAAATATACTGGGTTTGAGCCAAACTATGCCCAAGTTCTATTCCCATTTACCGGGAAATAAGCTCCATGGGATTCAGTGGGACTTCTGAGTACCCATAGGAAGGTATACCTCAGTTAACAAAATACAACAAAATACAAAATCCACAAAAGAGTCATACCTTTATTGGCTGACCAAAATGCACAAAATACATCATGCAAGCTTTTATCATATTATTTTTTTTTCAGTAAAAAGAACACAGAAAATAAAAATAAAAATGATCCAATCCAAACACAAAACAACCACAACCACAACACACAAACATCAACAGACATCCCAATCTAGACATAACTAAAACAACTACTAGCAAAACATGTAACTAAAATTGGTTCCCCCCTTGTAAAAAGTTCATAACACCTAACTAGTAAGTCATTCACTTTATCGTATAATTATTGATTGTTGCTTATTCCTTGTCATTTTAACTATTTACTTAATTTCTCAAGTTCATAATTCGTTGCTACCTTACTCTAAATTTCTTTATAGTAACGATCAGTCATTGAAAGATAATCATCTGTATTAAAAAAAACCTTTAAAACAACAAATAGAATACAACTTTTAAATCTACTTTTACTTTTCTCATATAATAGTCTTAATTTTAGTGATCAAAACCTATTGTCCTTAGGTCACCTTCACTTTAAGAAAAAATCAATCAACTACTTCCATTCAAATGAAATTTCATTCTGTGTTCTGCCATTTATCCTGTGGGAAAGCTTATCCGTTTTGACAATTCTCATCGGTGTGTTTAGCAATACATCATACAAGCTGTTGAAGTTCTACTGGCATCTTCATCAGGCAAAAGATGTTTAAAAAAATCATACAGGAGAAGAAAAGTGACGATGTTAAAGTGATAGGCCTTCATTTTGTATCAGTTGTTCTTTCTGATGTAGTCCAGTTGTTCTGGATAGATCTCCGTGCAGCCAGAGGACACTCCTTTTCTTGGCCATGTGGGGACTGAGGACTAAGACAGAGGACAGTAAAATTTAAACTTTCTCAGCAGCAGTAAAGTAACTTCTCTTGGGTTCCAGGCTGTCTCTGTCCTTTGTGAAGCCACAGGCCCCTTTTTTAGGAAGAGAACATCGAGTTTAGAGTAGAAATTCTGCTCTTTCCCAACTTAAGCTTTATAGCATTGTTTACTACAGACACAGTGCTGTAACCTGACAACAAAAAGTATGTGCTTCCCCAGTCCACCTCCACTATCCTTGCACTGATGCTGCTGCCAAAGCAAAGAAAGAAAGAAAGAAAGAAAGAAAGAAAGAAAGAAAGAAAGAAAGAAAGAAAGAAAGAAAGAAAGAAAACTTCCAGTGAGACAAAGGATAAGAAAGAAAGGGGGTCTGAGTGGAGACAAAGAGACTTTGTAAAAAGGAATGTCTTTGTTAGAAGTTTTGTTACCTGCGGTGTGCCTGGGTAGGGTTGCACTTCATGTTGGTTCTGCTTATGTCTGACTGAAATTAGTGATATAGGTTGGTCATAACTTAATGTATGTTTCACTGATTCAACAGAAACTAAGTGCAACTAATCTTATCTGGGCCCATTATGGTTACCCCTACTCAGAATCATTTTATCTGAAATATACAAGCCTTCACTGGATTTGCATACATATGTTTGCATCTTAGGACCATGGCATTTGTATGGCTGGGACTGTGACAAAACAATAATGTACCTATGCACTATTGTTTACAAATGCACAGTTAATACTTTTGTGTAAATATGTAGTGTTCACTATGTAATTGCTGAAGGAGATGATTTATTGATAAAAAGTTACAATTTAACAGTTCAATTATTGTAAGAATGATGGTACTGCAACAATACAGAGTGCTTTTTGATGTGGTGTGAAAAAAGTGTAGCCTTTCTGGCTTTTAAACTGATGAACATATGGAAGATTTGTCAAAATTGTCATGGATTTTGGAAGAAATGCCAGAACCAGTAGGATTGTATTCTGAATTTTTCTGGAGGCTTGGTCTTGTCTTTGGACATGTTTTGGAGCACACACATTCAATTTTGCAAATAAGTTTGCAAAGAGCTCTAGCTTGCTGGGGAAAGAGAGCTGCAATTCTGTGCTGACTGTGGATGAAAGTACTTTCCTCCGGTATCAGCCTACTAAATATTTGGATGTAAAAGACTGAGAGGGTGAGTACTCTAGCAGATGCATATCTAGCATAAACAGCACCTATGGCATGCATGGAAGTTACACCCCTACCTCCGGGACCACTTACTCCTCTTTCTCCTCTGCTGCTTCTGGCACTGCTTTTTTGTACCCCCTGGCGTTGTGCCCTTGGCAGGTGCCCTACTTGGTGCACCCTGGATACGCCTCTGTATTCTAGTCTTTCTCTACAACCTGCTCACTTCCTGGTTTTTTAACCTGAGGCCTGATCCACTCAAGGCCTCACCAGCCAGATTCAAGAGTACCTGCGAACAAAGTAAGCCACTTGTGTGAAAGAGTCAGTATAATTATGATTAATGGCTACAGAGCACATTTACAACTATCTTCCTTTTGTCATAGATGCTCTCAAAACTATGATGAACATGTTGTTAGGTACCTAAGTATTGCATGTCAGGATAGCGTTACAGGGCTACAGGTTTTTGTTGTCTGTTCTAAGCTTCCAGAAGCCTCTGGAATAGATAACAACCACAGTGAAGTATCCTCCTCAGTTTCAGAGGTGGTGATGGTGGGGCATCTAGTTAAGGTTCCGTCTATGAGTATTTGTGAACTGTTATTTCTGGAATGCTCTGCATGGTGTGAGGAATTTAGCCTGGCCTAGTCTTTGTGCTGTTCATAATATTGATTACTTTGCATGTAGTAATCTAACCCTTTACTGTCCATGAAGTCTGTAGCATGACATCTCCAAGCAGTTCCTGCATTTATCTCTCTTTGTATTATGATTTGTTGTTGTTGTTGTTGACGATGCTTGTTCAGGCCCTGTGGTGGTGGGGACCTTAAGAGGCTGTTCAGTAAGTTGCGGGGGAGGGGGGTGTTGCAGAGGGATGAAATGAATACCAACCCTTTCAGTGCCTGAAAAAAGGACATATATATGCTTAAGTGAGACTTAATGATTGTATATGTCCCTAACAGGGTGTCAGCTGCAGTCTACAGGCTTCACTTTCACCACTACTGTTCTGAGAAGGCAACCTTTTCCAGCATATTCAGCAGAAGAGTGATGGCATGCAAATTCTGACCTATAAATGTTTATCGTTTTGCTTCAGAATATTGAGAATGACTTTCATAGCTGATAATAAGAGATGGCATACCTTAAACTGGTCCTATTATTTCATGAGCCACTATGGTGAAATAGCATTAGACTGGGGCTTTGGGAGATTCAAGTTCCCATTGAGCCATGAAAGTCACTGAGTGTTAGTCACTGTCTTCTTGGATGGGTCTACCTCACAGAGAGAGAGAGAGAGAGGAACCATGGGAGAACAGCCAGAATATAGCTGTAGTTATAAAATAAAATAAAATATAAAATATAAAATATAAAATAATAAAATAAAGGAGATAATAATAATAATAATAATAATAATAATAATAATAATAATAATAATAATAATAATAATATAAAGGAGATATGGAAGATGGTACACATGGGCACAATCTAGTAGGAAGTTCTGCACAAACCTAGCTGGATTTCAGAGAGGCTTTTGGAGGATAATGTCATGTTGGATTTTGTGCCCTGCATTATTAAATGTTAGGGTTAGGGTTAGGGTTAGGGTTAGGGTTAGGGTTCTGAATAGAGTTTGCCTGTTTTACAGTTTGCAGCCATATAGCTTTCTACCTCTGCTTTGTTCTCATTTTCATTCACCTCAAAACAGAAATACAGCAAAACTGATGATTCTGGCAGAAAAGAAAATTAAAAATGAATACTTAAGTTAAAAAAAATGTGCAAGCTGTGTGCCTATTCTTCTAGAAGCTAGTAGCAGCAAATGAAAATAAATTTAAATCTTGAGACAAAAAGAGGGTTGGAAGAAGATGCATTAAGAGAGATGTTTCAGGGAAGGAAAAAAAAAATCTATTATTATATTAAAAGAAAGGGAAAACTTGTTTTACTGAGCAATCCTGAATTCAGAGTTATGTTGGTTAAGGGGCAACAAGATATATTGGAAGCACAGTTACATGTGTGGAATGCAAAATATGCAACTACCATAACAGATATGCTGATACATTGGTGGAACACATTGGTGGAACAACTTAAATGTGGAAGAATTGTAGCTAGAGAGGAAACAATGCAAGGGGCAAACATGTTTGCACCTTATCCTGTATGCCCTCAGATCATGATCATGATCATGATCATGATCATGATCTTATTGATGGCACTGACATGGACTTGACAGAAATTGTTAAGCCTTACTGATTTCAGTGCCTGGCAGTGGGAGGAGGGACCACTGAAATAGCTCTCCCCTCCATTCTGCACACGTTGCCCTAGAAAGCAACTTGTTTCATTGTGGTATAATTCAGACACATACTCAGAATATACTATAATCCCACAGAAAGTAATTTTTCCAAGCTTTCTTTGTCCCCATGATGGGGTTTGATTTCCAAAACCCTCCATTGTGAGCCACTGGAAGTTCCTGAAACAGCCATGGTTCCCCACCCGATCTCTTTAGATTGAAAGGCTTTTGCCATTTGTCGGCTAATCCAGATTCTGTCTGGCATCCCAGTATCATCTTCTGGCTTCCTGGACATGCAACTTGTGATAGGAGCAAAAATCAGACAGGCAGATTTAACATCAACACTCCGCTTAAGCATTCTTAAGTCTGGGAATCTCAGGATATTTATGTGGGAAAATGAGCAGCCCCTTTGGTAATTGTTTAGGCTATTTATTATTTGTAATCATAGATATGCAAACATATTTAGTCTCCTTAGGGAAAACACAGACATGTCAATGTCTGGGAGTTTGGCTTTTATCACAATACATTACATTGCAATTAATGAGAGGTATCACATATGTGTTACCTTATAGGATATGGCAAGTAAGATGTTATACTTTCATAAGGACTGAACCCCTATCTTTCTGCATCTCTTTAGGGAGGCTTCTTAGTAATTAACACATAGAGGAACGTTACCAACTTAAACAATATGGCTTAGCTTTTATTCATTAAGAACACCATCTCATCTGTTGTGGAACAACATACCTCTAAACAGGCATGTATGAACACACAGGCATCCAAGGGTTAATATCTTGGATCATTGTTAAATTGAACAGCAACTGTTATATATCTATAAGCATCTTAATGGACATCCATTACAATCATTCTGACATAGCACAGATAAGTAAATATCTTCTCTGCCTTACCAGCATGGTCAATTTTTACCAGTGTGTCCAAGCAGTTTTTCAGTGTTCACAATCAGCACCTCAGGGATTACATAGTACCCCCCTCTTCTTCTGTTGCAGACTGCCAAAGCAGTGTGCCTTTAGCCTTTTCTTGGCTTCTTTTATTATCTCTCTAGCCTCCAACTGTCAGCTGTCTTCTCAGCCAAGGAGCTGACAGTGCCTTGTTTATGTTATCCAATCAAAACAGAGATCTTAAATATGATCTTAAATATGATGATATTCTGGGTCCTATTGGAGAATAATCTAGAGCTGAATCTTGGCCTTTGGCTGCCTTCCATCAGATTACACCAGCCATTGCACTTGCTAGGAGGGTTATTAGCATTCAAATCTGCTCATATCTCGTTCATAAAAATGCAGATGTTCTCATCTCTTTCTTCACCTTTGAATAGATATTCTGTCCAGCATTAGCCTGTATTTTTGCTCCCAGTAGCACAAGTATACACACATTCTAATACACATGCTCCCTGCATTATATCTTATACTCTATTGGTTACATTCTATAGGTTATACTCTGTATGTATGTGTGTATGTTTCCGGGCTTAAAAGTTGGCAATGAAAATAAATCTGTACTGTAACATTGCTCCTCTCGTAGTTGCTGCCCTTGCTAAATATGTCTTATTACCTCTCATTTCTCTATCTGGGTTGATCTTGAACTATTGTCCCAGGAGCTGTGTCTATGTTATTTTGTGCGGCCTCCCTGACCTTCGTTCTTTTTGTATGCTGAGCTCTAAAATTCCCTTGCTACTTTGGTTCCCAGGTGTGTCTTCAAGTAATTTCTGACTTATGGCAACTCTAATGCAACTCAATTGTGGGGTTTTCTGGGCCAATTTATTCAGATGGGATTTGCCATTGCCTTCCTCTGAGGTTGAGATAGTGTGACTGGCCCAATATCACCCACTGGGTTTCCGTGGCCAAGCAGGGATTCAAACCCTGGTGTCTTACTATATTACTCAAAGTACTACAATACAGTGGCTCTTCAGGATAAATATAGGGTTAATGGATAGATGGATAGATAGATAGATAAAATAAATTGTGGTTGCAAGGAGCATGAGGAGTTGAATCTTTGTCTGTTGGAATGACTGGACATTAGCATTACAACAAGGGTAACTCAGAACAATCCTCTGTTGCAAGAAAATCCATTACAACAAAGATAGCTCAGAACAATCCATTATAGGAAGTGTAGCTACAGCTAGAGGGAAAAAGGGAATCCAAGGGAGGTGATGGTAGATTATGTCAATGTCCCAGGATTTTACCCTGTGAGTCCTTTCTTCACTACACCAGTGTATATGGGATCATTTAGTAAAAAGTTTACAGGTGATGAGCACATACTATGCATTTTTCTGACCACACAGAAATCCAGTGATCAGTGAGAACCATCTAGGCTCTTAACTAAATCAGCCTTTATTGGTAAACCTAAAAAAGGAACTGGTTCACCTGCTCATTAAATCTTGGGTGACACTTGAGGAGCCAAAATGATCTCTTTCTTTTCATGTATTTGTTCCATCCATCCTTTACTTTCCCCCCCTCTGGTCTCTTATTGTTGAAATTGAAAATGATAACTTTCTGAGGGTAGGGAAATTTTTTTACATAGCTCCAAAAACCACTTAAGTACAATGATAACACCGGGTATGTAATAACTAATTTCCAGTTCAGCATCTCTTCCTTGTATGGTCATCAGAAATGTAATTTTAATTACTATCGTTTAGCAAGTAGCTGTTAACAAGGTTGTGATAAAAACCCTTGTGTATGTAGCCTTAGGACTGTTGTTGTCGTTGTTGTTGTTGTTATGTGTCTTCAAGTTGTTTCTGACTTATGGCAACCCTAGGGTGAAACTGTCACAGGGTTTTCTGGGCTAAGAGTTTGTGACGTGCCCAGGGTAGCCCAGTGGGTTTCCATGATTGAGCCAAGAATCAAACCCTCGTCTCCAGAATCATTTAGAAAGAGGCAAAACAAGTGCCACAAATCAGTGAGGTCACAACAGCAGTAACTGGTGATCTACACTGAATGCCATCTCATAGATCAGTGGTTCTCAACCTGTGGGTCCCCAGATGTTTGTGGACTTCAGCTCCCAGAAGCCCTTAGCATTGACCATAGTGGCTGGGGCTTCTGGGAGCTGAAGTCCACGAACATCTGGGGACCCACAGGTTGAGAACCACTGTCATAGATGATAAACTTTGCTAGTTAAACAGGGCAACTCTGTAGAGACAGAGGTAAGTGGTTTCCTGTCTCCATACTGTACTCTTGCTCTGCAAACAATAGTTTGCCACCTGGAATTAGATGTACAAGGCTGTGTGTGTCATTGTAGACTTTTCTATCTCCCTGAGATTATAACTCCTTGATTACACTGGCTGCAGATTCCTTATAATTGGAAGACAGAGGGTCACTTGTACAACGACATGGGGCTTAGCCTGAAGAGCTCGAGTTAATGAATAGATCCACCCAGTGTGTATCAGGTTTCTCCACACTGTGACAGTGAAATTTAGCCACTCTCTCAGCATATTCCATGTCCTGCTTCTCGGCCTACTCAGATTCAAGCAGAAAGGATGGCCGTTTCTTTTGCTGCTTGAGCCATTTCTCAGTGTTCAAATGGAAGTTTTCTGGATAACAAATTATGGACTTAATCAGCTACTGATCTGTAGGAAGCCTCTGCTGTATAATTTCCTGGCTTCTCTAATGGGGCTGCCTTTGTGTTTCGCAATCGCTTGAACAAAACTGACTGCTTTGTCAGTGTGGTGGATGCATTTGTAAAGTAGGAGTGGAAAAGCTGTGTTAAGTTCAGCCTCTGTATGCCAAAGGAAGAAATGCAAATCAATGAAAAGGGCTTCAACAAATCAGCTCTGGATACCATTTTGTTTCCTGCAAGTGATTGGATGTGGCAGGGTATATATGTGAGAGCAGAGGTGGTTTTTATCAAAGCATCCCATAAAATATTTTTATAAGCCATATGCTGCCCTGCTTAGAATTCTGCCCACTCTCAAAGATGTCCCAAAACATTTTGCTATTTAGGGCAGAATAGCAAATCATACCACCCAAATGCCCAGTACCCCGTATCAGGCAAGTCAATTTAGCATGAAACAGAAAACCCCACAAACACCTCTACCCAAGCCTGGCAGTAAAAATACTGTAGTCACCAATTAAGTAATTAACACACCTCTGTCCTTTCATAACACCTCAGATCTACTATCTATCTCAGTCTACCAATTAAGGGATAATTGATAACATGGTCCATACAACCCAGCTCTCCATACAAGAGCCAAATGTGCAGAGAGCTGGATTGTTTTTTCCTCCTGCACAGGCTATTTCAGCTGCGGGGAGGGGGGCATGGTCCTGGAAGAACAGGCAATCATAGTTGCATCGGGGAATGAGTTCTGCCTTAGGAACGAGAATGACCTGCTTCCCATCTGTACAACCCATGCTCTTGCAAATTAAGTGGCTGGTTACCAAAGATACTGTAAAATACTGAGTATAGAAACTGATACTGGAAAGACTAGGCCTGGAACCTCTCACCCATCATGAAAGTGGGAAGTGTGAAACAGTATCTGTGAGGATCCTTCAGTACTTGGGTTGCTGTCAAATCCATGCAACTCAGATATGATGAATTTTACTGTGGAGACAGTTTTGGGTGCCTGTAAAAGGGGAAAGATGTGAGTGATTGTATGTCTAGCTGCTCACAAGGGGTATGAAGACATGTGATGAACAGGTGCCTCCTCTTGTGTAAACCATACATAGTCGGGGGAGGCACTTGACATCTAGAGGAAGATTTTGTGTGGCTTAAGTAGAGCTCATAGTTGGGTTACTGTCTTTCCGTCATCACTCCTGTACCTTTTAATAGCATCCTGACACATAGGAGTAAAATTAGTGAAGCGTAATGTAAAGACATCTCACTGACGAGGGAAGCTTTCCTTTCTAAATGCATGTGCTCCAGGCTGCCATTAAAGACGCAGGAACAATAACGAAAAGTAGAAAAAAAAATCTATAGGTCACATGTATGAAAATACTTTATACCAGCTTGATGTATAGCCAGTGGGCAGCCATGGCTTTGATGATTATGAGGCAGTGAATCTCCTCTGTTTTTCAGTCTGAACTTAAAAGACCTATCCAAGGTGATGAAACCCATCTACAAAATAGATTTTGCATTTTGGATAGTTCCATTAAAGTCTAGACTACAACGCAGAGCTGATTCATGTCCCCACTGACATTGGAGACAGTAGGTGCCATGGTATGTTATCAGTGTCTGTTGGAAATGATGAGAGCTGTAGGCCAACACATCTGGAGGATATCAGTTTAGGTAAGGCCGCCTTATAACCTAGTCATAGTACTTGTCTGTGTTATCCATTTTTGTCTTTTTTCACTAAGAAGTTTCCAAGCACTGTTCCCTGAGTTTTTTTTTTTAATGTCAAGGTAGTAAAGATTGAATTTAAGACCTTCTGTATGTAAAGCATGTATTTTATGAGTGGACTGGGGTCCTTCTGTATACCTGGAAGCTGCTGCCACTCATTTAACTTAACGTCTGATTGAGTCAACCTGTATTCTCTGTGCTTGTGCAGCCACTTCACAGAAGAGAGCACAGAAATACTTCTCTGTGATTTGGAACAATTTGTACAGTTCCTTTGTTGATTTATTACATCCTGCCCTCTCCATGTCACTTCCCCTGCCATTTCCTCTAAGAGTTATCCATTTAAGATGAGATGCAAATGGCAGTGATATGTGTGAGAGAGTGTCAAGTGATCTGTTCTTGTGCATTTAAGGCAGAGGCAGTCAACTATTAGATCTCAGTTCCTGCCAGTCCTAGGCAGAGTAACCAATAGTGAGGAATCATGGGAGCTGCAGTCCAAAAAATGTTTGAGGGGGCAGTTACCCAACCCTCATTTAGAGGTTCAGATTCAATTGGTTGTAAATGTTTTGTTGAAGGAAATATTTCATGTGTTGTTTACGTGCAGGCCTGGGCAGAGGAATGACTTTGCCCAAGTTTAGACCTGAAAAGGGAAGTTCTGCAACCAGGGGTTGCACAAGACATTTTGTGATCTGAGGAGGAGTAACAAATGATGTCTCCCCACAAACTGCTCATGTGAGTGCACATAACGTCTAAAGTTAGTCGAGTTATTTTAGCGCGTTGTGATAATCCCACAAGCAACAATAGTTGTCCTGGAAACATACAATATATTAACAACATATTAAATAATTAACATTATGCTGTCCTTTCATGACATTCAAAATCTGCTGTATCAAGCAGCTACCTCACTCTGACTAGTGTAGAAATGGGAAGCTGCAGAGGGTGCAGGGGATTTTCTTTTCCCTCATGTCACCCCTGTGCAAAGTTTGAGTCTCTTCCAGTTCTTGGAAGCAGCTGAAATACAGCTAGTTTGGGGGCTTTTAGAGAGTGGTGAGGTTGGGGGGCCAAGAGGGCCCAAAGTGTCACATTTCTGTGGCAGTTTGTGTGGTTTGGCTTTTTTTTAAAAACTTACTAGAACACATTTCTCAAAAAAATTAAATGGGAGGGTTTGTGGGCTTGGTGCGGGGGTACCTGTGTATGTTTTAGGACTGCAACAAGGAGTTTTAGGGTTACTATGTTGCACACTTTCCCCCAGTCCGTGAAGTCTGTTGTTAATGCTTAAGATTGGGAGGTAGAGACTGTCATAAAGCCAACAAAAGTCAGTTATTCTCTTGGCTACGGAAAAGGCAGGTGGCTGGGTTCCTAGACTTTGTATGAGGACAATCCCATGGTTTCATGCTAGGAATATAAAGAAAACTCACACATGTTCTCGTTTTCAACAAGAGTATCTCCACTCATTGACCCACTCCATAGAAAAAAAGTTCAACTATCATGAGATTTTTTGTTTGTGCAAAAACAAAAGATTTGTGAAGAAAATGGTATTTGTAAAAAGTACACCTTGTTGTGAAAAATTCTGTGCGCAAATGAAATTGCAAGAAAGTGCCAAAGTGTGAGGAATCATTGCGAAATGTATAAAAGCTCTTTTAATCTCACCCAGAGACAAGGATATATTTGAAATTCTTCCTTCTTGTGTGCAAGTATGAAATAAGCTAAGATTTATACCCTGAACTCATTCTGCCAGTTGTAGATGCTGAGGCTGCATACCTCTATCTCTTCAAATCCATGTTCAGTGAAGCTATCTTAGTTAATTATACCACAGTTTTCAGATTCTGTCACCATGGGAAACTATGGTTTTAGAAACCAAGGTAATTTCCTGGAAACTGAGTAGAGAAGAGAAGTGGTAAGAAATCTGTGGAATACAGGTTGTAACTAGTGAGCCAGTGAATTGTGGTTCATTAGACAAAGAAAATAATTCCTGACCTTATAGCTTACTATACCTGGTTTTCAGCATCAGCTAAGATTTTAAATTTTAAATCACAATCTCTGGTACTAAAGTGGAGCCTGGAATTAGAGCCCAAGACTCATGTGTGGGTGAGCCAGAGGTAATGCCATTTGGGTCTGGGGAGGGCCTAGGGTAGAGTTCAGCACAAAAGCTCACAGATCATCTCCATACACCTGAAATATGTCTGAGGAGAAAGGAGAAGGCCTCACCTCTTGATTTTCCAATGACTGTAAGAAAAACTAAGGATAAGGAACCCATTTCCATTTTTTAACTGGTTGCTTGGCATCTTGTGGAATCCCTGAGCCTCTTCAGGAATAATGTTGTGGGCATCATTCTTATCACACTTATGTAAACATGCACACAAAATGATGCGGTAATTGTGTAATAGTAGTACTGGCAATTTGTCTTTTGAAATCTGGAGACAACTAGAAAGTTACTGTTGTGTGTAGGGGGAACATTACAGAGAAATTCACAATATAGAAGAGCTTACTATTCCTCAGAAATGGAAGATTGTTTTTGTAGAAAAGTATGCTACACATCATCTTTCATTAAGTTGAATGCAGCCCATTGGTTATGTACTGTGGCCCGTCAGATGCTACATACCTACACCTTGATTTGTAGTCCCTGGCAGGCAACAAAGCCAGGAGGCTTACTGAACTTTGGTATCTGCTGTAGTAATGTACTTGCCACATGGGCCATGTTGGGGGTCAGGCTTGATGGAAACCATTTTCCTGATCTAGAGCCAACAGCTGCACTGTTTGATCTTCACATATTCCTTCCCCCTTCTTCTCCAGGATTTCATCTGCCAAAAGAGAAAAAAAATGCTAATTTCTCTACACAAGTGATGAGCTGAGAACAAATATTCAGACTTTAGAGGAACAAACAAAGAAGCTATTATCTGCTTGTTAACAAAGAAAGACTTCCAAAAAAGCTTCAGAGAGTTCCACTTAAGTGTCCTTGACAGATAAAAAGAGCCTTTATTGAAGCTACAGTACTGGGAAACTCAGAATTATATCAGGGGGAGAATCTTTACTGGCAGCATCTATTCTAGCCACCCTACCCTCGTCTGAACACGTCTCTGACCAAGGGCAAGCCAAATCCAAAGGAAAATTTGGTCCATACTGCTGCAGGAGCATGTGTGTGTGTGTGTGTTTGTTTGTGTGTGTGTGTGCACCTGCCTTCAGGCCTGTGGTGACCCCACGGGATTTTCTTCATGGGAACTTCATGGGATTTTCTTAGGCAAGGAATAATCGCAATGGTTTTGTCAGTCCCTTCCTCAATATTCTTGGACCAGTATTTAAACCTGTGGTTTGTTGATTTGCTTTTAATATCAGAATTTAACATCTAGAAAATCTTCACTTGGTGATCATATGTATAATTTGTTCAAATCTCAACCTATTTTTTAAAATTTTTACTTATTCCGTTGTGCTTCTCCTCCTACTGGGAAGGAGCAAAGATGTACAGGGCACTGAAATCTGATCTCTTGAGCTCTGGAATTTTTTCTTAGCCCCACGTCTGTCTGCGCCATAGAGACAAACTATATCGATGCCTGAAGTACCACAGTTCCAAGAGTGCCTTTGCTTCTTGTAGATAAAAATATTGAGGTGTATAATGAACTACATTTAGAGGAGATCCCCAGAGACAGCTTAGCAACTTGCTCCCTAAATAATATTCAGGGGACACAGATTCAAAAGAACCTTTTGATATTTACCAGCTCCTCAGGGTATAGATATAGCTGTAAGTAAAAGAAAGCAAAGAAATGCAGAAACCAAAATGGAAATGAAGAAAAATAGTATATTGATGAACCCATAACAATTTAACAAAATTTAAAAAGATACAACATGGGGTAGAGATTTCATTTTGCCAAGAACAATTTAAAAAGTATTCCCCTGGCCTTGATCAGCCTTTGTGTTTCTGAAAAGCTCATTTTCTATGGACTTTTGGCCAGAAACTTTCTTTTAAAATGAAGTACACTCATAATTTGACTCATGATAATATAGGAATGTAGCTAAAACAAGGCCTAATTGTATATACACTTGTTCATATTCATCCCTTGTGGACTTCTTTTTTTTCCTCAGTCTATTGAATTTCAGCTACAAGCTCCTTGAGTTATGAACATTTTTTGTTTAATTAAAAATACTACAAGATTTATAAAATAATACATGGGATAAAGAAAGAGATATAGTACTTTTTCTTCCCTTCCTGTAAACCTGAGATCACCTAATGAAATTAATTGGTAGTACACATTACTTTGAGCCATATAAACAATGTCTTCATCAGGCATTAAATCATGGTATTTTTCTGCTACAAGATGTGATAATGTCTACTTGTCTAGGTGGCTGTAAAGAGAGATAAACAAATTTACATAAAGAACATCTATCAGTGTTTTTTAGCCATGATAGCTAAATAGAACTCCAGCTTTATAGTGAGTGCATAGTGGTATTGCGCAACAGAGACCCTAATACATCATACAATATATATTATGCTCTGGCAGTGCAGAGTATGATAGCTTAGGGCAGTGGCTTCCGAATGTTGGTGCTTGAGATATTTGGACTTCATCTCCCAGAATTCCTGGCTGTTGGCCAACCTGTCTAGGGCTTCTGGGAGTTGAGTCCACAAAACACCTGGAGGATCAGAGTTTGGGAACCACTGACTTAGGATGTTCATTAACAATTCTACTTCCCAGGAAGCAAAATATCTGAATTTTTGGAGTTCAGTTTCTGTTACAGAAGGGGCAGTTGTCAGTTTGATGGAGATGAAAATTTCACACAGGTAGTAGGCACAAGGGTAGCTGTGGGTCCAAGCTATGGGTCGAGGAAAAGCTAAAGGCAGGGAAAAGCCAAACAGAAAGTGCAGAATGTGCCATGGATTGTGAAAAAGGAACCTGTGTGAAAGGCAGGAAAGACAAGGTAGTGAGACAGTTCCTTAAATGCTGATTTCTAGTCAAGAGACTAAATTTTATATTGTATAGTAATTCCTGTTCTTGTGATTGATCATGCAGTGTACACAAATATATAGTTGCAATTTTCACAAGTGTTTCACTTGCCATTCCTCATATTTAAACAGAAGAACTGCACTCTGCTTTAAAATAACTGCGCTCTACTTGCAAATTCTGACATGCTTTTCTCCAGAATTGGTGCGTGGAAAAAGCTGGTCTCTTGTCCTGTATGTGGAATCTTCTCTTTATATCATGAAAACATCCATTTGTACTAATGATTGGAGGCTTATTTATTAACCCATTTCTGGCCCATAGAAGGACCTTGAACAATTAATTACATCAAAACTGTTGTGTTGCTTTAAAAAAAAAATCCAAGGAATGTTCTTCTTTGTCTGCCTCCTGCTGCCTGAACCACTCAGACATGTTTATGGCACTAATGTTCATTTATGGAACACTTATACAGTACAATGTGCATCAGTTTTTATTTTTGTCATTTTAACAATGTGGGAAGGTAAATTACTCAATATTTTCATTACAGAGCTGAGGAATAGATAAGGATAAGGAAGGGATGGTCCAGGGCTTCACAGTGACCTTGCAGAAGAGAAGGTAATGTTTGCAAATAGATCTCTGTCACATCCACTTTGTGTGTGTGTGTGGGGGGGTGAGGATGCAAAATTAAGGTGATGCTAAAGATAGATCATATCAAAAGGAATATGCCTATAGCCAGCAGAGTAGTAGTCTTTTGACCAAGCTGTACCTTGCAGCATTTATATTGCATGCGCCACTCTGATCTATTGATGTTAAGATCTATAGATGGTCTATTTACATCCTGCCCTTGATCTACTTGCAGATCTCCCTTTGGACCAGAGCTTGTTGTGGGGTGTACACTAATGCTGGGATTGCATGCAGCCTTTCACCTATTTTCAAAAGCCTTCTGCACATGATAAGTTTAGACTTCTGGGAAAAGTGATCCCCCAGAAGCCTGCTGATTGTAGAGGAAGACTTCATCTAATGGGGCTGGGTGAGGCACAAGGGGGAGAAACAGAAGGGTTGTCGGAAAGAGCAGCCTGTACTGGATACAGCTCCTGAGGGAATGTGACCCTTGACAGAACTTAAAAGCGGGGGGGGGATTTCACCACCCTGTCATACAGGTTGAATTCCTGCCTGCCACTTCTCAGCTTTCAGCTTCATGAGCTGTTCTGGACTCTATCAGATTCATACCACCAGGTCAATATTGTGCTGAGTAGATGGGTTGCTTTTGAAAGTGAGATTTTGACAGCATAAAGAGAGTACTGGTAGATCAGTCTAAAGATCCATTTAGTTCACCACCCTACACTGATGCTTCTGATTAGTTGATGTGCAGGACATGAAGACAACAGTCTTCCTCTAATCTTTGTCCACTTACTGGCCCTGATCAGAGGCTGGGAAAGGTACCTTTTTGAACCATAACCTCCGGCCAGTAGGGCCACAGTGGCTGTGCTGCCAGGTAATTCTGGGGAGATTAAAAAAGTATTATTTCAAGTCTTGGTTGCAAGGTAGGGCATCCTATACTGAGAAATTCTGAGAAGGTCTGAATGTTTTGTGAATCTTTTCTGGTTTGGAACCTGGTGCTGAGGCCAGGGAATTCCCTTCACCATGCCTCTGAAAGGTGCCACTATCACTGCCACGGTAGATGTCACTAAGTTTGCACGATCATTGTCATTACAATTTAAAAATTCTTAGCAAAGTGTCACATGTGATAAACATCTTAGCAGTTCTGAGAACTTGTACAAGTTCAAATTGTTGCTAAGGATGCCACCATTTTCCTTCCAGTATTTGAGAACCACTAGGGCTAGGGTACAGGGGGAGTGGAATTTTAATTTAGCATTCCTTGCTGATTCCTCCAAACAATGTCTTCAAGCTTTCTCTCTCTTAATTTCATTCCGGTTTTTTATCTACTTCAGGCTACCAGTGGTTTTGGGCTATAGTTTTAAGATCAGTTCTTGTCAAATAATTCTTTCATACTATAAGATTAGACTGTATCATGGCACTAGACTTGGTTCTGTTTCTTTGAGAGCAGTTTGGAGGCAAAACAGGGCCATTCCTTCCCATGGCACCTGTTTAGTGTGAGAAACCAGGAACCATGCAGGAGGAGTTCACACTGCAGCAGTTTTCAACACATCCATCTACTTTCTCCAGAGTTAATGTTGGCGTGGGCATGAGCCACCCTTGCCCTTGCAAACTCAGATTAACAAGGCACTATATCCTATCTGATTTTGGAAGCTAAGCAGGGTCAGCTGTGGTTAGTATTTGGATGGGAAACCACCAGTGAATTCCAGGTTCTGTAGGCTATATTTCAGAGGACGGAACTGACAAAGCTGAGTACAGTCCTCCCTCCCCATTTGTGGGTTTGACCTTTGCAAATTTGATTATTCGTGAGGCGGGCATGTGCCACCCCCATCCACCTGCTCCCATTCCCTTGCATTTTGTTGGGCATGGAGAAGGAAGGCAAGCACCCAGGTAAAAGGCAAGGGAATGGAGGGGGAGGCATGTGGGTTTCTTCCTTCTCTCCTCTGGACCTCCTCCCTCCCATTCCCTTGCCTTTGGCCCTGGTGCTGAGAACTTGCTCCAGGGCAAAAGAGAAAGGAATTGGGGGCAGGGGGAGGAGGCTTATGTGAGACTTCCTTCTGTCCTCTGGAGCTCTTCCTTCCATTCCCTCTCCTCTGGCCCTGGCACTGAGATCTCACACCAAGGCAAAAGACAAGGGAATTGGGGGGAAGGTACATGTGCATTTCTTCCTTCTTCCCTCCCACTCCCTTCCGTCTGGCCTGGCATGCAATGGACAAGGGAATGGGAGGTGGGAGCCCTGGAGGGGAATGAGAGATAGATCATGGGAGGAATTATTTGTGGTTTTTCCACTTTTACAACTGTTTTGTGCCCCAAACCCTAACAAAAGTGGAGGGGCAACTGTATTCCTTGCTTAAGAAAACTCTATGAAATTCATGGGGTAATGGTAAGTCGGCACATGACCTGAAGGTGCACACACATGAGTGCGCATGCACACACACGCACATACACACACGGAAAGCCAAGAAATTTTACTGTCAAAGCAGAGATTAGAATATCCTCCATTGCATGGTTAAAAGTTGACTGGGTTGGACATTTCACCTTCCTTTAACAAAGGCCATGGGAAAGTGTAGTCCAGTACACCTGAGGTCAGCAGATTAGGGGGTGTAGGACTGGTTGCATGGTAAAAATAACTTTTTCTTCATAGAGAGAGCAATGGCCTGGTGGCTCAGGAGGAGTAAGAGTGTGTTACCCCAAAATGTAGGTGCCACAAGGGCCCATCAGCGATGCCAGTACCTCTCTTCAAAAGTGAAGAATAATTTGCTCAAAGTCAGGAGACCTGCGAGAGTTGGTTGACTTAATGATATCTTTCCACCTATGTTTATGGGGTCACGTAGGAAAGAACCAGCCAAAGATTCCAAAAATGAAATAAAAATGTATTTTTATTGAAAAAGGTTCACACAAGCATACAAAGAACCAAGCACTTGCATACGCACACAAGAGCTAGCTGAAGGAAAAGGGAGGAATAGAGGACTTTCAGAAAGGAGGCAATAATTACTGGTCCCAGAGAACAGCGAGGAAACCAGCCATGTGGCTTAGGTGGGCACCTAAGGACAGTTCCTGTTTAGGAATCAAATGAATAGTGTGGTGTTCAGAAAGGTAAGAGACTGCTTGAAATTGGGGGTTCTTATACCCAAAAAATATCCTGCGGATATGGGTGTGAATCGCTCTGTTAGCCAAGCAGACAATGGGAGCTACAATACAAACAATGAAGTCCAGACAGAGTTAATGATCTTAGTGTTTAGGTGACAAAAGGATTATGGCTGTCGTAATAGCCCAATATTGTGGAGAGGTGGGGAAACAATAGGGAAATGTCCAGGTGTTCAGACTGAGAGTTAAAACAATCACAATTTGGTGAGGATTTCCGCTTTCAGCTCTGAGATGTCTGGTTTGTTATCTTTAAGCCTATTGTCTTGAGGTCTGTGCTATTAGCCTGAAAATGACTTGGTTTCTGTCCAATAGGTGGGTGTGGTTGACCTGCCTTGCTACCTCACATTTACAGTCAGTAAACTGCCTCTTCCAGCGTGACCTTCCATCTACCTCAGGTATCATTTATGTCCATGCCAATTAAATAGTGCCAATTAAATAATACTTGCCAATTGTGGGGGGTGCCGTTAACAAGTGAGGCTGCTCTGGCTGTGCCAGTATCCGCCAGACCTAAAGGAGTTGTCTTTCTTGATGTCAAGTTAGGACCAGTCCTGGTGGAAATGGCTTGAGAAAGAGCAACCATTGCCACTACCAAGGTAGCACAGTGATGCAGGCATAATTCACCTTCTGACTAAAGGATTCTGTCTTAATGGGCTCCTGCTCCTCATGTGACATTCAGGAAGACCTCTCTGTAAGCAATGCCCCTAGCAAAAATTAATTGACTCTCTGACAAGTTGTGAACATGAAGCTCAATGAAACACATTCTGGATCTGTGTGGCTGGTGAAGATTGAATACCTCTCTCCAAGATGAATCTTGTCAGAGTGCAATTAGCAGAGCACTACACAAGCTATAATTGTATAACTGAATTTTTATTAATGTACACTCTTCACCTTTTCCATCTCCGTGCACAAAATATTTTTGCCATTGTTTCTTGTTTTTTGAGAATGAGTTAGCTTAAGGATGATGATGATCTTCCAGGATAATGTATAGAATTAAAAAAAAAATATTTTGAAAGCATTTGATTAGCTGTCGTGTTTTAAATAGTGGTTGTGGCCTCAAGCATTCATCCAGCAGTAACGAGGACATGGAGGTGATTTGCATATGTTTATACTCACATAATTATTATGACTTAACTTCACTGCAGGCTAATCTATCTTCTTCTTCAGGAAAGCTCCAAAAAGTTCTGTTTGCAAAGCACTAAGAACACAGTCCTATAGGTGTCTTCTTGTAAGTAAATTCCATTTAGTTCACTCTTCAGTACTTCCGAGTAAATGGAGTGCCACTAAAACATTCATTTCATTCAGATCCTAAGCAAAATCAACAACAGCAACTTCTGGCATTATCAGATAAAATTTTCTAATATGTATTCTATCAGTCTTGAGAGAAGCAGGATCTCTGATCTGCATGAACATCTGCCTTGTTCTCTCAAAAGTTTTCCCCATAATCTCAGATGGTTGGGATTGGCTTGTAATGAAGAAAGGCACTGTATTCATGGTTAGGGCCTTGGTCCTTCATGTCTGTTTACTTGCATACAGCTCCTCACTTCACACAATAGTAAGCAGTTTCATGGGCAGCTGTTACAGTGCCTGTTTCCTTGAGGGAGGTGAATGGTGGGTGTTTTCAATCTGTTTCTTTTGCAAATAAACACGCTGAGCAGACACCCACCCACACAGTCTAGCACATTGCTTAGTACTAGTCTGTAAAGAAGCATCAATCTCCCCTCCTTCCAACAAAGACCATCCATTGGGAACCCTCCAAGTTTTCCTCTTTCATTCAGCTCCAAAGCTTAGACTTGTTTCTTCTTTATTGCTTACCCTATAACTTCTGCACTGCAACGTCTCAGACCCCTATTTAAAAATTTGAGGGAGGGTTAATAGATTGTTCTTCTGATTTGGTTGGATTTTAACTCCCATCAGCATTAGTCAGTATGCAGGGGTTGGGAAGATGTAGCCTCATGGACAATTTTTTAAAAACACATTCTTAAGGCAACTTTTCGCCTATAAAACATCAAAAACAATTCACCTTCTAAGATCTCCTATAGCTTGAAAACTTGCCAATCAGCTGATAGCCAAAAAAATGAAACCAGAAGTGATATGGAGTCAGTCCTGGTCATTTCAGATGTGCCAGTATGGGCCCCAGGAGGTGCAGGAGTGAAAAATGGCCTCTACAATTGTCCACTCCTGTAGTATAGTGAAGAATTATGAGAGTTACAGTCCAAATACATGGAAACTGTAAGTGTAGTGTCAAATACAAGTTCCAGGTAAACAGAGACTGGTGAAAAGACAGCTTCTGTAGAAAAAGGCTGTTGGTAATAGTAGTTGTCTAAGTGAGAATAACAGGTTGCCTTGTAAAATTTTCCATTTATGTGTAGACAGAGATGGCCATCATCTCTGCAAATAATAGTCAGAGTCAATCTGTATGGCACACAGCAGAGGGGAACAGTAAGGGTACTCAAGAGGAACAGCCAGTGGATTTTCATTGGTGCTCTCCAGCATCTGCCTTCTGTGGCAGTTTGCTTACTGTGTCTAATGGTGGGTTGAGGAGGGCTTAGAGTCAAGCATACCAGCTTTTTCTCTGTTGCTGCCAGGTTTACTTTTTTGTATTTTGTACTGGGAGCTTAAAACACAGTGATGAAATCTAGCATGGGTGCTAAGGTACCAGAAGTGTTACATCTGAAACTCTAGCTTCAAAGTTGGGAGTGAATCCAGTCTCTTTCAGAGGAACTGGAAGTATTCTTCTACACTAAGTACCTCAAGCTTGCTTGCAGTCTGAGGAATTCTTGGGGCAACACTCATTGCCCCACAATAATAGTGGTCACTACTGATGCCTCTGAATTATGGGATACGCAAAGCTTCAAAAGTTAGGTTTGAAAATTTATTTGATAATATTGAATGTTACCAAACAATTAATTAAAATCATGTAATTCTTTGACTTCTCATTCACTAACTTGCTGTTGTTAGTGTGAGGTGAGACCATGGGATTTGTGGAGCATGGCATGGAAGTTGTTGTTGTTGACTTGAGGGGAGCACATTCTGTTATAAGTGTATTCAAGAGGGCTCTCTTTCTTTTTTCTGAGTTGCCTTCCTTCAGCCTGAAATTTTTCTCCACATGCTCTTTTTGTTATGTGTCTTTAAGTCATTTCCAACTTATGGTGACCCTAAGATTGTAGTCCGATGTTCAAACCAATACAACACGCTGGCTCTCATCTCTCTCTCTTTGTAGATACGGTCTACAAAGTTATAATAACCCTGTTGCTTAGGAATGGTGGGAGTCTGTCACATGTGGGAACTGCCAGGTTAAGGAGGGCTATCCCAAAGCATGGGATCTCATTTTACAACCTCTTCAGCAGAATTTGTCACTCATCTGCATCTCTATTTTCTGTCATCAATGCCCACACATAGACTTTACTTGTTCTTCAAGTATTTTGTTTGTTAAAGGTTAATAAGCAGTGAGAACCAGCATGCTGTAGTGGCTTGAGCATTGGACTATGATCCTGGAGACCAGGGTTTGATTCCCTGCTTAGCCATGGAAATCCACTGGGTGACTTTGGGCATATCACATACTCTCAGCCCCAGAAAACCCTTGTGATAGGTTCACCTTAGGATCGCCATAACTCAGAAATGACTTGAAGGCACACAACAACAGCAGTTAACAGACCCAGTCCCAGGGAGTATAATTTTAATATTAAAGTTCATCTAAGTCAGATGTGACCGGGCTGGTACATAGACAGCCAGGCCAACGATCAGGCAAAAGATCAAAGACCAGAAATTTCCCCATCACGTCTCCACAGGAAACCTTGGAAAGGAGTGTCCACACAGGTAATGGGCCATCAGCCACAACAATACTTTGGGGAGAGTTCCTGATTCCCCTGGAATGCTTGCAACAAGTGAGACGTACCAAGGCAAGGTCCAGTTACATGATGTGACCATCATGCAGCCATCAGACAGCCATCAGGCAGCTATCAGGCAACCATTGTCCTTCAGTTTCGGCCATTATCCTTTTCTGGGAAAGGGTCTGCCCCTGGGGTATGTTTTGCCCTATAAGTAGACCCCCCTTTTTGAGACCTGTTTTGGAGATCTCCAATGCTATATTAGCAGACCATCACTCTGTTAGGTGAGATTCCCCTCAGCCCCATCCCTATGCTGAGTTTTCTTCCACCTTGTCTTTTCTCCAACCAAAGACCTTGAGATCAGGTGTAGTATCACCGCTTCTACTTCCCTCCACTTTTCCCCTATCTTTTTTACCTCTTTTCATCTCTACAGTCCTTGTGTGCTTGCATGAGTGATTGCTTCGTGTGTGTGTGTGTGTGTGTGTGTGTGTGTGTGTGTGTGTGTGTGGGTACTTTGTAATAGAACATCAGGATTGAACACTCGTCTGGTCATTGTGTGGTCTGACTCCGTAAAAGCTGGGTTCAAGATCTCACCTTGTTGCCCTGCCCTCCACCTTGTTAAAACCAGTGCTCCGCTAATTCCTCTAGTCTTTATATTTTTGGAGTGAATCTAGGTGTCCCCCAGGGGACTCGCAGAAGTCAGGGTAACAGTAATAAGAGATGATTTATAAAGTTAGAGGGCAATAATTTCCCCAAAGTACAGCAAAAAGTAGATAACTACTAAGATTGGTGAATCTTTTTAGATAACTACAAGAATTAGTGAATCAAGACTGCATATTATAATATACAAGAAAAAGCTAGTCCAATAGAGGAGTAATGGTGCAGAAGAAGTTACTAAAGAGAGTTACAATGTACCCCTTTCCTACAAAAGACTCCAAACACTTTCCTTCCATACAGACCTCACTTTCATCTGAAGGGCTTTGGCTCCTTGAGGGCTTTAGCTCCTACTAAGCAAACAAATCACCGCATTCCCAATCTATTCTAAGACTCACATTTTTTCTTCTTCTTTCCCCTCCTCCTCCTCCTCCTCCTCTTTCTTTTCCTTTCCCAAATTCAGATCGTCTTGTGCTCAACAAACCAAGGGTCCAGAAGGCTCTCTCCCTTCCCTCTCCCTTCTGTTTTCCCAAAGAAAGAACACAGAGTATCCTGCCTAACAACAGATGCATGTGATACATTTACTTCAGTCTCATTACTTCTTCTGAGACAGCAGGGAAAGGAAATTTCCCAAATGAATTCTCACAACCTAATGCATTAAAGCACATCTTTTAAACGTCAATGTTAATTGTGGAATCTAATGCGTTTGGGAGCCAGTGTGGTATAGCGGTTTGAGCATTGGACTATCACTTTTACGGAGTCAGACCACACAATGACCAGACCAGTGTTCAATCTTGATGTTTTATTACAAAGTACCCATACACACACACACACACACACACACACACACAAGAAGCAATCACTCATTCAAATCCCTGCTTGGCCATGGGAACCCACTGGGTGACCTTGGGCAATTCATACTCTCTCAGTCACAGAGGAAGGCAAAGGCAAGCACCCTCTGAACACATCTTGCCAAGAAAAACCCTAGATTCACCTAGAGTTCCCCATAAGTGAGAAAGGACATGAAGACACACAGCAATGAAGTGAGTTAGAAGAAATCACACAGCATAATTTACTGGCTACCGAGACATTATTTGTCTCATATATAGTGAAAAAATGACACGTCCAAACTGGCACAAGGTCTGTTTAAGGCTACTTAGCTGTTCAAGGCTACTCAGCTCTTCATCCTATATGTGAAGACCCTCCCCATGACTCAGTAACCATCTACCTATGAATTTTGTTGGTGCTGATAACTTTGGTACTCCTGTTCTAATAACTGTTGAGTGTACAAAAAGCTCGAATAAAAAAACCCTGCTCTGTTTAAAAATGTATTTTTGTTTTGTTGCATCTTATCTTTTACTCATCATAGGGCTTTTAAAAGAATGCTATTGAAAAATATAACATTTGTTTTAACGGGGGGGGGGAAGCAGCTTCTTTTTCAGTGGTCCTGATAAATACTGCCTTTTCTTATTATCAAAGCCTTTTGTCCCTTTGCAAAATGTCTTGGTTTGATCTTCTTTTCACTAAGCTGAATGTGCTCATGTTTCACTTCCCCATCCCCACCCCCTGCTTTCGCTTTCCCTTCATGTGTCTTGTGGATAGGCTGTGAGATAGAAAGAGGTGACATTTGTTGAATCAATTATGTATGAAGTATTTGTACCCTCCACCCCCACCTCCCTCTCCAGCACAGTGGCATTCCTTCCCAGGCACAAAATAGTATGAGTTCAATATATCCTTCAGGTCTTGCTTCTTATTCAGCATTTTGCGCAGAAGCCTGCCTTTGCAGGAAAAGATAAATGACCCAATGTGCATCATTTACAGAAAGACCATACATTTGTAGCTGTAATACCCATACATCTCTATGTCTTTCTAGCTGTAATAATAGCATCTTCTGATAGATGTGCCTCCTCACACCACATGTCCATCCAACAGTTTAGCTGATGAGTCAAGCCTGTCAGGTGAATTTGCAATGGACATTAAGCCTGATATAGAGATGATGATAGTGTAGGGAGTGAGGGGGAAGAGGACATTTTAGCATAATCACCTCCTTCATAAAATGTCATTATTGCCTCCCCCTCTCCCAACCTACATATAATGTTAATGTCAGAGAACTTAGAAAAGCCTGGAGGTTTGGGAACTGAAGTCCAAAAGATTTATTTTCCAAATTCTAGTTTAATATGTGTGTTTAACTTGGCTGCTTTTATTTTGGAGGGGAAGAAAAGAAACCAATGTGGATCTGTTAAGCAACATATTCTTGATACTGACTGGGATCTTGCACTACTTTTCTGCTGAAAATCCTGTCATGCCCTTTGGTTGCTGTTTACCTCTCCAGACAATGTATACAGTAAATAGCACTGTTATGGGACAAAAAGTAGCCATGGTAGGTGAGGGAGATTTATGGTAGGTAGAGGAGATTTTCATCAGAAAACCAGTGTGAGGGCTCAGTCTAAATTGGGCTTCATAGCTACTTTCTGGCCCCCATGTTGGAATATAAGTTGTCATGTTAAACACACTTGTTTAAAAATTTGATTAATTTCAGTTATACCTTGCCCTGAGCTCTACCTTTGTAACGTAGGGACTTGCTGCTAACCCTCTGACTTGATCAACTAGTGCAGAGAGCACTGATAATTTCATGGCTATGAGTAAGACTCTGAATTGGAAAATTCCATGTCCAGACCTGTTTTCATGAACTCACTGTGAACCCACACGCAGACATGCCACCATCACCACCATAATCTGCAATACAGGGACAATAAGATTGACCTGCCTTATAAGATTACTAATATCTGCTAGTCATCAGGAATGAGTCCTGGATTAAACTATTGTGATATACTCTTTGTGGGATTTCTTTTAAATATCTTGGAAACTTGACTTGATTCAAAACATAGCAACAAGGCTGCTAACCTGATATGGGATACAGAGAATCTGTTTCTCCAGGGGTTAAAGATCTACACTGCTTACCCATGTATTTCTAGGGGCAATTCAAAGTGGTGGTGGTCTTGGCCTTCAAAGCTCTAAAAACCCCACGCCAGGATAATTTGAAGTACAACTCAACCTCATATATCATGTTGACGAAAAGTCAACATGGATTTCTCAAAAATAAGTCATGCCAGACTAATCTTATCTCTTTTTATGATAGAGTTACTTGCTTGATAGATGAAGGGAATGCTGTGGACGTAGTATATCTTGATTTCAGTAAGGCCTTTGACAAAGTTCCCCATGACATTCTTGCAAAGAAGCTAGTAAGATGTGGGCTGGACAGGGCTACTGTCAGGTGGATTTGTAACTGGTTGACTGACCGTACCCAAAGGGTGGTTACCAATGGCAGATTCTCATCCTGGAGAGAAGTGACTAGCGGGGTGCCACAGGGTTCTGTCCTGGGCCCGGTGCTGTTCAATATCTTCATTAATGACTTGGATGAAGGAATAGAGGGCACGCTGATCAAATTAGCAGATGACACCAAATTGGGAGGGGTTGCTAATACGCCAGATGACAGGATCAAAATTCAAAAGGACCTAGACAGATTGGAGAGCTGGGCCAAGGCTAACAAAATGAATTTCAACAGAGAGAAATGTAAGGTCCTACACTTAGGCAGAAAAAATGGTATGCAGAAATATAGGATGGGGGACACGTGGCTGGCTAACAGTACGTGTGAAAGGGATCTAGGAGTCTTAATAGACTACAAGCTGAACATGAGTCAGCAGTGTGATGCAGCAGCCAAGAAAGCCAACGCAATTCTTGGTTGCGTCAATAGGAGTATGGTGTCTAGATCGAGGGAGGTATTGGTACCACTTTATTCTGCTTTGGTTAGACCTCATCTGGAATACTGCGTCCAATTCTGGGCACCCCAATTCAAGAAGGATATGGATAAGCTGGAGCAGGTCCAGAGGAGGGCAACCAAAATGGTGAGGGGCCTGGAAGCCATGCCCTATGAGGACAGACTTAGAGAGCTGGGTATGTTTAGTCCGCAGAAGAGAAGGTTGAGAGGGGACATGATAGCCATGCTTAAATATCTGAAGGGATGTCATGTCGAGGAGGGAGTGGGCTTGTTTTCTCCTGCTCTTGAGACCAGGACAAGGAGCAATGGATACAAGCTGCAGGAGGGGAGATTCCACCTGAACCTCAGGAAGAACTTCCTGATGGTCAGGGCTGTCCGGCAGTGGAATGTGCTGCCACGGAGTGTGGTGGAGTCTCCTTCGTTGGAGGTTTTTAAGCGGAGGCTGGATGGCCACTTGTTGGGAGTGCTTTGAGGGTTTTCCTGCATGGCAGGGGGTTGGACTATGATTCTATGATTCTATCTAATCCTTCCGAAGCACTAAAGGCTAAACTATACATGGTGGTGTTATATAGCAGATTTTTCTTAAATAACTTGCTTCTCCAAGGAATCCCCAGCCATATCGGAAATATGTTGTGTGGGAAATGAGCTATAACTCTCTACTGCCTCTCTGATGACCATCAGAATTCCCATGTCTGCTATTGGCAGGGGGAGGGATTTTCTTTGGGATCATATTTAGGATATCTCAATCTCTGGAGTTCAATGGGTAGTGATATGAAGCAGGGCATTTTTGCTTTTGGCACATTGCTTTTGAATTCTCCATCCCTGGCTATTTGTTGGGTACATGGTTTGCCTGCATTTAGATGACTGGTAAAGATTTTTTGCTTTCCTTGCTTTTAATGGTATCTGATTTTATCGTTGTTGTATAGCTGGTTTCTGACTGATTTTTTTTTTAAAAAATTGTTCTATTTTGTCACTGAAAAGTTCATGCTATATTTTATGTTTTTGTAGTTTCTGATATTACCTTACTTTGTAAACTTCCTAGGAAGTATAGAAATGCAATAAAATAAATTATAGTGATTTTTTTGTTTTGCATATCTGACATTTTAATATGTTTCAAAATGTAAATAGTCACTTTCCTTCAGAAAGAAATGTCTTAACACAAATAAGTAATAATTATGTGTGAATCGGTAAAGAAGAGTTCCTCAGCATATCTGTAGGATGCTGAACATAGACACTTTGTTACCACAGACTTTGCCAAACAGATCTTGAAAAATTTAATATTTTCAGGCTCTGCTTATGTTAAAGAGGAGGCTTCCTGGAGAGGCAACAGCACTCTATGACAGACAGACATCCTAGTACAGAGGATATTAACCAGGTTTGTTATTGAGAGCTATAAGAGTTGAAAAGGTTTGAAACTGATTTTATATTGGTTGCGAGAACATAAGCATTGAGCAGTACACATTAAGCCAATCATCTTGAGTTAGTTTACAGATTCATCTGCAGTCATGAAGTTCAGAGAAATCAAGTCACATATGCATGTGGTGGCTTTGGTTACTGGCCGCTGAACATGTGAATTGCTGCTGTTCAGAAGCATTGCGTGTTCAAAAGTGATGGACAAGATCTGTCTGTGGTATTGTATCTTTAAGTGTTTATTCATACATGCATGTGTAGCAGCTATTAAGATCATGAACTAGGCTCACTGGTACAGTAATAAAGTTCAGAATTGGTCTTGGCTGGTTTTCTGGTTGCAAAATATGTTTTATTTAATGCAACAGGATTCTGACCTGCTGATTTCAGAATCACTCAACAGTCAGTGAATTAAATGTTTGGGATTACAAAAAGAAAACTCCAACAGGGAAAGAACAACATTTTGATCAATTATGGTAAAGGAGCTGCTGAGACTCCATCAGGTGCAATGCTAGTTCCCTCCCAGCACTGCTGCTACCTTTCTTTGCAGAATAAATACAAGAAGAGTCCGTTGTGTGCATTCATGCCACAAAATTGCATTATTCCATTTGACATCTCCTTGTCTGCTAGCTTCCAGCAGTGGCGGCTGCTGCTTTTACCAGGGTGCCCAATCTGTTGTAATACCATTAGCCACACTCCAGCAGCAGAGCAAAGAAAAAAGAATGGCCAAAGCTGATTTGATGCTGATTTAAATAACAATAAAGATTACTGAGGTCTTGTACAGGTAACTCTGTACTGCTGTTGGTCAGTATATGTGAAAACTTCAGCTGGCATTGTCTGGAGGAGGCTGAAATCTGCAGGGAGCCATTGAACAAATATAGTTCAAGTATAGTTTGAAACTTGGGGCTTTCTTAGAAGGCTATTGAGATGGCAAAAAGATGGTCCATGGAGGACAAAGCAAAACAGTTGTCCATCATTATCAGACTTTCCTTGCAGTTCCCCAGACAGAGAATGGAGATTGATGAATTATCAAAAATGAACCAAATGAAATTCTTAACTGTCTTTACTGGCTAAATTCAACAGATACAACTATTTTCACTGTGTACTGGATGATATTATACTTAATACCTGCAATATAGGTATTAAAGATGAAAAGCCTATCAGAGGGAAAAAAGTATGGCAATCCTACTTCATCACTAAAATGCTTAGAAATACAGGGATTCAAAGACAGAATTTTAAGTCTTCAGAGATGAATAGCCTCTGCTAGGATGTGTATATCTCAGTTTCTCTTTCTCTCACATTCATCAAGTCTGTTAAGTTTATGTAGAAATGTGTGATTTTGGACAAATTCTTATAAAAAATGAACAAAACAAAGTGGTCACCCATCCCTATTAAAGAGTATTGACCACATTTCAGGTTTGCTGGACAAGATGCCTTCAGTGCCTACCCTGAGCCCCACAAGAAAGATGATATCTTCTTGCTGATGACATCTGCTCTCTGTTCCTTATTCCTTGGGAATAAGAAATCCCAAACAGTTGAGAGGCAACATAGACAGTTAAGAGATGGATTTGTGAATGAATTTCCTGGTTCATAAGAACATCCCAGACCAAAAAGTAGCCAGGCCAGCATTCTGTTACCCATTGCAATCTTCTAGGTATTTCCGGGAGCTTCAGAAACTTAGCCCAGAGGGAGGGACTTGCTCTGCATTTGTCTTCATTATCTGGAGCTCAGAGATACAGTGTCTAGGAGCAAGGAAGTTCCATTTAGCTATCATGTTGAATAGCTGTTAATAGAACTACCTGTCATGAATTTAACTAAACCTTTGAAGTGTAATCTTCTGAAAGCTGAACTACATGCTCTGTTAAATATGTAGTGTGCAGCTCAGCTTCATTTTGCTCCTTAATTCAAATAAATGAATGTGAGCCCAGTCTGAATTGGAACCACCACACATAGCAGAGAGGATGTAAACCTCCTCCCTCTGGGTGTTGTTTTTCCTTGAATTGCACAAAGAAAGGGAAAACACCAACAATGAAAACAGTGGTGGGTTTTCTTGTTTCTTTTGTATCATCAAACTGGGAGAAGTCAAATTTAAGGCGAGGGAATGGTGTGTGTGTGTGTTTATGTGTCTATAACTTTAGCTTCTCCTACTCATGTGTTGTAGTGCTGATCTAGACTGGGAGTATGTTTATTCTGGAATAAGAAAGAAATAAGGCTAGGCTGCACAGTTTGTATGTAATATAGTATATAATTTAAATCTACATGTATGCTTTGACATGACATCTAATTTCGTCATGTTGTCAGCAGGGGACTTTAGGCCAGCTTCACTCCTTTTTTTTGTTATTTTATTGACTTTATTAAGTTCAACCATCATTATAAATCAATATAACCATAAAATACAATAGGTTTGTATGTACCTATTGTATTTCATGGTTACACAATCTAAGTCTGTAATATAATATAAATCAATAATGTAAGTCTAAAATTGTAATAGTGTTCAATATTTAACCATACTTAAAAGAGGAAGAGAAATAAGTAAATAGATAGATAAATGTATGCTTGTCTGTAACTAATATGACCCAGAAAAGCAATAATTATTTTACCCAAAGAAAATCCTAATCTTTATAAACACTATTTCTTATCCTAAATATTGGCAAGAAAAGCTAATATGAAGATCTAGTTTAACTACATTCAGACAAAAAAGGATAGATACTATAGATACTAACATAAATGGTAGAAAAAAGGGAAAAAAAGAAAAAAGAAGGAAAAGAAAAAAGAAAAAAAGAAGAGAAAAAAGGGGTAATATAAGATACAATCCTTAAAAAGAAAAATAGTGTAGAAATAAATTTATGACTCCTGTTTATCATTCTAAAAGAAACATTTCCCCTGTCTTCACATCACTCCTATTTATAGAATATGGAAATATTAACAATGATCTACCCTACAAGATCACTGTAATACCTGATCATATATACAGAGTACTTACAGCACTCTGTACATCTGTGGAAATGCAATATATTCAGTGGCCAGGAAGAACATTCTTTGCTAGTGTTCTGTCAGCCACTTTTATGCCGATCTGTGGTGCTGTTCCAAATAAGTTCTAGACTTGAGTCTTGGCCAGCACAAACCCTGGGCTGACACTAACTGGTTGTCTGGGGGATGTTCACGCACCTTTTGCCAAAGTAAGCAAAATAGTATAGTAAGTTCCCAGTTCTTAATTTATTAAATTGAAAGGAGGAGAGGTGATAGAGGAAAGACTCTGTACGTGTTCAAAGACTCTCTGCAACTTTGGACTTATTGCTCCGCAATAAGTTTGAAAATAAGTTTTGATGTTGAGCACCAGAATAAACTATGTGTAATACAATACTTATAGGCAATAGAATCAAAAACTTATGAGAGACCAAGGAGCATCACCAGAATTGTACTTTGCCTGTTTGTCTTCTGACAGAGGTCATTAATCAAAGTGATTAAGATTGCCTTGTGGCCTAATGCTGGACTGAAATTGATTTTAGATCATCTGTTTCTCTCAACAGTATTTCAAGTTGGACCACCATTAGTGTCTCAGGCATCTTTTCCCAAAAAGCACAAATTTGTAACTGAGCCATAGTTATTATAATCTTTTTGACCCAGTACAGATTTCTTGTGGAGCGGCCTTCTGAATGCCTCCTTGAAGGTGGTGAGCAACACTACCTCTTTCAAAAAGTCATTCATTCTCCCCATTTCATCTTGTCTGTCTCTTCTGCCTTGATATAATTGGCCAAGATGGTTGAGAGGGCAAGCATACACATGACTGGATGAATCTGTACAAACACCTTGTTCACATCTTCAGACCACATCAATTGAACCTGATCCCATAAAACCAGACCAAGCAATAATATAGATACTTCTGCAGGAGATGTATAAATAATGGTAAGAAGGTCAGAGCAAATATGAACAAGGTCCACCTCTGTTTGCCCAGGAAATATGTCACAGCGGTCCCTTTGTTGGTTCCCAGAAGGTCTTCCTGTGATTCAGATGTAATAACCCCCAACTCCTGAAAGAACTCTGCTGATTGGCTAACCAAGGGTGTAACAGTGGTAGAGAAGTAATGTTGTTTCCCCGCTCTCTCCAGTACAAAGCAGTTATGACAACAAGTTCAAATTCGTCATCTGTGATTTTTGTCATTTGCAATCTAACTGTTGCCCTGCTTGTTTTCTCACCTCAGCTCTCTAGTAAATCAGAGAACTGTCTGGGCTCTACACTTCCAGAGAAAACACTTGGGAGCTGTCATATTAACAGCCTGCTAGCTGCATTATTCATCATTTAGTGGTGGGACACAGGCCCTGCTAGTTGGAGTTAACTGGACAACCTCAAACATTTTCAGAAATTAATCGGATTCCAGAAGTTGCCAAGAGAAAACCAATGTAATGAATCCAATGTATTTCTCTCTGTCTCTGTGGAGTAAGAGTAAAGCCACCGTCAATCTAAACTCTACTAGGAAGTGGACTGACAATGACATGTGGCTAGGAGGAACTCCTTCCCAACCTCTGAATTCCATACCACCATCTCTTGTGGGTTTGAACACACTGAGCTGAGAATATATCATGAAAAATGTGTTGAGCTGGTGGCATATTGAGACTGCTCTATGCATTTCATGGCAGCCAAAAGCCACATCAGGATCCCCTAAGTTGGCACTGATAGGAAATTGAAATCATCAGGTCAAGTATCCTATGGTTTTCCAATGCCATACTGAAGACCACCTAGGCTACTGAAACATATTCCAGCACAATCCCTGACCTGTTACCTCTTTTGCCCAGCACGAGACACAAACATTCAGACCCAGCACTCAGCCAAGCTGGTCTTCTGTTGAGGATGATAGGAATCTTACAGCTAACAGTAACCCTTCTTCTAGGCCCACATACCCAGGTGGATATTAAAAGCTTTCTTTCTTGATAGACTTTGCCAGCTCCATTGTCTAAAGTAACCTCCATACTGAGAATACAGACTTTCCTAAGAATACATGCATTCTACACTCTAAGGGGCTGGGGTTTCATATTGGATAGATGCAAAAACAGTTATCAGAATGGGATGCTTTGTAGTTTCAAATGAAAAAGCCAGACTTGCTTTTGTTCCCCCTCAGTTTAAGTTTATGGGGACCACTTTTTATCTATCCAGTATGTAGATGGTGTAATCACAACACTGTCACTCTCTTTCTCTCAGTGATATTTTACCATCTTTGCCTAATAGAGAAGTGCATGAAGCTTTGAAAGCTGGTGGGATTTATTTTGCATCTTTTGGTTGGACAAAACCCAGTATCATTACAGCATGGATTTTAGATTTTTTGTCATCTTATGGCCAACATGGCTATTCTTTAAATGTTTTCTTCAAGAGAGACCTGTGAAGTTGGAAGAAATCATCCCCATGTTCTCCAGAAATTTAAGTCTGAATACATAAACTAACCTCCTGCATATTTAAAGAACTCCACATTGATCAGTGGGAGCAGCAATTATACAGTGCACCTCTCTGAAGGATAGCCTGGGAGAAACAAGGATGCTCCATGTGCTGCTATGCTGTTGTAGATTAATAGCATGAAGTGTTGCTTTGAAATTGACAAGTTACAGCAAGCAGTTTTGGAAGCAGTTCTAGTTGGAAATGGAAGATGTGGGCTGCATGCCAGGCTCTTGGTGTTTTTGCAAGAGAACAATCTGCCTTGCTCTAGACTGCAGTTAAACAGGTGCTGACCGTGAGGAAGGTGCATTTTGTGCATCCTCAAAGTTCCTGCCCTCTCCAGCTGCTTGGAAAAACAGTCTCATCTAATTATATTTGTTGAGTGAGCACGTGAGGGTTTCTCTGAGCAGAGAAGTGGGAGTGTATTTACTGACTAATCTTATTTAGATCTCCCTTCCTTTTTTCTTCCTTTCCTTAGAGAGCCTAGAGCCAGGCAACATACACACTTGTCACCAAATAATCTCTCTCCACCTGGGATTTACCTAACCTAAGTTCAAGCATTATTTACAGCCTTCCTCAACCTACTACCCTCCAGATGTGTTGGACTATGCTAGCTAGGGAGAATGGGAGTTGTAGGCCAGCAAAATTAGAAGGGACCAACATGGGAAAAAATTGATTTAAATTTTTTCCCCCTCTCTCCATCTTCTTCCTGCCACCTTGGGCTCCACTCTTTCAGTCATCTCGTTTCTTAAATGTCTTTGTCTCCCTAGTTTCCTTGCAGGACACACCTCCTTTTGTTTCTTTGAGCTTTTGAGACACCTCCCTCTCAGGAAAGCCAACTTTCCCACTCTTCTCAGCACCTGAACATTCTGTGATGTCAGAGTAGCTCTAACTCAGATAACTGGAGGTGGAAGGGAAATGGTAGAAGGATAATAATACATTTTAATCCTATTTATTTATTTATTGAAATACATACACCTCATCTCATATTGTAAGTTCTTTGGGTGGCTTACAGTAAAAACATTCTATGTAACTGAAAATTAGAACAATAACCAAATCTGATTTTATTCATTAATTTTACGGTCTCTATCCAGGTGGTAGACCAAGACTGTGAGAATATTATTTGTCCAAGGCCAGATGGTGTCTCAAGCCATTTCCGCACTAGGCTGTTATAGCGCTATGATTCCACTTTCAACATCCTATGGAATCCTGGGGTTTGCAGTTTTGGGAGGGGCCGGCCAGCCCCTCCTGAAACTGCAAACCCCAGGTTTCCATAGGATGTTGAAAGTGGAATCATAGCGCTATAACAGCCTAGTATAGAAATGGCCTCAGCAGCAGAACAGGGACTTGAACCCATACATCCCAGTCTTTCTGGACACAGTAACCTTTCTGATTTCCCACAAACAAAAATAAGAACATTTAGATCAGTGGTTCTCAACCTGTGGGTCCCCAGATGTTCGTGGACTTCAGCTCCCAGAAGCCCTGAGCATTGACCATAGTGGCTGGGGCTTCTGGGAGCTGAAGTCCACAAACATCTGGGGACCCACAGGTTGAGAACCACTGATTTAGATCCTTCTGTTTTGGGGTATCCAATGTTCCATGAACATTTTATGAAAGATTTTAGTGAGAGAAGTATCAGCCATTTAAGTTTGACTGTATTTTTTTCACTCCAGTTGTTGATTCCTCCAGCATTACTGAAAATAGCTCAGTAGAGGGGAGCTGAACTGACTGCATTGACTTCAAAGCTAGAAATAAGAAAGAAGATATAGTCTGATTTTTTTTTCTTTTTTGGTTCAGATATCCTGGCTTTGGAGTTTCACAGAACTGTATCCAGGATGATAGAAAAGCACCAGCTCTCCAGGATACCTGGAAGCAGCTATGCTGTAATAGAGAAGAATGTTTCTATTGATGATAATGTGGCAGTTGCAAAAACTGGAAATGTTGATGTAGTTTATAATAGGCCTTTTGCAAAGCAATTGAAAACATTTACACTGCTGACAAAGGGCATTTTCCAAAACATTCGTCATTCACAAGCAGCCATTAAAGTTGGCTGTAATAACCCAAAAATGCAGAAGTTTGATTTAAAGTCATATCTGATGGGTTTAGAAAGGTGCTAATTTTAATTCTAAATTTAATCTCAAAGCAGCAGCAGAGCCCAGGGGTTAAAATGTCTTGGGAAAATATTTTAGTTGTGTGTTGAATAAAGAGGAGAATTGAGTGAATTTAAGCTCTCCCCCTCCCACAATCACTTTTGAATCTAAGCGTGGAATGAGTATTGGTGGCTCAGATGCAGGGATGCTGTGTTTCCATGGTGATGGACCAGGGATGCTGACCAGGCCACAGAGAATTGGAGCAGGTTACCAGCAGGCTTCGATTGAAAAACAGGATAAGCTAAATAACTACTAAGCCCACATTAGCCCATGGTTCTGCAAGATTCTAGACACGGGCTGGGAGCTTCCCACCCCAGTTACTTTTGACGTTCTGCCTAGAGCAATCAGTTCTGGATAGATTTCGCTTCACATTAAGGATCTGGCAGCAAATACTGGGATTGGGATCGGGAGTACCCTGGATGCTGCAACCCATCTTAGTCCTTTGATGGTTGTATTTATGTATGTCTGCCTCCAGTCGTACAGGCTCATTTGCCATATGTGTGTGGCTTTAAAAAACATAGGTGTGCACATAACCAGGCTGAGGGTATAAATAAATCTCCTGTTCCAAACAGGTAGCCAACCACTGATCATTTCAAGAGAGTACATGGACGGTTTCTTTTACTTCTTGGCTTGACTTGGTTGCCATGCTGAAGCTGTTTGGGTTGTGAGTCACTGAAATACATCAGGCAATTGCTGTATGAGGAACTTATTGCAGACACATACATCGTGATTGCATTCAAGAGGCCATGTACTGAAATGGTTAAATCTTGTTTGTGATCTCTGCCTCCTTCCCTAGTCTCCAAGGCCATTTCCGCATGAGCCTGTTCTAGCACTATGATTCCACTTTCAACATCCTATGGAATCCTGAGGTTTGCAGTTTCGGGAGGGGCCGCCTGTGATAGGTGTGCCTCAGGGTCACCATAAGTCAGAAGTGACCTGAAGGCCACAAGCACTGTGAAACAAAAAAGAAAAATCAGATGCTTTCTTCACATAACAATTTGTTGAATAGCTGCATAACCACCTAGTTGGGTCTCACCTAGGACATTCACTAATGTGTGGGTAGGAAACCTTTGATCCCCTCAAATGTTTTGGCCTACAGATCTCATCCGTTTCTGCCAATATAGACCAGTTCCAAAGGACTGTGGGAGTTGTGGACAAAAAACACCTGGAGTAGTTGCTGTAGGAGTTGCCCTGGTCTGTGGGATGGTGAGAGAAAACCACTAGGGACCCTGTAAGAACAGATCTGAGCAAGCTTGATTGGGACTGCTGTAAGTAGGTATTCTTGGCAACAGTATCTGAACATCCTGGTTTTGTCTAAGGATAGGCTTGTGGCAGAGATGAGTGAATTAAGTGAGGATGGCAATAGCAGCTGGCATTCACTGGGGGTGGAGTAAGAAAATTGTGACTTAAAGGAGCAGGGAAGGATCTTCTTGTACGCAGGGGCAGTTTTCAGGGAAAGCAGCTGTGATGATCTCACACATCTGTGGAAGAAGGCTGATGGTGATCCATTGCGACAGCCTTGCTTGTTTGCCTGTGGCATGATCACTGAGCCAGACTGAGGAGATGCGACAGCCCAGCTCCTTTTGCAGATTCAGTGTGCCACCTCCCCATTCTGTCTCACTTGTGATAGTGGCTGACCAATAGGAAACACAGCAAGGTAGTGGGTTGTGGGGGAGGACTTGAGCCTAACATGATCTGCATATGCATGCTTGTTTGCAAAATCAAGGCGGTTGGTTCAAGACTGTCATCTGGAATTCTTTACATGGAAGAATCCTGGAGTATTTTCAGTATAATTCCTTCCTTGGGTCATTTTCATGATACTCTTTGCTATGTAGTGAACCGCAATCTTTCCTCATGTCTGCTTGCCCAAGAGAATAGTTGCTGTTGTTTTCATGGTGGCTGACTTTCTGCAAAGGAATAAAGGTTAATCCACCAAATGTTCAGAGGTCCTTATCCTCATTTTCTGTTTGCTTTAAAGTTCTCACTGTGTGTCAAGGTGATGTTATTTCAGAACCACTGCAATGAGCAGTGGCAAAAAACCTCAAAGATGTTAAGATCACCAGAATCTCAGATATTCTTGTGGAGGAAGACACAGCCCAGAGAACCATGTAGAAACATTCTGCTGGTAGAAGGTGATAGAGCAACAGTGCAGTATCCCACCAATGCTTTATTTTTATTCCCCTGTTTTCTCTTTGACCAGTGTACCTGTTGGTTTACATCCTATATTATATGCAAACCAAAGAAAGAAATTTTAATACCAACTTAGTAAGAAAAAGCAAAATACTGACATTGGATAAATTTTCCAAATGCATAATTCCCCCTTTTTTTAAATGATGGAGAGTAGAATTCAATTTCCTACAGCTAAAACTTGGATTTTACTTCTCACTTTCTGGAAAAGCAGGAAAACCTCCCCCCAATTCAATATCAAAATCCGTATCCTGATGCCAATATATGACATTCAGAAGATTTGGATTCACAGGGCTCCCTTTTAAGTTTTTGAGCTTCAGGATTTGTCTTACTGAAAATCACACCCTGCAGCAGAACACAGATTCTATAAGAGATGTATGTGTTCTGTACCATTGCTCTTTCTTGAGCTAGTCTTTCTTTCCTATTATCTGTTTATTCGGACATTTCCAGCTGTTCCTGTTCAGATCAACTTCACATTTTGGTCAGAAGTAGCTGTCAGTGCAGAGTTCGCATGCCTAGACCTTTCTTCGTGCTGTGCTGGCAGATGAGAAAGGTTACCCCAAGGCTTATCAACAGGAAATAAACAGTACAACTCAACATGTCCTGTTTTGTGGAAACTGAGCTGCCTTACCCCATTTCCCCACTAGATGGTAGAAAAGGACCATTGCACAGTTGTGGTAATTTGTAAAAAGGAACCTTGATGCCAGAGTTAAGTGTGCTGAAGCTGAAGTAACTGTGGCCCTCTCCGCACGAGGCTGGTGAATCGGTTTGTGCCATTTCTCACCGGATTTTCTGGGCTCGAAACAAGGCGGACTTTCCCTCATTTCCTTCTGCACAGTTACTGTGTATGTTCCATTCTGATTCAGAGGAGTGCGAGTTCATGAATCCACTCTGCCTCCACCGTGGCCACTCCCGCCACTCCCCTCCCCCCTCACCGTCGGCTGTGATTGGCCCCTCTTTTTTTGCATGGTTTAGTACGTCATTGCGTATGTGCGTACATGCGTAAGTCCGTACTACCCCCTGGCCCCTCCCATGAGCCCTCCCCTGACCACCAATTCACATTGGCGCAAATGTACATGTTTGCACCACTGTGAAAGTACGAATTGGATCGGTCTGGAAAATTAGAAGACCAATTTCTTGCGGTTTTCAAATAGCGTGCTTTACCACCACATGGGGGCGCATCTAGTTGGAATTACGTTAGGAACGAAGGTAAATAAACCAAACCCAGTCTGCTCCAAGGTGCAGAAGACCTCCATGGCAAGACGCATTGGCCCGCCTTAATAACCGTGTGCAGAAAAGGCCTGTATTATGAGTGGTGATGGTGAAGCAAAACCTCTTCTCCTGGCTTATTTTCAGTAGGTACAGTATAGATTTATGCAGGATTAGAGTAGACTCATTCAGATCTTGAGGTAATTATGAATAATTTAAATCTCTCTGATTTCATTAAATTAATTCTAAGTTGGCAGGGGCAGGGGGGTTAGAAAACTGTATCCAGTAGCAACTGAGGCAGCTCTCTATAGTGCAGGAGGATTGCAGAGTGCCTTCCTGTGCCCTAGAGCTCTATCAGTGTGAAGGGCAGAACATCTCTTCCCCTCACATAATGGATTCCCCCTCCCCACCTTATGATGTTGGTGTCACTAGTTTTTGGCAGTAATCTGTTGACAATGGAAACAACAAATGTAAGAAGGAGACACAAAATCTGGAAGGCTGTTTGGTGCTGCCTTACCCTACCCCCCTTGTGCATGACTTAGGGCTTTTCCGCACTTTGAGGGGGAAACGGGGCAGTCCGTTACTCACCGGACTGGCACACTCCCCCCCGACGATCCACGACGATCCGGAGCAGAGCGCCCGCACTACACACTCTCCGGAGACGAAAATGGAGGCTTCTGGTTGGCGGAGGCTCTCCACCAACCGGAGAAGCTCGCCAGCCGGAAACCCGCCCCTGGAAGATCTGAAGCCTTGCACTGGCACGAGCCTGCAAACCTACACTTAGGGCAGCGACGGACTGGGGCGCACTGGGCTGTTGAAAGTCCTCTTTTAATCAGTCTTTCAATAGCACGGGGAACCACCAGTTCTGGGTGTTCCAGAGCGGGCTGAAGTCCGGACAAACATTAAGTAGTTCGCCTAGTTCGCCCCCAAGTGTAAACATCCTCGCTGGAGGATGCGCCACCCCGTTTTAAATATAAAATGTGGAAAAGACCTTAGTCTAGATTCAACCTGTTACCTACAAAATCAAGGGAAGTACAATCGCAAATGTGGAATATACTGTGTGTTTCAGGGCTTATCCAGAAAGTATTGAGACTTTCTCTGGAAATATTGAGACTTTCCCATTCTTTTCTGTATTGATTTTACATGCACATTCACAGTTTTGCACCCAACTCTTTCTTGAAATAGCCTGGTTTTCTCTCACTCTTCTCTCCAACAAAAGTAACACTCTTTCATTTGGACTACAATTGGCAAGTTTTACCTAGAGAGCACCTAAAAGTTTTTCTAGATGTAACAATACAGAGACTTCTTGAGGTGTTCTCTGTCTAAGAAAGGGGCAGTTATTCTGACAGAGGACATAGTTTGCATGGATCTCAATGGAAGTTACTTTGCTGTTGCTAATGATTTGCAATTTTATTGTCTGTGTTTTACTGCACTGGGTCCCTGGTCCCTAAATGGCCAAGAAAGGGCATGTCCTCTGCTTGTACTGCTATCCCTCCAAACCCTCTTAACTGATAACAGAAGTAACATCTGAGACAAAATGCTGGCCTGTGGTAATAACACTGTCACCTTTCTTTTCCTGTATGATTTTTAATCTTGTCCTGATGAAGAATCCAGTAGAGCTTCAAAAGCTTTCATGGTGTAATTTGAGCATTTTAGTTGGCCTAGTAAAGGCATCACTGTTTTGTGAATTTTGGATTTTGTTGTATTCTCCCCTCCTCTGTGCTCTTCTTTTTCCCTCTCCCACTGATCACATGTCACATCTAGACTCTGGCAACATTTCAGAAATTGGCTTTCACCAATTTCTAGTGAGCCTTTTTAAATCATTTTTCAAGAGTTATATTCAAAGTGATTTAGCAATATTATAATAGTTAAGTATTAGGATTATTTTCTTTTATTGCTAGTGTTCCTCTTTCACTCATTTGATATCTGTTGAATCTGGGTCTTGAAAAAATTCACTATGCTTCTTGGCGGTGACTTGTGATTGTCTTAGCTAGTTCTAGTATTTAAAAAAACAGATATCCATGGTGAGGTACATTTCATTTTGGGAAGCAGTGGGTTAATTTAAAGTAATCTGGAGTGTGGAAATAAGAAGTCCTGGACAATGCTGAATGTTCTCTTGAAATATTTTGGGATGGAAAAATGTCATGTAAAATTGGTTTGTACAGGAGCAAAACTTGGGACTTTGAAAGACTTTTTTTTTCTTGTCTGAAGAGACTCTTAGATATACACCTCCATTTGCACTGCCAGTGAAAAGTCAGGCATTGTGTTGCTTCTTAGTAGTTGTTGGTATATTGCTGATATGAGTTGCTCAAAACTAGTCTCTGCAGGGGAACCATGTAGAAACCACACCTAAAAGTATCAGAGCCAGCATACAACAGTAGGGGACAGAAAGTTGGATCAAGATTACAGGCTGTGGAGATAGAAAATGTCTGGAAAATGTCAGCCGTCACTTTACATAAAGCCCACCATCAGCTACAAGACTATTTCTGGTTTTCCAAATGTTAATGAAAATTAGTGTCTCTTCTGATCAATGAGTAACCATAAGCAACCATACATATCTGAGATTAGGAGGTCAAGGTTAGAGAGTGTAGGTTTAGTCCATGTTGAAGAAGATACCTGGTAAGACATAGAAAATGAATATGATGCATTCAGATCTGCTGGTGGAGGCTGCTTCCTGCAAAACAACAGCTTCTCTGCATCTGAGTGCTGAAGTCTGTATGCCATCTTCAATGCTTTATTCTTGTCCACAACCAGTATTCTTCTCCTAGGAGCCCACTGTAATAATATGTTTCATCATATTACAAGTGGCAACCAGGAATTTATTTTTGGCAACCAGTAGACAAAGCTTTCAGTGTACTTCGCTATAGGAATAACAGTGTATTTAACAAGAATGGTACTGGATATAGTGGAGAGCTTTTTCAAAATGGCTCCAGATCATAATATTGGTGTTATGAGTTGGAGAGGAGATGTTTCAACAAATATATACACACACACGCACTGCATGCCACTTCTCCCCTGTAAATTTCTTTGCTGGGTGCCTGGTAGAAAAATATTCTACTTACCTTGCTTCTATGGAGCAGGCAGTGAGAAAGCAAAAGCTTTCTAGAAGCCACGGCTGGGTAAAAAGCAAACTAGAATATGTAAAGCCTTGTTTATCAGTCTCATTTGTAGCCAGGATTCTTTGAACCAGAAGACAATCATGATAACCAACCAACATCTTTATTAGATTTAGAATTTATGTGAGGGGTAGACTGCCCTATCCTTCATACTTCCAGATTCTTTGCTTCATTTGGCCCAACTTTTCTTCCCTTTGTTTCGAGCTTTGGTACCTCGCTTGTCCTTCTTAGAGTAGACCCAAGAACAAGATCTGATGAGGGACACAATTTTGCTTGGTTTCGGGCTGGCACCTGAGAAAAACAAAATAGCAAAATTACATCTGTAAAAGCAGGCCTGATGGAGAGAAGATGATCAAGTAGGTAGAGCATCTTAGAATCAGAGACTAGGAAGTTATTGTGTAGGCTGTGTAGCCTGTAAGTGCCAGAAATCTAAAGCTAGAGCGTTTCCCAAAGATGGCTGTTCACTTTGAAAAGATGGGGACATATGGAAAATGAGATAATTATTTGAGGAACAGAAGGGTATGGTATATAAACTGTCCTTGAACTGAATCAAGTCTATCTAGCTATGTACTGTCTATACTGATCAGCAGCAAATCTTCAAAGTTTCAAGCAGGTGGTGATTTCAGTACTGTTTCTCCAGATCTTTTAGCTGGACTGAATCTGGGACCTTCTGCACCATGTAAAGGCATGTAATCTGCCAGTGAGATGTAGTTTCTCCCCATTAAGGTAAAGAGTAATAGGAAGAAGGGGATGGGTGCTCTGTGTAGAACATTTCTGATTCATCTTGCTGCTAGACATGGAAAAAGATGTAAAATCAAAGCAAAAATGCTAAAAACACAACCTGACATTAAACAAAAATTTCAGGGGGATAAGTGAGCCTTTTAAAAAGTCACCTTGATTATATTTAAACATTAGCAACTAAGCTTTTCCTTTTAGACAAAAGTTTTTATGGGTTCTAAAAGTCAGCAAGGAAGTTGCCAGGCATGCTTTTCTGCTAAGGGAGTTCCAAAGAGCAGTTTGGAACTTCTTTGACTACATTGTCTAGGATATCCTAGGCATCATTACTGGTCATGCTAGCTGGGAATCCTGGGAACTATAACTAAAAGCAATTACTTTTTGAAGCTTCTGTTTTAATGCTGAAGAACACTTTCTTAGCAGATTTCATTTCAGAAGAAGAGGAGAGATGGAACAGGTTCTTGTTCCCAGCTTCTAAGGGTCATGGAGTTGCAGGGCTTTCCTTAAAGCATGCAGGGCCCAGGCAACACAGACCCTTAATGGCAGCAGACAAACCCTTCAGCTGGCCTGGAAGCAAATAAGCATGTAGAATAAACAGGGTTGATCATTACACAGGAAAAGAGGGAACTATCTGGAAGGCAGGCATGTGAGATGAGGATCAATATAAAGCAGGATTGCCTCTACCAGGAGGCAGGGTGAGGCTGTAGATTTCAGAGCACCATTAAAGGGAAGAAAATGGCCAATTATTTCCATTATGAGAGGTGCCATTTTGATTTTCTGCCTCAGATGCCAAAATGCCTTGGGGGCATTGCTGCTATAAAGGGATGTAGAAGAGAGAAGGATGAAGGAAGAGGATAAACAGAGGGAGGAAGGGGTGAATATATGGCTTGCGGGGAAGGAGACAGATTGCGGCTGGACTAGAATTGGAAGCCCATGAAAGAATAGAAGGATGAATGTGGCCTTCCTAGAACTGTGGGGCATTTAGAGTCTTGTGTCAACCAGCAATTTCAGATATATATATGGGAATATATATGCTGCTCTAGGAGAGAGCTTTCTATTTATATAGTGGACTAATACGCTTCTCCTGGGAGAATCTATGCAGTGGTTCTCAACCTGTGGGTCCCCAGATGTTTTTGGACTTCAGCTCCCAGAAGCCCTGAGCATTGACCATAATGGCTGGGGCTTCTGGGAGCTGAAGTCCCCAAACATCTGGGGACCCACAGGTTGAGAACCACTGATCTAGTGGTTTAGCTAAAGGACAGAAGTTTTTCTTTCCCAAGAGAAAAGTCTATGAAGATGGATTTTTTTTTTCTGTCATTGCAGTGATACTTCTATCTATTGTGAACTTCCATCAGAACACTAGGCTTCCTGGTTGGATCAGATCAAGGTCCATCTAGTCAGTTTTCAAGATTTCTCTGGGGAAACTTATGTTGAAAAGTCTTACACGTATATAAGGTAACTTCTCTGTTTATGTACTGTTCATACACTTCTTCAAGTTAACTAACCTAATAATTATCCATACCTACAAATAACATGTTACTCCAACTGTTCAGCCAAAATGCAATCAAAGGTTCCCAGTCTTGTAAGAATAACCCCAATGAGTTTTCTGTAATCAGTGTATGTAGTTAGTCAATTTCAGTTAAATCAGTCAATTTCAGCAACCATTCCTTGTTTATTGGAATTGTGGTACTCTTCCATTTCTGTGCATACATTAATCTTGCTGCCATGATAATAAATTGCAATAATCTTACATATCTCTTCTCCATTTGGTCATCCAACAGTCACAATAAAAACAATTCAATTGCATATTTCAATTGCATATTAACCTTCAAAATCTTCTGTATCAAGCTATGCATTTGTCTTTAAATTTTTTAGGCCTTTCACAAGTCCACCATATATGGATAAAATGTCCCAAATTGTTTCTTACTTTTCCAACATACATTAGACACTCCTTTAGGCATTTTGGCTATCTTTTCTGGAATCAAATAACAGGAGTACATTACTTTATAAAAATTATCCTTAATATAACATAAAGTCAATTTAACTCCTCTTGCCCGTATTTTTCCCCGATGGTTTCATCTGTATATTATATCCCAAATTCTGGAATCACTTTAGTATACAATCTTTAACTTGTTCCTCTTCCAACTTAATTTGTAAAAAGTTTATACATCTTAACAATCAAATGTTCATTATCCGTCCATAGCTCAAATTCAGATTTATTCTTTTCAAAACCAAACATTTTCTTATCTGTTTTAAACATTTCAAATATTCTTCTATAAGAATGCCATTGAAAACTGTAACCCTCTGTCAGTAATTCTTTATTTGATTTAATTCTGTATTGATTAAATTCCAAAAGATCCTGGTAAGTTACCCTCTTTCCTTTTGCTGTTGTTTCCTTGCTATAAGTACCTTCTTGCACTGAGGCCCATAAAGGCATCTAAGGGCATAACCTTGATTTGTATTTATTCCATATTCTTAAAAAGGCCCCTTTCACCAAATGATTATTAAGATCTGCATTCAGTCTAGATTTATTGTACCATAAATAACCACCCAAACCACAGTTTGTACCCCTCTAAATCCCATAATTTCCTATTAGTGAACACAAACCAGTCCTTCAACCAAACCAAACAGCATGCAGAACAATATAATTTCAAATCAGATAGTCCCAGTCCCCATCTTTGATTTGTATCTTGTAAAATGTTGTATTTAAGCCTCAGTTTTTTCCCTTTGCCATGTAAATTTTTCTAAACCTCTTTGCTATTGTTTAAATATTACATCATTAGTCAAAATCTGTGGTGTCTGAAACAGGAATAACATTCTTGGCAAAACATTAATTTTTATTACTGAGATTCTCTCCAAAAGTTACAGTTTTAAATTTCTCTCTTCTTTGTAAATCTTTGTCAAGGATGTCAGGGATGTTTTCACCTGTGAAGAGATCCATGACTTAAACCCAGAAAGCCAGGTTGAGAGCATCTGGGTAAGAATTAAGGGAGTGAGAAACAATAGGGATATTCTGGTGGAGGTGTACTACAGACCTCCAACCCAGGCTGAGGACTTTGATGACGCCTTCCTCAACCAAATGACTGCACATTCAAGGAGGAGAGATACAGTAATAGTAGGAGATTTCAATTACCCGGATATATGTTGGCAGTCAAATTCTGCCAAGACAGCCAGGTCCAGCAAGTTTCTTGCTTGTCTTGCAGACAATTTCATGGTCTAGAAGGTGGAAGAGGCGACAAGGGGATCAAATATTCCTGACCAACAGGGATTACCTTGTTAATGAGGTAGAAGTGGTTGGATCTTTAGAGGGGAGTGACCATGCCCTATTGGAATTTGGCATTCAGTGGGAAGGAGAAGATAAGTGTAGCCAGACACTCATCTTAGATTTTAAAAAAGCGGACTTCTGTAAACTTAAGGAGCTGCTGGCTGTAATTCCGCGGTCAAGAATAGTGAAAGGGAAAGGAGTTCAAAAGGCATGTGAATTCCTTAAAAGGGAGATACTGAAGGCACAGTCTAAAACTGTGCCAATAAGGAGGAAAAATCGAAGGCATCTGAAGAAACTAGAATGGTTGACTAAAGAACTCTCAGCTTAGCTAAGTGTTAAGAGAAACATGTACAGGAAATGGAAGAAGGGGGAAACCACCAAAGAAGAATTTAAGCAAATAGCCAGGAGATGTAGGGAGGAGGTCAGAAAGGCTAAAGCACAGAACGAACTTAGGCTGGCCAGAGACATTAAAAACAATAAAAAGGGCTTTTTAAAATATGTCTGCAGCAAAAGGAAAAAGAAGGAGACGATAGAGTCACTGCGCAGAGAAGATGGTGAATTACTAACAGAGGGAAGAGAAAAGGCAGAACTTCTTAACACCTTCTTTGCCTCAGTTTTTTCCCAGAAGGATACAAGTACTCAACCTGGCGGTTGGGGAGCAGGTGAGGAAGCAGGGGAAATGAGGCACGTAATAGGTAGAGAGGTGGTACAGGAATACCTGGCCACACTGGATGAATTTAAGTCTCCAGGGCCAGACGAATTGCATCCTAGGATATTAAAAGAGCTGGCAGAGGTCATTTCAGAACCACTTGCTATAATCTTTGAAAAATCTTGGAGGACAGGAGAAGTTCCAGCAGACTGGAAGAGAGCAAATGTTGTCCCCATCTTCAAGAAGGGAAAAAAGAGGACCCAAATAGTTATCGCCCAGTCAGCCTGACATCAGTACCCAGAAAAATCCTGGAGCAGATCATTAAGCAGTCAGTTTCTAATCACTTAGAAAGCAACGCAGTAATCACGAGAAGTCAACATGGATTTCTCAAAAATAAGTCATGCCAGACTAATCTTATCTCTTTTTATGATAGAGTTACTCGCTTCATAGACAAAGGGAATGCTGTGGATGTAGCATATCTCGATTTCAGTAAGGCCTTTGACAAAGTTCCTCATGACATTCTTGTAAAGAAGCTGGTAAAATGTGGGCTGGACAGGGCTACTGTTAGTTGGATTTGTAATTGGTTGACTGACCATACCCAAAGGGTGATCACGAATGGCTGCTTTTCATCCTGGAGAGAAGTGACTAGTGGGGTGCCACAGGGTTCTGTCCTGGGCCCAGTGCTGTTCAATATTTTTATCAATGACTTGGATGAAGGAATAGAGGGCATGCTCATCAAATTTGCAGATGACACCAAATTGGGAGGGGTTGCTAATATGCCAGAGGACAGGATCAAAATTCAAAATGACCTGGATAGATTGGAGAGCTGGACCAGGGCTAACAAAATGAAATTCGACAGAGAGAAGCATAAGGTCCTACACTTAGGTAGAAAAAATGGAATACAGAAATATAGGATGGGGGACACGTGGCTGGGTAGCAGTACGTGTGAAAGGGATCTAGGAGTCTTAATAGACCACAAGCTGAACATGAGTTGGCAGTGTGATGCAGCAGCCAAGAAAGCCAATGCAATTCTCGGCTGCATCAATAGGAGTATGGTGTCTAGCTTGAGGGAGGTACTGGTATCACTCTACTCTGCTTTGGTTAGACCTCAACTTGAATACTGTGTCCAGTTCTGGGCACCCCAATTCCAGAAGGACATGGTCAAGCTGGAGCAAGTCCAGAGGAGGGCGACCAAAATGGTGAGGGGCCTGGAAGCCATGCCCTATGAAGGATAGACTTAGAGAGCTGGGTATGTTTAGTCTGCAGAAGAGAAGGTTAAGAGGGGATGCGATAGCCATGTTTAAATATTTGAAGGGATGCCATGTAGAAGAGGGAGAGGGCTTGTTTTCTGCTGCTCCAGAGACCAGGACAAGGAGCAATAGATTCAAGCTGCAGGAAAGGAGATTCCACCTGAACCTCAGGAAGAATTTCCTAACAGTCAGGGCTGTCCAGCAGTGGAATATGCTGCCTCGGAGTGTGGTAGAGTCTCCTTCTTTGGATGTTTTTAAGCAGAGGCTGAATGGCCATCTGTCGGGAGTGCTTTGAGGGTGTTCCTGCATGGCAGGGGTTGGACTGGATGGCCCCTGTGGTCTCTTCCAACTCTACATTTCTATGATTCTATGATTCTTTCTGAATATTATTCCATATCTTAATGTAATTATTTTTCAACAACAAAAAGTTCCTATTTGTCACCTTTTCTCAATTCTGAAACCTGTCTTATCCACCAATTGTATTTGATCCTCTTTTTTTGGTTAACATCATCATCTTTTGCTTATAAGCCTGGAATCCAGTCAGATCTCCAAATTCTTTTATTCTCTCCGGCAGGGCTTCAGAACTTCCCAAAGGATCTTCTAGCACTATCACAACATCATCTGCAAATACCCTTAATTTAAATGAGTTTTTTTTTAAATTTAACCCTTTGATTCTCTCATCTTGTCTTACTGATATATTTAAAACTTCATGGGCTAAGCAAAACAAGAGAGGAGAGAGTAGACATACTTGTCTTGTCCCTTTTTGTATGTTAAATGGCATTGTTAACTCACTGTTAACCAGAATTTATGCCTTCTGTGTATCATAAAATTGTCTCAATCCCAGTGATAAAATTATTACAAAAACTAATTTTTATAGAACTTTGAATAAAAGGACTCAGTTCAACTAGTCAAATCTCTTTTTGGCATCCGAAAGTATAATTGCCACCTGTTTCTTATTATGTCTTTCATAGCATTCAAGAATATCCAAAATAGATCTGTAAAGCATGCAGAAAAAATCACCACCCATCAGTGCCGAGTGTGAAAGGCGCACCCAAGCCTCTCACTCAAGGCCTGCCCAGCCTGACACCTCTTTGTGTTCAAGTCTGAACAGCCAGGGAGATCTCTGAATCAAGCCAGGGCCAGGACAAACGGGTCTGCCTCAGTTCTCCCTCTCTGAGAATGCAGTCCCTTCCTCAATCTTGTCCCCCCTTGGCTTCTTCTTTTCAGGACTCTCCCTCTTTTACTGCCTTCCCTAAATCTGCCCTTCTCCCAGATGTAAGGATCAGCAGTGATTTATATTTTCCAAAACTGTGGTACTGTTGGCACTAAGGTCAAGATGATATTATTGGTAGGATTCAAAATAAGACTCTGTGACCCTGTTTTAAGGAATACAGAACTTCAAACATTGGCCCTTTTCACACCGGGTAATTAAAACAGTGTAGAGTGACCTCTAACGGAGGTTGTCTACACCATGGGGTGTGCTGGGGCGTTTATAATTTTGCGGTACTACACCTCAAACTGCCCTGAAGCGACCGGAAGTGGTGGCGCCACGTGTTTTTTAAAAACCACTTTTCAAGTGTTTTTTATAGAACACAAGTGTGCAGCCCTGTTCTACCCTGTCGCAGCGCCCCGGTGTAGATTTGCAGGCGCACGCAAGCGCGTGCCTGCAGATCTGCCAGGGGGTGGGTTTCCAGCTGGCGAGCTTCTCCGGTTGGTGGAGAGCCTCCCCCAGTCGTAAGCCACCATTTTGGATGCCGCCGGACACCGCCAGACGCCACAGGAGTGTGGAGCAGCAAACTCGCACTGCTCCTCGTGGCGACGGACTTACCTGGCTTCTGGTAAGCTCTGTTTCTGCGCGTTTTACCCCATTTCTCCCTCCACGTGTGGAAAGGGCCATTTATTGTAACACTGTTGCTTCAAATGTGTCTTGTATCTAAATGTTTACAAACAGCACACTATTCTTCTCTCTCTCTCTCTCAATTCATTCACTATCTTTCGTACACCCAATTTCTCAGTTCTCTCTCCCACAGAGCTCTTCAACTCTCCACCCTCTCCCAAACACACCACAAATCACACTCCTCTTCAAACACATGCCAGACAGTTAAAATCCGTTATTTTCCTCTTTCCACCAGCCCCTCCCCTGGGCTATCCAAGGCTCCATTTCACCAGCCAATCAGCTTAAACACTCCCAGTTGCCAAGGAGGCTCTGTTGTCAGGACCCCCTCCCATCAGGTTCGTCACAACAGCTATTGTAATCTTGTGACTCTCTCAGGTTAAAACACCTTAACCTTGATGAATATAAAACTGAGGGATCTTCCTCTGTCTTTAAGCCAAAACCACTGTAAGAATCTTATAGTCATTATTTTGCAAAAATGTTCAGCCTGCGTGCAATATAATAATTACAATCACTCCCTCCATGCATTCAAGCAAGTTAGAGCAAACCCCCACCTCCCGTGGATAACGTTAGCATACAGGTTGGTTAGTGCGAGCGGAAATAACACTTCTGATAATTTGGTCCCGAACAATTTAGGAGATTCACAGCTGGTACTGCGCCAGTATAATAGGATTATATAGTAGGGCACTTGTCAGTAGGTTTCCTGGTAAGTTTGTAGCTTAGTGGCTAAGCACCTGCTTTGCTGTACAGTGTGCCTGCTTCAATCTCTAGCACCTTTAGGAAGCACCAGGAGTGTCCCTTGTCTGAAGTGCTACAGAGCTACTGTTGATCAGAGTAGACAACACAGAAGTAGATAGACCAATTATCAGTATAAAGCATCTCTCTGTTTTCCTATACAGTGCCTGGATGCTGTCCATGGGCAATATCTTCTGATATATATTTCAACAGTCCAGTTTTGAAATAAGCAAGGTGTATATAAGCTGGGAAACTAAGCATTCACTGAAAAGGACAGCACTTGGCACACTGGTTGGAATCTCACCTGGAAAAGCAACCAGGACTTTGAATACATTGTAGAGGGACCATCTGATCCATCAGATGAAGTTTGGCCACTGCTACTGCTTTTCTGTTCAGAAGCATGACAAAATGGTGCACTTGCTTTTTCTGAGACAGAGAGAGAGAGCTACCTCACCTAGAACAGCTTGAATGGTTCCTTCCAAATCAGTGTTTATGTCATCTAAAACATTGGGAAATATGAGAGATCGTAGAAGATCTCTCAAGCAGAGCATCTGATGCACTAGGCAGAAGCTGAACAACTCATTAGTCCACTCCCCCCCGCCCAGGATCTAGCAGAGAAAGAAATCAAACTTAATCTTCTTCATAAAGTATATAAAAGTAGTTTTACTCACAAATATTTGTGCATAACCAACACAGGTTCATCTTTTTGAGGAAAAGATATCAGAGAAGTTGGAGCATCTCATCTAGAGAGGGATCTCATAACATTTATTTCATGGAGGCAGGGAGGCAGGCAGGCAGGGAGAGACAGAAGTGTGAGAGCAGATAAAACCCCCGAGAGCAAAGGAATGGCTACATGATGCAGAAGAGAGTGGGTGTGAACATGTACACAAACAGGAAGGAACCATACATATGCTATGCCTAAATGACTAGAGAATGTCATGCAATCTAACTGTCAGTGACTATAAGCAAGTGTTGCAAATTCCAACATAAAATGAATTCCATTGGATCAAAAGAAATTAGAAAAAATAATATCTAATCCAAAATATACAAGTTACTACAACATTGCTTCATTAAATACTTTGGTAATAAATGTTTAAATTTGAAAACATTTAAATTTGAAAAAAAATGTGATTTTCATATTTTTCTCACTCACATGTGGATGCCATTTTCTACACAGAGAAAGAGGGGAAGAAGACAGTCACAGAGAAATGTGAGATGCAACATAAACTGTTTTGGATATTGCCTACCTCTGTGTCCAGACCTGCTTCGATTAGCACGGGTCTTCTTGTCCGCTGATTTTCTGAAACAGAAATACTCCCTATTAGAACCCATGTTGTTGGGCCTAGTAAGACCCTTACCACCTTCCACCTCTCTGAACAGCCAAAATAGATGATGTACGAAACAGATGATCAGTCTAACAAAGTCCCCTCCACAGCTATGTCTATGCAGATATTTAACATGAGATTGTTTTGAACACATGACACTGAAAAAAAGAGCCGTTGAGCCTCTCTCCAGCTATTTGGGTCATGTGTGATTGTTAATGTAAGACAGAAAAAATGAATTAACTTTCTGGTGTTTTTCTATTTGCGTTACAGTTTGTTGGAGCCAAAGGAGATATAAGGTCAGAACTATACATTACCCTCATCACCACTATGCTGTTGTCCCCTCCCCACATGATAGCCTCATGGTCAAGTTCTTTTCCCCTTTTGTTCTAACATTTCAGGATTTCTCTTTGCACCATGACCTCTTCATATTCTGCATTTCTTGTGCATGCTGGTGACAGAGCCTGGGGGTGTGGCTAGCAGAGCAGCCCTAGTAAGAGATGGCGATATAACCAGATTGTCTCTGTCTGAGTAAAACTCAGCCCTAGCAAGAGGGAGGGGATGTGGGTGGGACAGCGGAAAGCATGTACACTGGGAGCGTGATTTGGAATCTAGCTTCCTTCAGTGAGAGTCTTAGAGTGAACTTTAAGTCAGGGCTTTAGTCAAGCAAAGGGGGTTGTCTGGAAAGAGGGTTATCTTCTCATTGGCCTAGTGTGGGGGCAGAGAAGAAACCAAGCCACTTCTGAAAGGGTCAGAGAGTGGGACTCTGAGTGGGAAAATACTCCTCTGTGTTAAGGGGAGTCAAAGGTGTGTGTGTGAAAGCTCTGTTGTTGAACACTGTGGTGTTTTCAAGAGATTAGTTAAACATCTGTAAGGAATTGTAATTTTATTTGAATATTCCGTAAACTACAATACCTTTTCCCTTGTTTGTTATTTTAATAAAGATCTCATTCTGTTTTTATAATCTCTGTCTCAGCAGAATATTTTCTTCAGTTTTACTTTTGTAACATGCTACAACAGTTTATCAGTCCTTTTGAACAACTATTAATAGGTTTATTCCACCAAGATGGAGGGTTTTAAGGGAAAACAGAGGGTTGTGAATAAGTGGAAGGGAGGGAGCCAGGGTGTGTCAGTAGGTTTAAAAGGGGTGCTGCTATTCCAGTGAGGGAGAAAGGAAAGTAGGCCTGGTCTTTCTAGGTCCTGGCTGGCCCTAGGTCTCCTCCACCATGCTCTTTCACTTCTGTCAACCAAAGTAATGGAGGAAGACAGGAAGTGTTGAAGCAATGAGGCTTGGACTGGCCAGGAAGGTCTCCAGCTTGGGAAAGGGAGAGCAAATGTGGGGAGTCAGATTGCACATGACTGTTACAGTGCAGTTCCCCTTACAAGATACAGACTCAAATTGCCAGTATTCATCTCTGAATTGGATTAGGACCCTTGTATGGGGGTAAGAGGATTAGTGGTTTCTAACCTTTGGCTTCCACCTGGGTCTGGATTTTGGAGGCTGTGCTTTCAATGTGCATAGCAAAATAAATAAATAAATAAATGCAGCAATGATTGATGCAATTACTGATAGCAGTATAATGACTGTCAGAAGTTGCTGTTGCAGAGTGTGGCAAGGAAGCTATAGCCTTGGATCAGCAACCAGTAGAGACTCGTTTTAAGTGGAATTAACTACACACTGAGGAGAATACCGACATATCTCAGTTAACTCAACCTCTGATAGTGAAATGCCTTTTTACAAAGTTTTTTTATACCTGCCCAGCCCCTGCTTTCCTCCTTCTTTGTCTAGCTTGATTTTTTTTTTTTTTTTGGCAGCATCTGGAAGCTTTTTTAAAAAGCAGCATTCTCATGAGGAGGATGGCAAAGGGGAGGGATGGAGAAACACAGTAGCAGGTAATAAACATGGTAATAAAACTTGAGCTGGGATTGACATTCTGATCTTGTTGATCCTATTGTAGCTCTGTGTGCCTGCCTACAACAGGCATGATAAACATCAGCTGCCTTCATAATTCCTTCCTGAACATGCAATTCTCCTGGGAAGGAGGCTAATCAGTGTTCTGAGGCATGCCCTCCCTCCCTCCCTCCTGACCCATTCAAGCTAGTCCTCCCAGTACCTCCTAGTATGGGAACTGCTCTTCTCAGCAGGCAGACTCCCAGGCAGACTGGGACGCCCCTGTGTCTTCTTCTCCTCTAACTCTGTAAGAGTGTTCTTAGCCTCCTCCAACTTTTCTGCAATCTCTTGGGCTGCTGGGGGTGGGTGAAGGTCTGGTGCATTCATATCCTCTGCACTGGAAGGGGGTATCATGACCTGTACACTAGCTGTGCTCTCTGAAGGTACGACTGGAGCATGACCCTTCTTGGTGTCCTTTTCCTGATTCTTAGTGGCTTTAGAGGCTGTCCGAGTGCTCAGTTTGGTCTTGCTCTTGCTTTTACTCACAGCTGCTCGTTGAGGAGATGGACTCTGGGGAGATGGATATTGGGATGTCAGCACTGAAGTGATCAAAAAGTCTTGACTCCCAACTCTGCCACCCCTCCCCCTTAGCTCCTAGTTGGAGCCTGACAACACTGTTTATTTGGACTACAGTTCCCAGAATTCCTCAGCCAGTATGGTCTAAAAGACATAACTTTTCTTTGCTCTGCTTTCAGCTCTGTTCCTTCAACCACTGATAGAAATTTGGAGTTCTGGACCCCATTATTTCATTTCCCAGCATAGTTCAAGATCCCAAATTAAAGCCCAAGCGAATTGTTTGTGAATTCAGCTTTTCATAGTGCAGGGGCTCTGGAAGAGTCCTCTCCTTATCCACATACTGCTGCCTTCTTGCACATAAGCCAAGACACGGTACACTTATCAAGGGCTCTTTCCGCAACTTACTTCTTCTCGGCGCTGGGGTACGAGGATTGCGCGAGCAGCCTCTTGTGACAGGCTCTCACGCCCCCACTGCTTCGCCTCCACAGCCACTGCCTGCTAGGGAGCGTGAGAGCTCCTCCTCTTCCTTCCTTCCGCAGCACAACCTGGGATTTTCCTAGGCTGCGCTGAGGCAGGAAGTGCAGGTGCCGCAGCTCCAGAGGCTCCACACACATGGTAAGTGTGTGCGAGGCCCTGGAGCAATGTGCGATTGCACACCATTTTCAGCTAGAAGCTGAAAATGAAATAGTGTGTGATCAGCGCCTGCCGTCCCCAGCAGCTTCACACAATTGCGAGGACATCGTGTGGATGGCTCCTCGCAATCGCGCGATGCTCCAGAGGCCATTTCACATGGTGAATGCTGTGTGAAAAGGGCCAAGGTCTTCTGATGCTCATTCCTGTATTAGGAAAGGATGATATCAAAAAAAGTCTCATTCATGTCGTAGGTTTTGCTAGTCCATGCTATGTAATGAGATGGTCAAGTATACTCTGCCACTTCAGACTGTAGTGGTGGGTAAATTTCATTTTTGAAAGTTTTATTGTGTTAAAAAAAACCCATAGTAAGTAGAAAATTAGCTCTGCGGGGAGCAAGCTGTATCACATATTTTCTCCCTGGTGGTCTTGTGATTTATTTTTCTTGTAGGGAGCCTGCTCCCTTCTTTTAACTCAGGAGACTATTAAAATGCAATCAAAATTCTGAACTTGCAGTCAGTAATAGAATTCTTGCACTTGTACCATAAGTTTTTTGGTTTTTTTTTTAAAAACACGTCAGGGAAAGGTTCTAACCCAGGCTGTTCCTTACTGTACTACTTTTCTAATGGCAGGGGTCTGTTACAATGATATTACCCATCACACATTATAAATTCTATTATGCCACTTCCTGCACATGTAGACTGAGCCTCGGAGTGAGGAGCTGAGATCATATTTAGGGGAGAGCTCTGCTTAAGGCTCTGAGTATTCTTCTTACTGTCGAAAATGATGAAATTCTTGCATGAGCGTAAATGTATGGAGAATGTTTTTGGCTCTCCAGTCCTTGCTCTATGCGAAATATACCCATTCAGAAATAGTCACCCATGGCTTTAGAACCTTTGTCTACCTGGAAACATAGGTGTACTCTAAGGATGGGGAAGAATTTTTTTTGATTCACTTTTTCATATCAACCTGCCAAATTTATAATTTCCGAAGTAATACACAAACTAGAACTCTTCCATTTCCACACTTTCCCCAATTTTGTGATGTGCTTCTCTGACAAAAAAATATATTTTTCCAACCTAATTGCATACCTAATGAAAGGCATAACAAAAATGTCTGATTGTATACATTTTATACACATTTCTCATAATGTGTACACTTTTTGTATACATTTCTCCTACAGTATAAATTAGAGGAAATGAATATAAAAATGTATATATTGGGAGAAGTACATATAAAATTATTAGAAGGCTGAAGGTAATTTGTTACTAATAATGAATTATTTATCACTAATTCCCTTTTACAGTAAAGAAGGTAGAACTTGGAGCAAGTGTGGTATAGTGACTTGGACACTGGGCTAAGAACCTGGAGACCAGGGTTTGATTCTCCACTCAGCCATGGAAACCCACTGGGAATGTCACACACTTTCATCCCAGAAAATCCTGTGATAGGTTTGCGTTAGGTTCACCATAAGTTGGAAAACAACTTGAAAGCACCCAACAACAACAACAACAACAAGAAGGTAGAATTAACTTATAATGAGAGATAATGTTCTTCTTTTTGTTGTATAACTATAACTGTTTTATAAGAGGTGTAACTTTACTATCTAGATGTGTTTTGTACTACAGGTCAGTGGCTTGTAGCATCCTTATTTTCAAAATGCAACTTAAAAGTTACTGTTTTAGTGATATTTGAGTAATGTTTGAATAAAGCAAATTTAAATATTAACTTTCATGCTAACCAATAAGTTTGGGTTCAAAGTGTCTTTCCGTACTTGTAACTACATTTTTAAAAACTCTGAAAATTTCAGAGTTTCAAATTCTGAAAATTTGTATGAATTTTTGTACAGACGTTTTACTAAAACACAGCAAACTGATTCAGAAGTCGGATGGACTGAACGTGTACTTCAAAAACAAATGTTTCAATTTGTCTTTTTGTCTTTTGCAAGCTATTAACATTTTGTTTGAATAAAGAAATAAAATGGGAAAAAAATATTTGAAAGCTGTAAGAACTGAGCAGGCAGGTTTCTCAACTGCTGGTGTCCTCACTGGAGTCTTAGTGCATATTTACAAGCAAAGAGCCTTTTGCCATTGTCGCAGGTTCCAAGCCCAACTATATCAGATCTACCTCCTCCTCCATTTGCCCTTCTTTCTGTCATGCTCCCCACCATTTCCCATGGCCCAAATATTACTGCCAAAGAGAATGAGCTCACTTTGCCTTTTGGGGGCTGAGCTGGAGATGTTTCACGGACACCTGTTTTTTTGGGTTTTTCTTTCTTCTCACTGAGGCTTGATTCTGAAGGTGGCCGCAGCAGTTGCACAATCCTGACCCAAGCATCAAAAAGGTCTTCTCGCCTATCAGATTCAGGGCACAGTTGAAGGTAGAAGGTACGGCCATTCGCCAGTTTAAACCGTAGCTGCTGCCTTTCCAGATTGTGGACTGTGATCTTGACAAAACGCAAAGGGAACAACCTGCATCGAGATGAGATTGGTACATTAGGACTTTAAACTGCAACTGATTCTTCTACATTAATTCTTCTTAAGCTATCAGTTGTGCAGTACTAGCCCTCCCCAGTGCATCAGAGACTGGTACTATATTTGAGCCCACTGACTATAGTTCTTTCTTTCCTGGAAACTCTCGAGTGACTGGCAGCTGATGGTTCATGGACTTGTACCAGTCCATGGACCACCACTTTGAGTAGTACTGTTCTACACTATAGTATGGAACTGGAAGTAACAATCTGTAAGAAAGCATTTCTTGTTCCATTACCGGTGAAAATTAATTCATTAATCTTGATCGTGTAGAGGGATGACTGTGTGAATCGTTAGCTTATGATGCTCATTTTCTACAACTGCAATTTGAAAATGCTGTCTTACAGAGTTTGAATTACAGATACAAATATCAGCTTCATTTTCAGCAAGTCTTGCCCTAGGATTCTGCAGGTATTAAAAAGAGGCTTACTGTTCACTCTACTTTCCCAGGATATTGACACTCAAGCAGAAGTATTAGGAAGGTGAAATCCCTGAAGTTGGGCTGCACAGAGAGATGAGATTTGCCTTTAGCAGGAGCAAATAGTTTCAGGACTAGGTATTGGGATTTTGGGAGGAATGGAAGAATAGCTTTTTATAGAAAGAACCATCCTTCAAATATATAACTTCTGAATTTCTTCCATTCAGTTACATATTTGCTTGTGATGAGGGCACACTACTATAAACATAGTTCCTCATCAAAAGCATGCCAACCCAATAGTACTATCTGGGTCAATATATAATGATGGTAAATATAAAGCCCAGTTTTGAGCTATACAGACTAGTTGCTAGTGATTCAGATTTAGCCAATCTTTCCTTGCCCCCACTGATGTTCTACAGTGATGAACTGGATGTGGAATATTGCTTTTGATGCCCTTGTAGGAAGACTCACCTTGTTAATTCATATCTCATTGGAGGGTAACGGCGGCGCTTGTTTGTGACTTTCGAAGTATACTCTTCAGGTGGGGCAATGGGCCGAGCCAGGAGCAGCACATTGGGGATCAATAGAACAGGACTTGTAGAGGTGATGCCAACAGTCACAATTTGTTCTTGATTGTGAATCTCAATTGGACCACCTTGCTTGCTAATCTGAGGTACCAGATAGTAGTTATCACCTTCTCAAAATGGAAAAGTGCAAAATCTAATGTTTCGTAATCCTTAATTCACTACCATTCACCAAGTATCTGCTAGTGCCCTCCAACCATTGTTTAAAAATAAGGCCATAAAAACATCACTCAAGATAGATTTATTCTAACAAATATGTAGAAGCATGTTGGAGAGTAAGGATCTAAAACTGGTTGAGGTCACCGAAATGCTCTCAGGTGGATGAATGGAGGAATGACAGAGATTAGAAAAGATGGGCTATAAGACCAGGTTTTTGAAGTTTATGAAGACATCAGAGAATCAGGTTCTGAAGAAGTTACCATTTTGTAAAACCTGTTTTTCCCTTGTTTTTGCTGCTGTTCCATTATCTACTTGGTTTTCTTTCTGAAAATCTCTTTGCCAGATGGTGGAGGAGTATTATGATTCTTTGTTTATTTTTGACCCCCAAAGGGCTTTGTTATCAATGCCTGGTGGGCCACAGGATGGTGGATAGTGGACAGTGGACAGTGGACAGTGGACAGTGGGCTGCACTTGGCTGGATGGATTATAAATTCTGCTACCTGTGCTAATCATAAACCTCCAGTTTCATCTCATCTGGGAAGAATGAGAAAGTGATTCACAAGTCAGAGAGCAGAACTTTCAGGCAGATTTGAGTTCTGCAAACTTCTCATTTTAGATATAAAATAAATGGTGGGCAACCTGTGACGCACACATACCCCCTCTGGTCAGGTCTGTGTGCCATGGAGTAGCTGCTGCTGCAGCATAGTGGCTAATGAATGCACATTTACTCTAAAACAAGAAATCTTGCAAATCTAATAGGGAGAGTTTTAGAATGAATTATTTGGGGAAAGGAAACAGTATCCCAGAGGGCACTGGGACACTGTGTACTGGTGACAATAGCCTCAACAATACAGAGGGAATTGGGCCAATAGTACAAGAGCCCAACAATGGGCATGAAACCCAATCAACAAGGAATCATCTGGAGACAATGACTCATGGTCTTAGATGTCTCTACATTATAGGAGCATGGGAAATAAACAAGATGAATGTGAAGTCTTAACACAGGAAGGCAAATATGATTTAATGGGCTTCATTGAAACCTGATGGGATGAATCTCATGATTGTAATGTAATAATGGAAAGGTATAATCTAGTACAAAGAAATAGACCAGAAAGGAGGAGTAGCATTAGAATGTTAAAGATGTGTACAGCTGTGACTAAATCCATGATGTATAACATGGAAAATAGGTTAAGAGCCTTTGGGTAAAAATTAAAGGGAAGAGAAACCGTGATCTCATTGGAGGAATCTACTATAGGTCCTCCAGTTAGATTGAAAATTTGGATGATACTTTCCTAAAAGAAACAACCAAATGCTTTAAACAAACCAAAGAGAGAGAGCAGGAGAGAGAAAGAGATATAGGAGTAATGGGAAACTAAACACCCTTATATTAGTTGGAAGTCACACACTGCCATGGGTGTAGAGTCCAACAAATTCCTTACTTGTTTTACAGACAAGGTGAAAGCAGCAAAAAAAAAGATCAAATATTTTCGATTTGATCTTAATCAGTAGGGATCAGTTGGTCAGTAAGATGGAAACAGTGAGATCCTTGGATGGGAGTGACCATATTCTTTGGGGATTTGTTACACAGAAGAAAGGAGAAGCTAAATGTATTAAAACCTGCACTCTGGACTTCAAGAAAGCTTTATTTGGATAAGTCTAGGGAAATCCTGGGTAAGATCCCATGTTGAGAAATGCTGAAAGGGGTAGAGGGAGTTCAGGATGCATGGGAGTTTCTTAAAGGCAAGGTATTGAAGACGCATTTGCAAACAACTCCAAAGAGGCATAAAAGAGGCTGCCTTATCCATTAGGCACTTTAGGCACAGTGCTTAGGGCCTGCAAAAATTTTAGGGCCTACAAAAATAGGATTTTAAGGCCTATAAAAACATCCCTAGTGGTATTTTGAGGTGAGGTGGAGAGTCAGGTACAAGAGTGCCCAGGGCCTACAAATACCTTAATGTGCCCTTGAAAGTGGGAGGTGTCTAAAGAAACTGAAAGAACTTTCAAGTGAGCTGAGATTTAAGAGGCATGTATAAGACATGGAAGAAGAAGAAAACCATCAAAGAAGGATACAAAGAAATAGCCAGTACTTGAAGGGTGAAAGTCAGAAAAGCTAAAGCTCAGGATGAAGTCAGTAACACTAGCATGGTTAAAAATAATCAAAAGCTTTTTTTTTCTATGTTTGCAGCAAGAAAAAGATCAAGGAAATGGTAGGGCCACTGCATACAAAATGGTGAAATGCTAACAGAGGACAAAGAGAAGGCCAAATTGTTTAACACCTTGTTTGCCTCAGTCTTCTCCCAGAAGGAAAAAAGTGCTCTAACTGGTGGAAATGAAATGAAATAAGAGGACTGCAGCTCAGAAGAGGTAAAGGAGTAGTAAAGGAATACCTGGCTACTCTAAATGAATTCCGGTATCCAGGGCCAGATAAGCTGCATCTAAGAGTACTAATGGAACTTACAGATGTAATTTTAGAGCCACAGTCAATTATCTTTGAGAACTGAAGGTCAGGAGATGTCCCAGCAGATTAGAGGAGGGCAAAATGGAGAACCCAAGTAACTACTGACCAGTAACCTGATATTGAAACCAGAAAAGGATTTAGAACAGATCAGTGTGTCTGTGCACATTTAGAAAGAAACTCTGTGATCACTAAAAGTCAGTATGAGTTTCTCAAGAACAAGTCAGGCCAGACTAATCTTATCTCTTTTTTTTATTACGTGCTTGGTAGACAAAGATAATGGTATGAATGTAGCATATCTTGAATTCATTAAGCCTTTTGACAAGATCCCCCATGATATCCTTGTAGGCAAGCTGGTGAACTGTGAACTAGACAGTGTTGCAGTTAGGTGGATCTCTGATTGGTTGACAAACAGAACCCAGAGAGTATTTGCTAATAGTTATTATTCATTCTGGAGAGAAGTGACTAGTGGGGTGTCTTAGTGTTCTGTCTTTGACCTGGTGTTGTGTAAAATCTTTATACATGACATAGATGATGGTATAGAAGGCATGATTATTAAATTTGCAGCTGACACCGAATTGGGGTGGGTGTATGGTAGCTAATAGCCCAGAGGAAAGGAACAGAATTCAAAATGACCTTGATAGTTTGAAGAACTGTACTAAAATTAACAAAATGAATTTCAACAGGGATAAATGTGTAAGATACTACATCTAGACAGGAAAAATAAAATACTCAAATATAGGATGGGAGACACCTGGCTTGAAAGCAATACACATGAAAAGGATCTCAGAGTCTTAGTAGATCTCATGCAAAACATGAATCAGCAGTGTGATGCAGTGGTCAAAAAAGCCAATGCAATTGTAGGCTGCATCAACAGGACTTTTTTGTCCAGACCAATGGAAGTAGTAGAGCCACTCTATTCTGCTTTGGCCAGAACTCACCTGGAATAACGTGTCCAGTTCTAGAACGACAGTTCCAGAAGGATATTGATAAGCTGAACTATGTCCAGAGAAGGGCAACCAAGATGATCAAAGGTCTTGAAACCAAGCCTTATGAGGAAGAGGTACAGGAGTTGAGTATGTTTAGTTTGGAGAAAAGAAGTGTGGGAGGTAATATAATGCAGAAGACAGAGCAAATTTGTTTTCTGCTGCTCCAGAGACTACAACCTGAACCACTGGATTCAAATTACAAGAAAAGAGATTTCACATAAACATTAGGAAGAACATTTTAATTGTCAGAGCTGTTCAACGGTGCAACAGATTACCTCAATGGGTAGTAGACTCTTTCTGTGGAAGTCTTTAAACAGTGGTTGGATGACCATATTTCAGGAGTGCTTTAGTTGTGTATTTCTCCATGGCAGGTTGTTGAATGAGATGACCTTCGTGATCCTTTCCAATTCTAGGATTCTGTGATTCTGGCCCTTTTCGCACGCAGTTTCTTTTGCGCAAGGGCCCCTTGAGTGTCACGTAAATGGGAGCGTCGGCCCGTATGACGCACTCCCATTCACGTGACGCTCACAAGCTTAAAACGGGGTGTGCGTGCATTTTTTTATTTTCGGCTCTAAGCCGAAAATACTGCGCGGTCGCGCAATGCTCACGGGGCCCTCGTGCACTTACCTGCGCTGCGGTACGTCAGACGAGCAGGCTGGTCACGCTTCCTGTCTCAGCGCTAGCCTGCAATTCCCAGGTTGTGCTGTGGTAGGAAGGGGCGGGGCGCTCGCATGACGGTTGCGCAACCAGGAAGCGAGCTGCGGGACAAAGCAGGAGGGAAGCAGCAGCGTTCCTGCTGAGGCTTTTCGTGCGAGACGCCCCCCCAGCCGTGCAAACGGGTAACGTGCGAAAAGGGCCTTTGTGATTCTGAGGCATGGGAGGAAGTGAGTCTTGAGCATGACAGGGGAAACACACTACCCCATGTGCTATTTTTTGGAGAGGATGTTATTTCCAAGAAACCACTAAGGACTTTTCCATGTCTGTTTGCTGCTGATTATCAGTGAGGATAATCAAACAGGGGAGGTGCATGATGCAGCCTGCAGAAGACTGTCAGGGGTGAATTTTGCCCCCATTCTTGATGAAGTTGCCCACTAATGAATTAAACCATTTCCCACTCATATTTGCCTGTATTTTCCTTTGTACTTTTTGGGTTATCTTCCCTCACTTTAGCCCAAATTCTTGCTGTGGCTTACCTGGACAAAATCACTTTCAAACATGGGGGAAAACTTGAACAACCCATATTCACCCTGGCGTAACTGTCGCTGGAGAGGCCCCATTCTCCTGGTGAAAAAACCTTTTCCAGGGGTTGTTGTGGTGCCCAGCATCTGAGAACCATTGATGAAACTGGGAGGAAGAACTGGGGAAAACTTTTGTAAACACCTGGTTTTCCAAATTAGGTAAATTTGAATCTTTCCCAAGATAATCAAAACTCTTTACCTGGCTGAACAAATGAAAAGAGTAAAGTATATTAATCATTGTTTTTATACAATCCCAAAACACTATTTCTCACATTTATGTTTCACTTCAGGGAGACACAGTGGTGCTCAGAACAGTGGAAATTTGGCTCTCCACTGCTGGGCTGGCTGAAGACATTTTGCTGCCTGAGGTTCAGTAAAATGGTATGTTCCCAAAGATAATAGTACGCACTACTATCTGACACTGTCTGTGTCATTTTAATGCCTGAAATGGAAAATCCCACAAGCACCTCTTCCTGGGAGCAAAAATATAGCAATAAAAATTTAAATAATGAACTTAAATAATGAGCTACCACTTCATAACAGCCCCAATCATCCGTTTGAGGTAAACGTTTCACTCTGTCCCATGTTAAGTTTTATTCTGCTTCACCATCTGCCCATTTGATTGCCGGACCCATTTCAAAATACAGGAATTTCAAGAGTTTTACAAAGCACTGGACAGCCTGAGATTGATATATCTTCTAGTGAAGAACATACTGTAAATTTTTTAAACCTTAATTGCTTTTGAAGTAACTATGAAAGGCAAAAAATAGGCATAGTTCCTTTAATGATCCAGTTTCTGAATATAATTTAAGCAATCTGAAATGAATGGTTTTCTGTCCTCAAAAGTGATAAGGTGGGCCAGGAGGTTTTTACTATCCCAGTCAGAAATAGGTTTTTAGTTCTAGGTGATGTTAATAAATCTCCTCCTAAGAACAGGGATAACTGCTCTCCTTCACCTGCTGCAGAAGTCACTACCTCTGAGTATATTTCCCCTGATATGTAATGTATAGACTTTTTAGCAAAATTAGTATTTTTGGGTAGCTAAAATGACTCAGAATATTTATAACCAATTAGGAGAAATTATGATAACTCTTACCCATTTGGTCTCTCTCCCCCTCTCTCTCTGTTTTATAAAGGTAATCCAACTGCTCATAATCAGCCCCGTGCTCCAATGGAGCAAATCAGTTCTTTGACTTAGCCTGCTCTCCCTTATTCTACTCACCCTATATTTGTTTCTAGAGAATTGGGGAAGCAACCATTAGAGCAGGGCTTTCCAAATGGTGTATCGTGACTCATTAGTGTGTCGCCTGTAGTGTGTTGGTGTGTCACCTCCCCAGCCGAGAAAGACCTCCCCACAAGCCTGGCCCACTTCTGTCGCTCTCACTGGGGCCTTTCTCTGGCAAGAGCAACAGCAGTCAACAGTAACAGCAGTCAACAGCAGCCAGTCAATGACTGGCTGAGAAGGGGCTGCCTTTTCCCCTGCAGTCGCTCTCACTGGGATCTTTCCTAGTGAGGGTGACAACAGCAGGCCAGGATCAAGGGGGGGCCAGCCTTTCTCCACCCTAGATACGCCTCTGGTATCTCTGATTTGCTAGTAAAGCTGAATTACTATGTTGCAAAATGATGCATGTCAAAAATAGTGTGTCACCAACATGACAAGCTTGGAGAGCTCTGCATTAAAGGGTACAGAATACCACCTGGCTTGAGTAGCACTGCTCTAAAGTGATGTTGAGTCCTTATATCACTGAGGGCAATTGCAATAGTTATCACTCAGTGTTCACTGAGGTACCTGAAAAGGAGGCCCAGGACATCAGCTGTGGTATTCTTTTACACTTAAGGATGTGTGCCTGCTGGGGCAGACTGGGGCTGGGAAGGAAACTGATTTTTGATGATGTTCTTCTAATGTTAAGGTTGCATGATATCTTACCATTTTGCTGCCTGTGTAGAAGAACAAGACGTCCCCTCCATTTGACCTACGAAAGCCAATCTTATTTCAGAACTGGTGATGTGTAGAATATATCATCACACTTGAGGGGAACAGGTTAGTTTAACATATGTAAGGCAGGCTGCCTGGAACAGTCAACTGTGGGTTTCTATACAGTCAACAGTGGGTTTCTATACAGCCCCCTCCATGCCACACACTATCCGCCCTAGGTGATTTTGTTGTTGTGTGCCTTCAAGTCATTTCTGCCTTGTGATGATGCTAAGATGACTCTGTCATAAGATTTTCTTAGCAGGATTTATTCAGGAGAGGTTTACCATTGCCTTCTTCTGAGGCTGGGGGAGTATGACTTGCACAAGGTCACTCAGTGGGTTTTCACGGTTGAGGATGCAAACCTTAGTCTCCCATAGTCCTATTTCAATACTCAAACCGCTATACATTCTTAGTGGACTGCATATATCTAATAGCAGAGCCAGCCTTAGATTGTTGGATTCTGAATTTATCTATTAGCCACTGTGATCAGGGGTGTTTGTGCCTATGTCAGAAAAGAAGAGCAGAAATATTTTAATAAATAAGATTTTCTAAGCGGATCCTTGTAACAATTCAGTGGATGTACTGATACTGGAAGCTTGTATTTTTTTTGTATCATTTTAAAATTGTCAGCCCGCCCCTTTCCTTGGAATTGTAGTTCAGTGATGTGTAGAGGATTTTCTGTGAAACTGTTTGTAACTCTGTGGGGATTCTCTGAATAATCACAGTGCCCAGAGACCCCAGAAAAAGAAGAGATGACTGACAGAACTGTAACAAGTTACCCTTGGACTGTATATCCCAGAGCTTTCCAAACTTTTCATGTTGGTGACACACTTTTTAGACATGCATCATTTCACAACACAGTAATTCAGTAAGTAATTCAGTAAGTGGAGCAGCCCCTCCACCTGAGCCTGGTCAGCCACTGCCACCATCCTCACCGGGGTCTTCCTTGGTGTGGGGCAGCAGTGGCAGCAGTGAGAGAGGCAGCCCCTCCACCTGGACTTGGCCTGCTGCCACCAACCTTGCTGGGGTCTTCCTTGGCCCAAGGTGGTGGCGGCGGTGGCAGCGGGAGAGGCAGCCCCTTCACCCATTATGTTCATGTGACACACTTACATACTGCAGTTGACACACTTACGTGCCATGACACATGGTTTGGAAAGTTCTGGTACATCCTATAATCACCTAGCTAGGAGGATCACTTTTCTAAATAACTTTTCCAAGCTCCATTATTAAGTCAGTTTACTAATATGCCGTTAATTAGTCTTAGTCTTAGAACTGCCTTGGTCTGAGACACTCCAAATGTATAGAATTAACCAGCACCAGCAATGATGGGTGCTGTAGTCCAGCACATTAGCCTGGTATGGGACAGGCTGGTTTAGAGAGATACCAGTTTGCCCAAAGCTACCGAGCCAGCTTCATGGCTATATGGAATTTGAAACTGGATCAAAACCCTCTTTTAGTATGCTCATTTGGGAACATCTTTTGCCAGTTAAGTTGCCTACAGAAGAGATAGGATCTGGATTACTAAGGAATGATAGATTGCAAGCCTTTTCCTGACACTGGAAGAAAGACTGTATTAGCTAGTTTATAAAGTACACTGCAACATTTATGTCATCTTAACTGTAGTAGTCTCTGCCTGGCATTGAACTCTTTTTCTTAGCTTTAGCCAAAGTTCATTCTGGAGAACTTATATTCTCAGAACTTATTTTCAATGACCAGGCTCGGAGCTGGAACATAAGAAGTACTAACCAGGGAGAGAACATCTCTGTGAATGGGTGGAATACTTTTTTGCTTGCCTCTGTATAATTACACCAGATCTCCATATGCCTTGAATTCAAGGATAGGGCTTCCAGATTTGGAGGCATATCTTCTACTCAGTCCCAGAACCATTTTTTTAAGAAAGCTTTTTGCTCTGCATCCCTTCCCACATCTGTTGGCTGTGGACTGAGACTTACCTGGGCTCTCAAAACTCATGTTGCCTTGCCTATCAGCTTCATTTATTCATAGCCTGTGATTCTTTGCTATCCTCCTTTGTCACACTGGAAGCTGTTTTATGACATCACTGGCATGTTTATTACATTTTTAGCCCAGTCACTGTCCACCTATCTTGCAAATGGGGAACTGGAGAGATAGATCATAAATCTGTGGCTGAGCAGAGAGTTCCCACTTCTCTTTCTATGGAGAACTGAGACTGAGCCTTCTGGCAATCATCTTCTGAACTAGCGGGATTTTCGCAAACTGTTTGAAAAGCCAGCTCTATATAGAATGGATTGTAATATAGGCTTTCCTCGCTTATCTGATAGGTTAGAGACTGGAGCACTGTGAGAAAACAGAATTGGTTGAAAAGCGGAACCCATGTACTCTATTGTAGGGAGTATGAAGGACTTACAAAGGCCCGTTTTGGACCAACAGCATATGCGCTGCTTGCAAAGTCTCTCAGCTGGCTTGTTACCTCCCCCCTACCCCGGTTCAGCTCACTTTGCAAGCAGCGCGCATGCAAGAGAGGTCCTAAATGGGCCTCTATAGGCAAGAAGAACTAATGAAAAAGTGGAACCTCCATTGAATTAATGGAACTTGCCTTTAATTTGGAAGCGTCAAAACAACGTGTTGTCAGATAATGGAGCATCAAAAACTGAGGGCTTCTTGTAATACAGTCTGGATCCTGGATATGCAGGTAACTGAGGCTGCCTCCACTTTCTCCATCTAGAGTAGCAGCTGACGTGCCAGGTAAAGATCTACATTCAACATGGCTTTTGTCTATCCTGACCCTATTGGCAGTCACTGCTATTGCATGAACCACAGCTTGGAAATGTTATTTGGATAACAATTCCCAGAATTCCCACTCGGCATGAAATTTGTGAGAGAGGAAGAATACTTTCCCCATATCTACTGTTTGCTTGTCTTTTGTATTGTTATAATTGATAAGCATTGCTCCCTCTTTATTGTCTTTCCCTCTCCCCAGATAAACAACTTTAGATGCTTTCAGTTTATTCTGATTGGGAAGGTGCTCAAATCCCCTCTACATTTTGATTTCCTCTTCCAGTATGCTTTTCAGTTCTCTGCTATCCTTTCTGAGAGAAAGCAGCTTCTAGAGCCATATACGGTATTCTTAATGTTGCCGTGCCTTTGAGCTTTGTTGCTTGTAGTGATGAATGACAATCACACAAGGTTTATCTCCCTTATATTTTAACCACACGATGGTGCTGCCTGTACATTTCAGAGAGGCTGTTCAAATAGTGAGACTAAGTTAGCTGCAGGAAGATACTAGTCCCATGTTATTATCTCATGGATATCTGAATAGATCTATTCCTTTTCTGTATGGCTGGCATTTCCAGGGTGTGATACCTGATGCAGAAAATTCAAATGTCCTTTTCCTTTCCTCTAGATTATTATGGTACACAATGCCCAAGTAGTTCTTTTGCAGCAGCGAAGATACATGTAAATATGCAGCAGCTCTGGCAACCCTCTGGCTCACATCTAAGGGAGTTCCACAAGAGAAAATTATAGGGAGGATTTCTACTCTGTATGGCTAAATTTGGGTGCTCCTGTGCATCTGATGGAGTACATGAACATCTGTCAATGTTCATGCCAAATGAAAATTAGTCTTCAAGATGCCAGAAGACTCTTTGTTGTTTTTGCTGCAATAGAGTAATACAGCTTTGCCCCCAGTCTAGAAATCTTTGAAGACTACCCCCCATGTGATGGCATAGTTAAGTAGTTTTAGACCTGCCTGTAATGGTCCTATGAGGGAAACAGTTTAGATGGCAGCATGAAACATATGACTAACGTCTCTTCTCCTTCCCTCCACAGCACACCATTTCATGCTTTATTATTGCTTCTTCATATGTGGTAGAGCAAAATACTCAAGAACATTTGCATCCCCATTTTAAAAAAATACTCTAAGCATCTGTAGTTTCCATTTTGAATTCATTTAAATCAAAGCACCATCAAGCGTTCATTTCAGAAATAAAATGGAGTCTGCTTCTGCTGGCTGAATGCTAAGCACATTTATTTGAGAACAAGTGCCATTTTGCTGTGGATAATATAGTTCTAAAGTAAAAATAATAAAATGTGGAATGAGCATCTGTAGCCATGTAGATTTCATCTGCCCCTTGACTATTTTTTTTTAAAAAAGAAGAAAGGAAGGATACTGTGGGGAGCATGCTGTCCCCATCATTTGTCACTCTCTGGGTTATCACTGGGTGGCCTCCTGTCCTGTTAGGCTCTGGGCTTCAGCTCTGAGGTACAGCCATAGGTACCCCACGGACTGCAGGAATCAGAGCTATCTATTGCCCTTGTTGACACCTCAAATCCACTGGCTCATATTGGCCTCTGGTGGATTCAGCTAAAGCTAGGCCCTTTCCGCAACTCATCTTTTTGCAGAGCTGGGGTGCAGGGATTGTGCGAGCAGCCTCTTCCAAGAGGCTCTTACATCCTGATTCCTTCAGCTCCGCAGATGCTGCCTGCTTGTGCGAGAGCCCCTCCTGTTCCTCCTGCAATGCAGCCTGGAATTTTCCCAGGCTGTGCTGGGGCAAGAAGCGCGAGCGCTGCGGCTCCAAAGCTCCAAATGCATGACAGGTGCGTGCAGGGCCCTGGAGCGATGCGCGATTGCACACCATTTCCGGCTTGCAGCCGAAAATGAAATAGTGTGTGGTCAGCGCCTGCCAGCCCCTGGAGTGTCACACGACTGCGAGTGCGTCATGTGGACCACTCCTCGCAGTCGTGCGACACTCCAGGGGCGCTTTTGTGTGGCAAATGCCATGCAAAAAGGCCCCTAGGAAAGATACTTTTAAAAAGTTATTATTTACAGTTATACATCCAACAGTGCCCTTGTTGTAGTTTAGTTACCATAATTACCATTAGAGTTAGAATGTTTTAAAAGGTAAATTCACTTGAAAGTTGTTTCCCAAAAGTAACTTGGATAGCTACTTTTTTAATTATTTAAGAGAAACACATCTAAATTTCATAAACTGTAGGCCTTGGGTACAAAACATATTTCCCTCCTGTCCATCTTGTTATCTCCATCATGCATGAGGACCAGCACGAGCTAGCACTTGAACCTTCATCCACCACTAAAGCTGTTTCCGCACTAGCCTATTATAGTGCTCTGATTCCACTTTCAACATCCTATGGAATCCCAGGATTCCACAGGATGTTGAAAGTGGAATCAGAGCACTATAACAGGCTAGTGCAGAAATGGCCTAAGAGAGGCCATATCACTGTAATTCTAAAAGTAACTTTAAATGTTACTGTAACACTGCAAAGGGAGTAAAATTATGCAGTACCAATTTACAGTCATAATGTAACTTAGGTACCATCCTTGTAACCATCACTGTTAGGAAAATAAACTGAATAACTACTTTGTAGCTAGTTCCTTCAAAGCTTGAGGTTTTATCCTCTGAAAAAGGTAAGGTTAATATTCTTGTTTGTTATTGTGTGCCTTCAAATTGTTTCTGACCTCTGGTGACCCTAAGGTGAATCTATCAGGGGTTTTATGAGGGCTGTGTGATACGCCCACAGTCACCCAGTGGGTTTCCATGGCCAAGCTGGAAATCAAACCCAGGTTTCCATGGTTGTAGTCCAATGCTCAAACCATTATACTACGCTGGTTCCATAATAGTTAAGATTAATGTCTTCCCATGAATATTATATGTTCTTTAAGGTATCTCATTGTGTATTCCTCAGGTTTATTTCCAAAAAAGTAATACTTTATTCAGAAAATTGATATGGAGGTCTTTGCTACCCCATTTTTCACTTTAAAAGATGCAATTGTCACTTTCTGAAGGTGGACTTAATTTTCCAGATCTGAGTTTGTATGATAAGATATATCTCCTGACTAGTAAAAATAGCTGGTGAGTACAGTATAGCTCACATACTCCAATTTGGGTGGTCTTGAACCGACCTACTTGGCATCCCTTTTTGGCTAGACTGCCTTAGATTGAGTCCATTTAAAGAAAAAAGAAATAGTGTTCCCCTGCAATGTCTTTTTCTAGGGCAGGGCATGCTGGTGTATGATTTCTTGACGACTAGCAACAGCCATAGTATGTGTATTTCTATACTGCTTATCAGCTAAGTACTGTCTAAGCAGTTTACAATGTGTTAGCTAATTGCCCCCAACAAGCTCGGTACTCATTTTACCGACCTGCAGAAGGATGGAAGACTGAGTCAACCTGGAGCCCGGCAGGATCAAACTCACAACCTTGTGGCTGCAGTACTGGCATTTAACCACTGCACCACCAGGGCTCCCTATTATTTGATAATACACAGTAATGCTAAACTAACTTTATGGGATAATCCCAGTTTGAAGATTATGAGGTAATGGCCTGATTGTGAGATTTATATTTTGGATCAATTGATAGATTCAGATTGGAAAATTTTACCATTTCATTATCGTAGGCTACTTAGCACTTACCCTCTGGTGCAGTATTGCAACATCTTTTTGGTCTCTCTCTCTCTCTCTCTCGTCCATCAGCTTTGTTACCTGAGCTCCACCTCCCCACGCCCACCCACCAACTCTGATGTGCTTCCTCAGATAAACTTAAGCCAACAAATGTAGTTTGTAGATGTTTGTTGGAGAGCACTAAATGTGATGTCAGGTTAAAACTGGGTACAATAAAGATCTAGATTGTCTTGTGTAAATCAATCAATGGAAAATTGCTGTAGATTCAATACCTAACATTTCTTTAGATTTAAAACTATGATAGGTCAGCAAAAAGCTGAAGTTTCAGCTATGTTGGATACTACTGCATACTTTTATAAACAGAAATCATTGGTGACATAATACAAATAAAGCATAGTTGTGCTCACTGGTACATATGGTCAGCTTATATTAATATATAATGTAGCCTATGTTCATATTCTATATATTCTCTCCTTCTTGTTTTTGTTTTCTCTCTTTTTCTTCTTTGTTTTTTCCCCACTTTATTTGTGTTCTCTTTATGTTTCTATTTTAAAAATCCATTTTTAAAAATGAAAGCAGAGAAAGATATTAGGTTACTTGGATTGGTCCCAAAATCTGCAATAGCTGCTAATTAAGCATCAAGGAGGGTCATGACGCAAGCTGTGGTGGCTGAAAGAGGCCTGGGTTTGTTAGTCACTTTCCAAATAATAAAAAGGAATAAAAGGATTATTGATTATATAACTACTATGGTAATACAATATTGTGTTGCCTAACACGTAAGGTATATCCAGGATCATACTGCCAGTTCAGCTGTACGTACAGAACTGCCTCGTACTCAGTCAGATTACTGGTTCATCTAGCTCAGATGTGAGAACCTTTTTGTATTGCTGGCTGAAGTGCCTGCCCGCGTTAATTTATGACCCTCTTCTGTCTATGAATTGCATTAGTCCTTGACCATAGCGATACCACACATTCGCAAACACAGGATATTCATTCTCATACAGTTGAGAAAGAGGGTAATGAAGACATTGAAATAGTTAAAGATTTCCTATACCTTGACTCGGTGATTAATCAAAATGGAGACTGCAGTCAAGAAATGGCAAGAGGACTTGAAAAGGCAGCCACAAAGGAACTAGATAAGATCCTCAAGTGTAAAGACATATCATTCAACACTGAAGTCAGACTCATCCAGGCCATAGTGTTTACAATTTTTATGTATGATTTTCAAAGACAGACAGTGAAGAAAGCTGATAGAAAGAAGATCAACTCAACTGAAATGTGGTACTGGAGGAAGGTTCTGTGGATACCATAGACTGCTAAAAAGAGAAACAAATGGGTCTTAGATTAAATGAAGCCTGAACTCTCACTAGAAGTAAAGTTGACTATACTGAGATTATTGTTAGAGGAAGACTGTACTATAGGTAGATTGATTCAATCAATGAGACCAGAGCCCTGAGTATGCAAGACCCAGGCAGAACAACCGATGAATGAGGCTTCTTGTAGGTCAAAGTTGACTTGATGGCAGACAACAACAGCAACAAACAATTGAGAAGAAATAGGATGTTTTAAAACTAAGAAATTACATGCCTCTTCTACAAAGTTACTAAAGAAGCAGAGCCTGGGATATGTGGTCATGTAGTTATGACTATGGCCCTTTCCACATGGGGGGGCGTGAAACGTGGGGAAACGGGGCACTGCACGCGGGAACGGAGCTAACCTCAATCCGTTGCCGCGGGGAGCAGCACACGTTCTCTGTTCTACACGGCAGCAGTGTCCGGCGGCGCCAAAATGGCAGCTGGCGGCTTCCGGCGGCTCTCCACCAATCAGAGAAGCGCGCCAGCCGGAAGCCTGCCCCCGGGCAGCTCTGCAGGGACGCGCTTGCGCACCCCTGCAATTCCACACGGGGCACTGTGACGGGCTAGCGCATGCGTGTTTCATAAAGACCACATGAAATGTGGTCTTTATAAACACGCGGCGCCACCCCCACAGCCGCGCGAGGGTGGTTTGAGGTGTGGAACCTCCACATTTCTAACTGCCCTAGCACACTCCACGGTGTGGACGACCCCCGGGTGAGGTCGTCGTACCCCGTGTTACCCCGTGTTTTCCTCCCCCGTGTGGAAAGGGCCTTTGTCTCTTTCATCTCCTTTGTTGACTTGAAGCTTGAAATTTTGTATAGCAACTCCCACCATTCTTTACCATTGGCTGTGTTGACTAGGGGTTCTAGGAGCTGCAGTTCAGCAGCATCTAACTGTAGTAGCTCGCCAAGAACAGAGACCACCAGATCAGAAAAAAAAAACAGAGTTTATTTTACTGCACGGATCTCAGAGGAATATGTTTCTAAAGTCTGAGAGAGCCCCGAGCCGCGCCCTCGTTCCCCTTTTATACCGCCATGTAAACAATCTATAGAAAACTGAGTACATTCCGTCAATGTAAATACAAAACAGCCAATGAGATTACACTTTAACTTATATGGTCTGGTTACAAAGGTCACAAGCCACACAAGCTATAGGGAATGGTTACATAAGCGCCCCCAGCCATGTGATCTCAGGGAGTTTCCTCCATTGTTCTCCCCCTTCACAGCAGCTTCTCCAATTCAACCCTTTCACACCCAGCTACATGTTCTCATAATTCCCACCCCTACTATAGATCAGAAGCAGGCAACTGTAGCCCACCAGATGTTGTTCACCTATAGCACTTGTGAGTCCCAGTTCAGGACAGCCAGTGGTGAGGGATTATGGGAGCTGCTGATTTGAAATCATTTGGTGAATACGATTGGTCCTAGCCAAATGGTAGCCTGTTCCCTCTTTCAACAATTGCCAGCACCTATGTTATTCTGAGAACAAGGAAAGTTATTAAAATGTTACTGATGTTCTGACTATGTGGGAGCAGTGTTGCTACTCTGTACTTTAAATAGCATGCCCAAATAATGTCTAGCATTTATGTGGCATCCTTCCTAAGTATACAGTGCTGTGGTACTTTGGAGGATGATCCAGGATCAGTAAGATTTTCATAGATTTATTTCTCTGGGGGCAGAGATGGGAGAAGAAAACTAGAAAAGAAGTAGTCTTTTGCAAGCCTGCAAAAAGATCCCTAGCTGATGCTTCTCCAGTGTTAGAAATCTATCATCAAAGAGAAGAAAAGGAAAGTGTGTTGGAAGGGTGTTAGAATAACCTGTGGTTTCCCAGAATCCATGGCTTTTCTGTATCCCTGACCTGACCCCAGAATGGGGAAAAAACCTCTGTGATTTGGTGAGGGGATAAATTACACTAACTTTTTGTCTTTTGCTGGCTACCAGCAAGAGCATTCAAGGTGCAGAAAGAGGTTTCTGCCTTTCTTTCTCCCTCTCTTACCTTCCTAAGATTGTTGTATTTTTTTCTAAGTGCTTCATTCCAGAGTGTGAAAAAGCTGGTGGTTATTTTTTCCCCATTCTATAGGCTTCTGTAATCTTGTAGTCTGTGTGGCTACTCTGTATATTTGTGGGAGCTATAGTTCAAAAAAGTAACTTCTTTGAGCTCTGATTTATATCCAATAATATTTCTTACAGTAGTTCTGCAAAAGATATAATTTTTATTCCACTCACATATTGAAAATCCAAAGTTGCCCTGGTTATTTGTCCCAGCCCATCTATTCTGAACCTGAGATACTGCTTGGAGTCTTCTTGGTTCATAGCTCACTAGATTATATTACAATTCCACCTTTGAAATGTGGCATATTTTTTAAAAATGAATTTTCTTTGCTGCTAGTGCATAAGAATGTTTCTCAAGAGCTTTTGCATTCATTTTCTTCATTGTTTCATTTCTTTAGAACTTTTCCTGATGGTAATTTTATTGCTCCAAATAAACTATAAAGTTGCAGTTCTGGCTTGCTCTTTCGTGAGCACAGAGGCACAGAGAACAGTTCAAATAGAGCTTTTCCTTTCTTTTTTGTTTGGTAAAATGCTATTTTTTTAAAAGTAGAATGCTGTGATGCTAGCCATTGAATAATGAATATGAAGTAAAGACTCATAGAACCTTAGCCCCAAAACCTCTTATTTTCATTTTTGTTGAAATATTTGCTCTGGTTCATCTCTCGAGGCTTGAGGTTGCTGCAGCCTTTTAAAAGGAGAAAAACAAACAGCTTGCTAAAATACCCAGTTGTTGGTGTCTATGTTTTTTAAAGTCACATAGAAGTGCTGGAACTGGACCAGATAAACTTAGAGTGAAATCTTTAGCCATGAAATTTACCAAGTGACCTTGAGCCATTCCCTAAGCGTAAAGTTTGGAAAAAACTTATCTATTTTTTGGACTGTAACTCTCATGAGCCCCCAGATAGCATGAGGGATAACCTGGTTTTCTTTGAAAGAAGGAAAAGATACATTGGCTGGATAAATAAATAAATAAATAACCCCAACTATTGATAGAACACAGAAATTGCTAAGATTCTTCCAGAAAAGATACTAGGATGTTGGGAAATCTATAGACCTAAGGTTGCCAGGATTCATCTGAGTGTCTTTTCTGGAAGAATCTTAAAACTTCTTTGTTTAAGTTGAGTCAATAGGCTGAGTTAAATAAGAGTTTAGAAATTTAGGGCAATTTTGCTGCAAAGAGAGGAATTGTTAGGAGATGAGACAAGTGTGGTATCAAGGAAAATGGCAGTGCTATTAATGCTAGTCACATTGTGGTTTCAGTAGCCACTCTTGCTGTGGTGCTTTTGGCAACAGTAAGGGTACTTGGGGGTGCACAAATGTCCATCAAAGACCACATTGTAGTTGTCTAGGTTGTGGGAACTGTGCTATTACAAGGCATCTCAGGGCATCAACTGAGATGTCTCTGTTCATGCCCTGTGTGTTTGAACTTCGTGTGCAAATGGTGCAGGTGATCTCAGAGATCATGAAGAACCTAATGCTAGACCTAAGCCATGCAACATGGGAAGTACCAATAAAGGAGAGAGTTCCTCTCAGCACATGGAGACTTTGAACCATGTCTTTGATGCAGATCTCTTTAGATCTTTTTGTACAAATAGGTACAAATACCTTTATATCACCATGGAATAATTGCTGTATGTAGTTTGCTTCATTGTTCCCCCGTGTGCCTTAATTCTGAATATGTACCATGTTGTCTAAGTGGAGAAACATTCCTTATCTCAGTATACACCAATAAAATCTGTTGACGTAAAGCTCATGTAAAAAGTCCTATGCACAGCTTGAGGAGGTGGCAGAGGTGAGGCTGAGAATGTGTGACATGCCCAAGATCACCATGGCTGAGCAGGGAATCGAATCTTGGTCTCCAGGATCATAGTCTAATGCTCAAACCACTGCACCCACCCTACTAGTAAACAAATAAATGTTTATGGGCACTACACAACCATAGTTAAGCTCTTCTAAGTCCTATGGATTTTAAGAAGAGACATTTATACATGCAAGTAAATCTTTCATCTTTCAATCAGCATTCTTCTATTTTGGCTAGATGCTGCATGCATTACCTGCCCTGGTAGGCAGGAATTCTGGGAAGAAATCTGTTCCCCACTGAGCTGACTGGTGCTCCACACAAGCCAAGCTTCACTCTGCAATGCATGAAAAGGAAAGTTCACCAATTTCAGCTTGTAAACGATTCATGCTCTGAAAAGAAGAACAAGCCCAGTGGTGACAGCTGGTTACCCCAGTAGATTCATGCAGCGGAGAAAGATGTGGCCTTGGAGGAGTTGCCTTGGCAAGCTTTCAATGCCCCCCTCCCCATCCCACTGTTTCATGGACTGTCTGCAAACACCACCTTTATAATTAGAAGCTCCTTGCCTGCTGGGCCCTCCACAGAGATCAAATGCTTCCCTTCAGCACCAACATCCTATAGCTAAGTGTCTGCGTGGAATACAAACCATCACTTAACAGTGGTGCCTCATGCTCTGCATGAAAAGCTTCTGGAAACATGGCCTTTCTGTGGAACCAGCAATCAAGGGACTTGTTGCTCAGGGAGTGCGAAAAGCCTTGCAGTGCAAGAAATAATCAAATGACATTCTTTGTTGAAATACTTGGCTGGAAGGCTAGAGGGAATTTAAATGAGAACCAGTTCGTGCTTTCTGATTAGTAGGCGTGTTTGCTTCACGTGTAAAAGATGGTGTTGCACACTGTTTGCTGGATTTTTTCTTCTTCCAAAGACCACATTCCCATGATCTATTGGGGACGCATGCTGGAGTGGTGGGGCCAGAATCAAAAATAGGTGGAGCTGCCTCCCCCTCCTCAGTCACTGACTCTCTTTCCTCTTCTTTATAATACAGTTATCCCTCCACATTCGCTAGGGTTAGGGGCATAGGATCCTCATGAAAGTGGAAAAACCGTGAATAACTTTAGGCCTTCCCAAAGCATATTTAACACACACACAAAAAGGTATGATTACCATATTCAACCCACCATGGATTCCTTTGGGGCATCAGGGTTCTTTCACATGGCAGAAGTGGGTGGCTAGTGGGGCTTACTGCCACCTCCACTGCTGCCCCACACAATTTTAAATAGGGACTTACAAGCCTCATTTGTAGTTTCTCAGTCTCACGAGGCTTGCAGCCCCTATTAAAAATGGCACAGAGAGGCAGCAGAGGTGACAGCAAATAATCCATGAATAATCAAATCCGCAAAAGTGAAACCCGCAAATGTGAGGGCTGACTGTATTCCTTCTCTCTCTGCCCCCATCTCTGCCACCTCTTCTCCCTCCCTCCCTCCCTCCCTCCCTCTTTCTCTCCCATATATCCTTCCACTTCAGTGGGCTGCAGAAGGAGAGGCAAACCACTCTTTATAAAACAGTGCTTCTCAGACTGTTTGATGTGGTAGATCCATGTACCGGAGGCCAGTACATATTTGTGCCTTTTTTAAATTGGATTTGCTTAGTTTCCAGAGAACTTTCCATGGACTAGCAACCAAAGCCTTGAAGACTGGCACTGGTCTGAAGACCACCATTTTGAGCAACACTGTTATAGAGGACTTTAGAAGTTAGATTGAGGGCTGTAGGTTGCCTGCTCTTACCCTTTCCTATCAGTTTTCAGAATAGGGGTTCAAATAAGAATGGTGGTCCTCTATTTGCAGAGTACAGGATTTTATTTGATCCAGATTTTATTAGTAGCTCACCCCACAACCTGCTTTCGGTCCCTGAGAAGCAGTGAATGAAAGTGCCCAATATACATATGAAGAGTACCATCCTTTTACCACAGAGTAAGCTTTATGAACCTTCATACAAGGAGATTACACAAAGAGGAAAGATTTCCAAGATGAAAGGTGAATGGATTCTTGGCCATGATTTTGTCCATTTCCCTGTTTGATCCTAATTTCCATCTTTACTATGCTCTCTTGTTGCTGGTTTGTTGTATTAAGGAGGAAGCTATGTGGCCCTATGAGACCTGTACTCATAGTAATGGACTATCAAAATAATTTCTGCCAAGCATTACAGCCTACAGAGAAGTCCTTTCTCCCTTGTGCTCTTCATTTTGCATACATTATCCTCACTGAGGAGCAGGCAGAGAGTTTCTTGCCCATTGAATTAACCAGCTTTTGTCAGAGCAACCAAGATCAATCTTCTTGCCTTCTGAAGCCATTTAATGTGTGAGAGATTCTGGGTCTAGGGACGGAGTGTGGATGGATCTGATGAACAGAATTAAGTCCCAAAGCATGAGCCATACAGATGAAAATCTCTGGTGAATAAAGAGAGATGTTGGACTTCAAGAGGCTGAACAGTAGATTGAGGTCCCCAGTGAAGTGGGATGATGCCCTTTTGTGATTGTTTAGGTTCATCTCTCCCTCCCCTCTCCTCCTCTCCTCTCTGATCCTGTAATAATCATTAACGTTTATATTTCCTAACAGATTGCTCCTTATTGCCCTCCTGCTGTCTGCTTTGTGAGCCTTGCCTCATTACACCACATGCCTAGTCTGGGTTTTTAATCTTGCCAATATCTTTGACTATAAATCCTGCAAAGGGTCAAAGTATGTTACCCTTTTTATTTTCTGGAGTGTGTCCCCCTTTCCCGGCTTGTCTTTGAATTCTGTCTGAGCTTTCACACTAGATATGTTCTGGCCAGTAGTTACTACAAATTCTGTAATTCAGATACGATCCCCTGCCTTGACAAGATACTTTTCTCAAGGCCACACTAAATGAGATTTGTGGGGCAATGTGGGATGGGGGGAAGAGACAGTTATGTTTGATTATTTACAAATCTGACCCATTCATGCTCCATAAAGCCAAGAATTGTGTCTTTTTTGTGTGGTTGTGTTTGATTTTTACATCAAAAGGACTGCATGGGTAAGAAGAAATTGATTGATTTATTACATTTCTGTTCCACCCAATAGCCAAAGCTCTCTGGGAAGCTCACAGAACAAATGTTACAACAATAAAGTATAATAAAATATAACATAAAGAATTAAAGCTTAATATAGGTAAAGAATGAAAACGAAGTAAAACAACAGTAGAGAATAACTGCAAAGATCTTTAAAAAGCCCAACACACTTTTTTAAAAACATAGAAAGACTAAAAAGCCCTAGAGAATAAAAATTTTATACCGGGTGTCTAAAGGCCAAAGGATACTTTTTAAGTGATCTTTTCTTGTCATCCTTGACATTTTTAGTAGGTATACATCTTACTTCATTTGGTGGAGGCATCTGGAAAAGGGCCTCTGAATAGAACTTCGGGAGGAGACGATCCATCAGATAATGTGACCCCAAATTATTTAGGGTGCTAAAAGTTTAACATCAGCACTTTGAACTGGGCCCAGAAATTATGGAAGTAGAAGACCAGAGCATGTCACAGTGCTTGCATTTAAGATGCTTATGTGAACCTGTTAATGATCTCTCTATACTGATTTGGATGAGCTGAGGTTTTCATAAGTAACACCATATAAAATGCATAGCAATAATCCAAACAAGAGGTTAGCTGTCAGTATATCAGCTTAAACTCATAAAAGGCACTCAGCACTATCAGAGCTATTTGTACTTTCAGTGACACTGGAATATCCCCAAATTATGAACTGAATCTTTGGGCAGATTGCAGCCCTCTTCAAAATACCCCTGAGGCAGGTAAATGGCTTGCTCACTCTCTTATAGGATCACCATTTTGTCTGGACTGAGTCTCAGTTTATTGACTCTCATTCCTAGGCACTAGTTTAGAACATCAAGTCCATCTCTTAGATTTTATGAAAAGATAGAGCTGAATGTCATACATATGTGACACAACATCTTTCCCCACATCTCCACATTGCCTCTTGTATTAGTTTGATGTAAAGCTTGACCACGTTGTCGAGTGGAAACCCATAGTATAGAGTGTCATAATTTACCCTGTGGAATCTGATGTAGGGGAGTCAGATATAGAAAAGTCTCTGGATCCCCCTGCTGCTGAATCTGAGCAGTCAGTGGGTGATGCAGCTGATGAGGAACCTCACTAGGGTGGGTGGGTCCTCACCTTGGCCAGAAATCAGGGACACTGAGGAGACACCTTAATCATTTCTGTAATGTTGGCATAACAAGGAACAGCAGAGAAACCAACATCTCTTAAATAAGAAATCCTGAGGAATTAAGCATCTGGTGGCTCAAGGTCCAGCAGCTATAAACCCCACAGCAGATGCTGGGAGATTTTGTTGTTCACAGCAATTTATTTTCTCTGGCTTGTGGATGAATTTATTTGGATTCTTGTACCCTGGATCAGTTTATGGTGTGTATCTCTGTGTTTCCATTATGGTATTAGGTGAGACTTACTACTGCACCTCACTTCAACCTTTGTGAACTTCTTTGACTACCTTATGATCCAGACTGGCTTGACTAACCCATAACTGTTCTTCCTGACACTTGCTGCCTGTAGGCATAGGACACAGAGCAAATATCCCCCATTACTACATTTTGGAATCAGCTATCCAAGCAGGAACACAACTACTGCAGTGTAGGACTTCTAACACGAAATCCATAATCCATAGAGCTACCAAATGTCAATGTTACCAAAGTCCAAGAGAATCAACCAAAGTAGACTACCCTATCACTCTCTTAGTAAAGTAATTCCATGTCATGTCCAAGGCTCTTTCATTTCAAAATAAAGTCTGAAGTCCAGTGGAAGTGGATCTTGATAATAACTCTCATTCAAGAATGTCTAGAGCTGGCTGAAAACACAACACAAACAACTTTCTCCGAAAGATATGTTGGTACCCTGCCTATAGTTGTTAACATCTTCTTGGTGCAGGTTAGGCTTTTTAAAGGAATGTCCTAATTCCTGACTCCTTTAAGAGGGCTGATACCACCCCATCTTTTATCTGTCAACTGAATTCTTTGCATTTCTGGCTTGTGACTCTTTTTTCCCCTAGTCCATCTTACTGTCAGTATCGAAGCCAAGCTGGGAGAAAAATACCTGGGATGATAGACTGCTGAGAAGAAAGTGCTACTTCCATTCTTCTTACCTGCACACATCTCTTTCTTTCTCTCTCAGAAATATATATTGCACACCACGCATTATCAAGGAATGAAACAGCTTGCTAGTTATCCCTGACACATACCCGAAGTTTCTCCTGCTTGGCCGTCAGAAGCTTGGCTTGGCCATCATACATATGTTCTGCTATTAGTTGCAAGGCAACCACAGTTAAAGACCAAATTGAAAACCCACCTGTCTAACCTTTCTCACAAATATGCTACTTGCAGCAAAAGCCTCCTTAAAAACAGTATATGAACAGCTTTCCTATTTTTTTTTAAGTGAAAAGAGGTGTTGGAGGTTATGATTAGGAGCTGAAAAATAGTGTGAATTAGGACCTGCCTAACTTTTTTTCTGCCTGCCTTCTCTCTCTCTATGCCTCATTCATCTATTTCCCTGTATTTCTTTTTTTCTCCTATGGGAAGAAAAGTAGCCCAGGGGAGGCAATTCTAAGAGGGCAGGTGGCTGGGAAGGAAGAGAATTAAACAGACTCTCCCAACCACCATTCTCTCTATGGGTCCTTTTCAGGATGTATATGTATGGACATATTCTATATGTATTTATATTAAAGGCAGCCTTTTAAGCTCCAGAACAGACATGTCTCAAATGCGTTTTGATTATTTAACAACCATTCACATGTATATCCTATGCATTGTTTAATCACTCACAAATTGTGTAGTCTGTCCCACTGCTGTTGTCCATAAGAGGTGCTGTTAAGTACCCAATATCTGTTCACTGATGGGACTTGGGATCACTGAATGAGGCTGATGAGAGACGAGGCTGCTTCTTCCAACTTTGTCCCCATTTCCAACGTCTGCCTCCAGCAGTCACTGCATCCTTGTTAACTCTCCTGCTCCAGGAGCGACCAGCCTCGCTCCTTAAGAAACACAACCGAGTATCTACCACTTTAATTATTAATCTTAGGGAAACAAAGAGAGATTCATTAAAGCATGTTGCTTGCACCATAGAGACCAAAGATATCTCTCCCCTCCTGATAATTAGTTGTTGAAACAGACAAATAAAAGTATTATTAGGATTTGTCCTGCTTATTTATTTATAGGCTATATACAAATAGACCATTGCATGATTTTCTGTTTGTGCTGTACCTAGAGGAAGGCAATGCATGGGAAAAAGAAACTATGGGGGGGGGGTGAGTTCACAGGCAAAATAGGTTGGAATTTATGTATTTTAAGGTTCATTTATTTCTTCCCCTGCTCTGTAGTGCGCTCTGCCACCCACATATATCTCACTCTTTCTGTTGAATATGGGTGCCTGTATGCAGACAGCCTCCGAGCCTAAATGAAGGGGAGGGAATAGTACAAAGCAGGGGGGAGTTCCTGTTAATCGTATAGACTCCCTACTCTTGCAGGGAAACACTGGAGGTCAGAATTGAGAATCATTCATTAATATGCATAAATTCCATTAGGGAACTCAAGCAGCAGACAGCAAAAGGCAAGTATGTGTCCTTTTTTAAAAAGGGCAGTCCTCTGTTTGAAAGACTTCCTGAGGACTGTTTTCTGATTGAAGGCATTAAGTCCAGTTTATTATTAAAGAACCTTTAAGAGGAAGAGCAGCATGAGACTTGAAACTGCCCAGTGACAGATTAGTACCCAAGGCAACAGGCTGAGTACAGTTTTCACCTATGTCATAGTCTTCCCCACAGTGATGTGTTTTATTTCGGTTTAAATTATACTAATTCTAAGTTTCTGAACACACACACACACAGAGAGAGACATTAAAAAAGATCTCTCTTTCTCCCCCTGCCCCCCGTGTGTGTGTGTGTGTGTGAACTGACACTTTGAATGCCCGCCAATCTTTCCTCACTGATGTGGATTTGCTGTCAATTTTGCCTCCATCCCCAGTGATTTATTCTCAATCACAGGTGATTATTTGTTTATCGTATTTGCAATGTGAAAGCCAGTGTTTGATAACCTTTTGGAACACTTGCTATAGTCCGGGGGGACAAATTATATGCCACAGAACAGGTGGATTTGCAGAAAAATAGTGGCTTTGCCAATTTCTCTCTCACACGTGCACCTCTCTCCCAGGGTACTCTTGGCAAAAAAAAAAAAAGTGTTCACAGTCTGTGGGTTTTTAGGTCTCTGTTGCTTTTCACATAAACATTCTGATTAAGAATGTTCAATCTAGTTCTTGTGCTAGCCATTGAGGGATGGGGTTGGATCCCAAACAATACGCCAGTGAGAAATGTATGTGTGTGTAAGCAGGAAAAGAGAAAATGGACAAAAATGGTGAAAAAATACACATACATGCCTTTGGGTGGCCTTCTGACCTTTAGCAGAAAGAACACAGTAGGTTACCTCAGTAATCTAATCTAGTAGACAGCCAGCATACTGTAGTCACCTGAGTTTTGGACAGACTCTGAGAGACCAGGGTTCAAATCCTCTATCAACCGTGAAAGCCCACTGGGTGACCTTGGACAAGTCACATTCTCTCAGACTCAGAGGGAGGCAATGGAAAAAACCTGTTACGAAATCTTGCTGTGGAATTGCTATCATAGGCTCTACTAAGGGTCACCATAAGTCAGAAACAATTTGAAGTTACACAACAAGAAGTGAAGCTTGACTTACAGGACCATGGAGAGCTCCAAGTAAGAACCTACCTCTTGGACCCCTTCACACTACACAATTGCAGTGCTATATTCCATTTTAACTGCCATGGTAATATCCTGTGGAATTCTGGAGCTTGTAGTTTGATGAGACAACAGAGCTCTCTAGCTGAGCTCTGTTGCCTCATCAAACTACAAGCCCCAGAATTCCAAATGCCCCTCCCTAAACTCCAGATTCCAGGATTCCATAGTATGGAACATGGCAGTGAAAGTGAAGTTATAGTGCTACAATTTTGTGATGTGAATGGGCCATTTGTCAACTTCTAGAGCACAAGTAGCATCTTTTATGCTTCTCAGTCTAGACTGACTCCTCTCAGGTCATTCCCAAATTGCCCAGGGAGCAGTAAGCTCAAACAGGAATGGGAAACTGTTTGCTTTGCAGATATTGTTGGACTGTACTTCTCACTATCCCTGATATTGACTGTGCTAGCTGAAGCTGTCTGTGACTGGAGACAAAAGACAACTGGAGAGATATAGGGTCTTGTGGACAAGTAGTTTATCTCCTCCATTTAGTTTCCTCCCACTGTGTTCATATGATGATGACCCAGTGATGGGAATGAACTTGCGGGCCCAGGATCACTTTTGAGAGTCTCTTTTCAGTATCAGAGCCTGTAATATTGGCTTAGTTCCTCCATATCCTTTGTTTAACATCTTTCTGATATCACTAGATCTCCCTCATCTTGATCAGAATCTGAGCTGATGCCTTTGATGGATTCATGAGTCTCCATTCTGAATTAGCAACTGGGAAAAGAATGGACAGCAGTACCACATTAAAATAACAATAGCATAACACACACAAATCAACAAATGCAGAGATAGTAAACATGAGATAACAGCTATTCCCTATCTTGTTCTATCTTAGCGATGGAGAACCAGTGTGGCAGAATAGTTAGAATGTGAAACTAGGACTGGGGAGATGGGGATTCAAATTCTCACTCAGCTCACTAGATGATTTTGAGCTTTTTTCTTTTCCCTATTTCTCAGCCTAACCTACTTCACAGAGTTTTTGTGAAGACAGCAAAAGATAGTAGAACCATAAACATCACTTTGAACTCCTTAGAGGGAAGGTGTAAATATAAATGTGAGAAATAAAAATAACACAGATGTCAGTTGCATGACCAAAACAATTCTTGGGAAAGGTGAAAATGATCCTGAAGAAGAATTATAAAGAAAAAAATGGGAAAGAGAACAGGGCCTGCAGCTCTATGAAGCAATGGCATAAGTGGAGGAGCAATGTGAAGAACTTCCCTAGCAGGCAAGATCTTATATTCTTCTAATTCAACTTTTCCCAGCTTCCATCATCCTCATCCTTGAATTAAGGAAGGCTATTCTTACTAAGTATGGATGTCTTACTCTGGATAGTTTCTTACTGAGGTGGTAAATTTGTGTTTCCCTATATGACTTCAGACTACAAGAGAAAATTTAAAGTTCTGAAGACTATCATCCAAACCAGTTTTCCTTGACACAGGAAATCATACGGTAGTGTTCCTAGATTAGCAATCCATCTGATGTGCTTGTTTTCCATTTGAGAGGATTTCCTTCCCTTTCCCCTTTAGTTGAAGTGGTAGAGTCCAAACATGCTTTCATGCTCAAAAGGACAAGGATAAAAATTCTATTCATTTCTAAAACAGACCACCCTTACAAAGAAAAGAAAAAGAAAATTGGTACCAGACCTGAATAGTCTGGAATGATAGGAGATGTTGTAGACCAACACAGCTGCAAGGTTATGGTTGGGGAGTGGTGAGATAAATCTTTAAACAATGCACATGGTCTGCTGTTGATCAGAAATACATTGTTCCAGAACATGATAAATGTAGATCATCTCTGAAGAAAAGATTTCCTAGTTATTCTCTTTAGTGGGTAGCTCACTGTCTCAGTTTTTTTGGACGCAATTGCCACGTTCTGCACCTTGAAAAAATCTTCAGATAGGATCATCTTACAGTTAAGACAGCACAGTGACTTGGGATGCCCCCACTGGATTTATAACTGTTTCTAAGCTTTATTTGCTTCTTTCCATTTCTTTGTGCTGTCTTTTTAAAATACAACACTGACACATATCCTGTGCTCATGAACACATTTCCTTACAGTAACTGAAATCTGCTTCCCCCTCCAACAGGCAAAAAAGTGTCCCTCCCCATTTGATTTATCCATGATTATATTCCCTTTGATACTTAATCCAACCAGCCACAGGAACAGATTTGCTCTAAAATGTTTGAATTAGAAATATAACTGGCATTGCGTACCTTTGTATTCTAGAAAGGAAGTGAGCCAAGCAATTTCAGGAGGAGCCCATAAATGAGCTTTTTAACAAATAACATTTTAATTAACCTGCCATAGATTGTCCTCCTGTAGAAGAGCTGTTCTTCTTAATTAAAACAGCAGTGATATTCCATAAAGGTTCCCTCCCTCCATCATTTGAGCAGCAGCACTGGAATTATTTATAGCAGATGTAATTTGAGTTAATGGCAGAGTCGCTACTTTTATTGGTACATTGAGCTATCGGTCCATTAGCTTTTAGGCTCTGACTATTGATTATTAATATTTATTTTTGTTGCTGTGATTATTTTCCAATTGTCTTTTAGTGTCCAAGAGGTACATTCCATTCAGATTTCCAAAAGTAAATCTAGAATGCCTGTATTAACTGCCAGAAATGTGCCCTGGACAGACACCAATGAAAGTGAACTGTGAATTATCCATTTTATAAATTGCAGCTTTAATGAGTAAACTCATATGGCTAGCGTGTTATTGTCTTTAGGGCTAGGTTTACCAGAAGATGAGCCTTAGGTAGTTACCTAAGATGGCACCTTATAAAGCATGAGGGGACATCTTTTTAATCTTTCTTGTAGGGACACATGTTTCCTCAAGGTAATCTGTCAAGGGCCACATTCTTGCAGTAGGTGAAGCCAACAGCCAAATTTAGGAAAACCATGTGGCATCAGCCACTGAATAAATATGAAATGGTTTGTTTCATTTGTTATTCTGAACTGAGATCCTAGCTTGCTGTTTCCAAATAAGCCAGGATTCTTGAGCCAAGAACAAGCCCTGGTTTGCAGACTCAGTTTGTCAATGGAATAAGAAGCCACTTGTCAATGGAATAACAAGCCAGGTCCCTGGGTTTGGACAATATGTTAAGTAATCTGTTTTTTTTTTCTTCCTTAAATTGATTGCTGTAATAGAAAAATCCAAACAGAAACAAAAAAAGACTGCATTAAACATTTACAGTAAGAGTGAAATTCCAACTGGCCAAGAACCAGGTAAACTAATAATAGATTATCGCTGAAACCAAAACCTTCCTAGCCTGGGGTGCTGGAAATTATTTCAGACTACCCTCACCTTGGCCTAACAGCACTTGTGCCAGAATCGTGCCTGTGTCCCTGGGCCTGAGGAGGTTTGGCTCTACTGCATCATGCCCTCCCCCTTTGTCCCACCTTTCTGCCCCCTATTTTTGCTCTTCAGCTGGCATGTCTTAGCCAACAGAGTGGTAATGCTGGCAGATTGCTCTATCAAGCAAATCTTTGAGAGTTGTTAGCAGAGGAGGGTTCTGCCAGCAAACAAGCATTTCTATTGACAGAAGGGGCTTGTGCGTAATCCAGACGAGTATTTCTGTTGACAGAAGGGGCTTGTGCATTATCCAGACCCCTACAGCTGATAAATCTTTGAGTTAAAATCTACCTGCCAGGATTCTTCAGAACTGCAGTGTACTATTCTATGTGAACACAGGCAGTGTCTGGCTGAACCCTTCACAAGTCTCACATAATTGAATGTTCCTCTCTTTGCTTGTAAAATAATAATAAAGCTCCCTGCACAGAGAAAACCAGCCTGTGAGGATAAGGAAGAACGTTTGTTCCTGACATGCTAGTTTCTTTGTTGAGTGATAGTTGAATGATTGATTAATTGATGATTGATTCAGCTTGAAGATTGCATTTAGCCATAGTTGTCATATGGGTATACATTCAGTTATGTTTGTCCATACTAAAACTCTGCCTATATGCAACCTTTAGGTTCAAAGTGGGTATTGTCAAGAATGCAGCCACTGGAAACCAATGTTGGGGGAAGGATATTGCTATCATATCCTTTTTGTGAACTTCCGAGAAATATCTGACTGGAATCTGGGTGCTGACTTGGATGGAGCACTGCCTTTTCTTCTTCTTAAGCCCTCACTGCCAGATCTGCAGCCTTAAGTGGTACCAATCTAGATTCCTCCACTAACATGTTGTTCTTCGATACTTCCAAAGCCTCAGATAGCTTGGACCTCAAATATCTGAATTGTCATAACTCACCCTCTGGAGTTGGAAGATTCAGACTCAGAGTCTCAGGAAGCCCAAAGATGTACAAATCCTGCTGTCAGTGATCTCAAGTCAGAGGTGCCAGGGGCTGAGGAAGATGAGGTCCAGTCATTTACCTAATGAAGGAGGAAGAGAGAAGTTATGACACTCCCAGTGGCTCTGAAGTAGGAGGCACTGATTAATTAAGCATCTGTTGCATTGAGGCGCCTGGCTATAAATCTCCACTAGTTCCCTGAAAGCTTTGTTTCTTACAACCATTCATCTTGGTGACTGGTATTTCTGTTTGGCATTTAGCGTTCCCTGGATCTTGGACTGGATACTATTTATACTCTGCCAGACTCCTTGGTGGCTTTGTTTATGTGGACTTCTGACTTGCTGTGCAACTTCTGGACTAGCTGATGACCAATCTCTTGCTTTCCCCTCCATCGTGCAGCATAACCTGTGACTGACTTGGATCAACCTTACTACTCAACAATAGTTGAGCCTCGGAGCATCCTTTTTAAATAAAATGTGTCTGCCTGCCATGCTCTCTATATGAGGGGCATATATAAAAGCAGATCAGTTTAGATTGGTAGAAAACTGAGTGCTTTGGAGGGAAAGAAAGGAGTCCAATTTTTTTTCAGTTCTACAGTGTTGATTCCTTTCTCTTTCTATACTCCTTCCACCTCTTTGCTCCCATGAACTGCTCTGACCAGAGCGGGTCTGCTAGCTCTGTGGCTGCTTTTGATCTCACAACTTAGAGCAAGTGAATGGGAAAAAGCAGCAACAGTGTTGCTGATAAGGACATTTCTGGAATAATCTAAGGAGAGGCTGGAGGGTTATTCCTGCAAATCCCAATGTTTTATACTTCATTTCCTGCATGTATCTCTCTTCCTTATGGACTGGGAACTACGGAAGGAGGTTATTGACACTCTGCAGCTGGTCAGATTTGGCTCCGGGACCTCTAGCTGCTGAGCTATAGCCTGGAGTGCCTATGTGGTTTCACAAAAGGTTATTCTTGGCACTACATCTTTCCTTGTCATATCTCTGCAGGCTTTGTGTGTTTTTCCTTTTATTAGAGTTTCAGGTGATCATTATGCCATTATAAAGTTTTTATAGCTGCATTGTACAATCATGGTGATTGCAAGCTGCCTTGGGACCTTTGTTAGGCCAAAAGGTAGGCTATAAATGTAAAAAAAGAAATAAATAAAGCTCCACAAGTCTTGCTCCCTTTGCAATCACTTTGAAGATGGAACAAATTAAGGGGGAAAAAAGCCATTTGCTTCATAAGGCTACACCTTTGCTAAGAGCATTAGAAGCAATGCAGAAATGTATCATCTTCAATGGTTTCTAACTGATAGTCATTCCTAGAGCAGATGTGGGCAATTGTGGCAGGTCCAGGGAGTATTTTCTGCTCTGGTATACCATTTGAGGGATGCACAGACTGCCAAAATGCCACTGAACCAAATCCAAACCACATGCTCCAGGAAATCCACTCCTGGTTTTGAGAAGCAGACTTCTTTCCCCTAATGCAGTGGTTCTCAACCTGTGGGTCCCCAGATGTTTGTGGACTTCCACCTCCCAGAAGCCCTGAGCATTGACCATAGTGGCTGGGGCTTCTGGAGCTGAAGTCCACAAACATCTGGGGACCCACAGGTTGAGAACCACTGCCCTAATGTTAAACAAGGCAGGAGGGACTCTACAATTCATTTGAAAGACAGCTCACTGCTCATTTGAAAAAGACAGGTCAGTGCTCCTGGAGGCTTCTGGGAGAGGTAATTTACTCTTTTGTTCCAGAAATAGAAGAGTTTACACATGCACAGAAACAGAAGAGTTTACACATATATATGCATGCACACAAATTTATACAAACGCTAAGTAGACCTATTGTCAGAGAGATAATTTTTTAACAATTTGTTCATGAACAGTCCTTCATTTGGTTAACATTAGGGAACAGTAACTAATAGCCTGTGAGTGTTGTGCATCTTTCACCCAGCTTTGCAGCTCTGAAAGCCTCCTGAAACTCTCAAAAATTTCATTAAGGAAAAAGAAAGAACCATACAAATCAACTTCCAAGAAATATTGCAGCCAGTTTCAGGAACTGAGCCTGGGACCTTTGGCATGCCAAGCATGTACAGTACAACTGAACTCTAGCTCCTAAAATGTAAAGATTCCCTTTTCTCTGATTGAAAATATTTCCAAGTCTGCAAATCCCATAGGCAAGAGATGTAACATTTAAGAAAATAATTTTATCCTGATTCTGTTTTGTCAGTCATTTATTTACCTCTGACAGTAATTCCCAAGGGTGTATGTCTCAGCACAACTAATGTGCACTAAGAGAACTGCTGAAGTAACATAGAAAATAAATTAAATACAGAAAGCTTCCCAGAAGTCCACATTACTCTCCCGTGGAGGAGGCTGCCTGCTGTATCTCAGCATGATTTAGTGCTCTGCCCTGCCTCTTTGCAGTAACTCTCCATTCAGGGGCAGGAGGCAGTCTCCCCCAACTCTGCAGGGATGTGATTGGAGCATTCAGTTACTCTGGGTAGAAAGATGGGAATCTGCCACATTCTGTTAGACTGGTGGTCTGTCCAGCTTGTGTTTATCCATACTAGCTTTCCCCAAGCAGGGTTGCTGCAGATGTTTAGGCTATAACTATCATTATCCCTAACCACTGACCTTGCTGGCTCAAACTAATGTACAAAAACTTTGAAAGGACTGAGGAAGTGTAGTATACCCTGATTGCCTGAGTCTGAGAGAAGGGGCCATACTTGGAGATTTTTGTTTTGTCTTAATTGTGCGCCTTCAAGTCGCTTTTGACTTATGGAGACTCTAAGATGAACCTATCATGGGGCTTTCTGGGCTGAGTGTGTGTGATGTGCCCAAAGTCACGTAGTGGGTTTCCACAGCCAAGCAGGGAATCAAACCCTGGTCTCCAGAATTGTAGTCCAGTGCTCAAACTACTATATCATGCTGGCTCATAACAGGGACTACACTGGGCAAGATGTTATTTTTATCTCATAGGAGGTTATCTGCTTCTTGTCTGCATGTGTCACTGCTCTAGACTCGAGTCCTTCCTATCACGAAGATTGCTGCCTCTTCTAGAAATACCCATGTGCATAAGGTTAGAGGCTTCCCAGATACTGATGTGCTTATTTCTTCTAGTTTTGTCTTGAAAATGACAATATAAAGTAGTAGTAAACCAAGTAAGAAACCGGCAAGACTTTAATTTGAATAGATAGTGGTTTATGTGGAAGGGGAATCCTAGGCCCTTTCCACACGGGGGTAATAAAACGTTTTAGCGTATTGTAGCGCGACATCTGACGGAGGTCTTCCATACCTTAGAATGCGCTGAGTCGTCTTTAATTTCTCAGTTCCACACGTCAATCCGCTCAGAAACGTCTCCAACTGTGCTTGCAACATGCTTTTTAAAAACCGGAAAAAAAGTGTTTCTTTTCCCCCTGAGCTGCGCAATCACGTGCTTGCTCACTTGTGTGGAAGCGCAGATTCGCGCTGATTCGCCCCTGAGATGAACGGGGGGCGGGCCGTGGGCGTGGACAGCTTCGGCAGTTGGCCCGCCCCACAAAGAGCTGAACCAGGCCAGATTTTTAATCCTCGCTAGCGAAAGCCCACAGCAGGAAGGAAAAGCATTGCAGGTACGCTAAATTGGAATTATTTCTTTACAGTCCATCTTAATCGCCTTTTGATGTTTCCATGGGGATATTGGAGCTTCAGGGGACTGTGGATTTATTGCCTTCATCTGGAGTGGGCTATCCTGGGTGGGGGTGGGGGTGGGGGGGGGATTTCTTGGAAAGTCGCCTCCTAGTGACACCGCCATTTCGCAACCCACCACAAACCGCTGGATGTGTGAGCTGGGGGGCAAGGGGGGCCGCAGCGACGGTGGGTGGGGACCCTCGGCGCCTGCCAAGAGGGCGCTGGGACGGACAGGCAGCATGGTGGCCGCCAAGGGGTCCCGCGGGAAGCCTCGAAGTATGGTGCCTTCACTTTGAAGAAGCGCTGCGGGGATATCAATTACAGGTTTGGCATCCGTATGATTTCTTTCACACACACCCCAATTGCTACCACTAAAGTGAGATCTTATAGCCACCTGGAGTTTCAGTGGGGATCTGGAAGCTTCAGGGGGCTGTGGATTCTTCCGCGGCGGCATATTGGGGGGTGATTTTTAGAAAGTCTCCCCTCTATCAATACCGTCATTTCGCAACCCGCCACAAACCGCTGGATGTGTGAGCCAGGGGGCAAGGGGGACCACGGAAAACCTTGCCTTCACGTTGAAAAAAGCGTCGTGGGGTCATCCACGACTGTCCCCCGGAAATGCCCAGAACATGAGGGAAAACGGGGCAGGGGGCCATGTCCTGCATTGGGCAGAATGGACCAAAATGTGTGTGGTGGGGTGGCTAGCTGGGGGACTGCGAACTCCAGGCATTCAGCCCGACCAGTTATCTCCCCGAACGGCGTGATTGATTTGCAGTTGGTGTCACTTGAGGCCGAGAGAGTGTGACCCGACTGACATCCCTTGCTCCAAAAGAACTACAGCCTGATTGGTGGGCGGTTGGTGGGGGCCACGACAGGGACGCGGTCTGGCAGGATGGGGAGGAGGGGGCTAAGTGGGGTGCTCCGGACAGAAAGATGACCATCTGCTTTGTGTACACAAGCCTCCCCAAAAACCACTATTTCCTCGCAGGTGAACATCTCCGGTGGCGTCCTTCGAGGCTGAGAGAGGGATCAGACAAGGAACACTCCGTGCCGAAAAACCTCCATCCAGTTCTCCAAAATGCCTGCAGCCCAAACTGGTTATATGCAACCATTGAAAACAAGTCACAGGAAAGCTTAGAGAAATATATTTTATTAAATAACTAGATAAAATTATCAGCCAACATAACAGAAAACAGCAAATAAAGGTCAAAAAACATTATAGGAGGTTGCCCCTCCTCATCTGTCTCTTGAGGTCCCGCAATTCCTCCTTATTTCTGCATAGGAATTATCGAGGGCAGCTGACACCTCTAGAAGGCTTCTCTGTGCAGACTCATCTGTGGGTGGGAGAGCAGATATTAGGACGCCGTGCTGACACGCTTGCTGAAAGCACCGTAGCCAACCTTCCATCATGGCCACCCGTGTTGCTAACTTACACATCTTGGCAGTCTTTCTTTCCAGCGTGGTCATCCCCGCCATCAAGGAATCTGCAAGGGACCTCAGATCCTGGGGATGGACCTGGAAAGAAAAGATGACATTGGCGACCAGGCACTTTGGAGTGGGCCTCCATGTGTGCCACCTTCCGCGGAGTAATTTGTTGATACTTGCCAGCTGTGCGTGAGGATGGTCCAGGAAAGTCTTCCTGTTGTTCCTCCACTGCGGACAGTGCGCCAACTGCGAAAGGAAGGAAACTGTTCAACATCCCTGTCAGCAATTGTGCGTCTAATCTCTGCATTTTCTCCCAAATAGGTGGTTACTGTACCGTCAGCTGCTTGCTCCTCTTCCCCTGGCACGTCAATCACCAGGTCACCGTGACCGGGAGGAACCAGCGGGGTTCTCTGCTCTGTGCGCCTGTGGCTGAAATAGAAACAAGCGGGAAACAAATGTTACCCCGGAAACAGATCAACTTCCTAGCTGTGAATAAAGTTTTCACGCCAAAGCTGTTGCACATGTTTTACCTATATCTTCCCCAGCACCTCCACCGTCACTTCCCTCCCCGGGGCCGAGGTGTCCACCAGCACGATTGTTTCTGGCCTCTGGAGAAACAGGAAAAAAACAGCGGGCAGACCTTTCGTAAAACACACCAGTTCCCCACGTGTTTGCATACGCAGGGACAGGGCTGGGAATCTCATAACAACTGGAGGTATTGCACTTGCCTTCCCTCTGGGGTCCCGGCCACATCAACATGGCGTCTGGCACCTGGCAAGTGGCACATGCTGCTGTCAGTGTGTGCTCACATAATGGGGAGCCAACCCCCCACCTGTTTGATTGACCATCACTTGTTCATTGGGAGGGGGATGGTTGTCAAGGGTACTCACGTCCTCTGCTGCGGCCACGCCAGGAGGGGCGCCCGGCAGACTTCCACAGCCGCAGCATGGTGCCAAAGTAGGGAGGCTTGGCTGCATGGGTGGGTGGCCATTAAAGCGTTCCATACAAGTTGTAGAACACCACCTTAATGGCTTTGAATTTGGAGTTGACCTGCGTGGCCGTCCTTGGCTCGAACCCCTGCCGTGACAACCCCCTTGCGATGGTCTCATAGAATTCCCTGTTGGGGGCATTTGTACTACGGAGTAGTACATTGACCCCTCCGCACCACTCGACCATAGCCAGCATCTCCCTGGTTTAAATTATCCCTAGAGGGCACCCTCACGTTCCCTCTCTCTCTCTCTCTCTCTCTCTCTCTTTATATATATAATATCTACCTTAACACTCCTATCTATTTATCTATCTATCTATCTATCTATCTATCTATCTATCTATCTATCCTCTATCCACCTATCTAGCTAGCTATCTACTCTCTATCTACCTATCTTGCTATCTATCTATCTATCCTCTATCTATCTATCTATCTATCTATCTATCTATCTATCTATCTATCTACCTACCTACCTACCTACCTACCTACCTACCTACCTACCTAAAGGGACAGCAGGGTAATAAAAGGATAAAAACAAATAAATCTAGAAGCTCCCACGCTCTACCTCTACCTGCCTTCTATCTTCCGCCCCGACACGCCCACAGGAAGGCTGCAGTTCCACCGCTTTCCTGTGGAGGTCCCGCGGCATGTTCTGGTGGCCGCTGCGCATGTGCGAAGCGTCACCGAAGAAACTGCGCTGGGGCACGAACCAGGAGGAAGCCATTCCTTGGAACTAGCAACCTCGTGGTCAGCCAAACTTTGCGGAAGAGTTTTGTTGAAGGTGGCTATGGAGACCCAGAATGCAAGCCAGGGAAATGTGTCCAGCCCTGGAGAGGGAGATGTCAACCCGAGGAGAAGCAGCGCAAAAGGCAGGGGGGTCGCGTGGCGCCACTCCGAGGTAAAGGATCTCCTTGAAGTGTGGGGTGAACAGAAGTACCAGGAAGATCTTCAGGAAAGCTACCGGAATTTCGAAATATTTGAAGAAATAGCCAGGGAAATGGAAAGAAGAGGGCACAAAAGGACAGCGGAAGAATGCCGCACAAAAACTAAGCGGCTGCGGCTGGACTACCGTCATGCGGTCGCTGCAAATAAAAGGACAGGCTCGTCCCGGGTTACCTGTCCTTACTTTGAGGAGCTGTCTTGAACTTTGGGTGGTGACGCGGGTGCACACCCACCAGGGTTATCGCGAGCCTACAGATTGCAGAGGACGGGGATCACGGAGTGGATGAGGCTGCAGTATCAGAAGGTATGAATGTTAAAAGGGGTACCCTCATTTTGGTTTTGTATCACTAACTCATCTATGCATGGAAATTCCACCCATTCGTTTCCCTTTTTGTGCTCCAGAGCGTGCCCATAGCCAGGAGCTTTTTGGGGATTCCCAGGATACCTCTATGTGGGGAGACATCAGGTAGGCAGGTTGTTAGTGTGGCAACAAACGTATAAGCTTCGCTGTATCTCCCTGGGTCGCAATAGCCCTTGGGCATGGCTGCTATGAAGCTGGGCATCAACTCGTTGCCCTCTGAAAGAATGCTTTTGCAATGTGCATGCTACCTCGCAATTCCTGCATCACTACTTACTCACTAACTCTATAGGAAGCCCTTTTGCTCCCCAAAACGACCAAGTTGTCTGAACTCTTTGATCTTGTGGGTCTCTGGGTATGCTAACGGTGTGGGAGCAAGCAAACGGCACGCAGTATGTGCCTGGTCCCTTCCAGCTGGATATCAATGTGCATAAGTCAATGGGGGGGAAGGCCGGAAGGGGGCCGCCGGGAGCCATGCAGAATGCATTCTCAGCAGATCTGTTCTTTCACACCTCGCAACCTATCCCCCAATGCAGGCATAGACGACACCAGCAACACACCAGTTCATCCTGGGACATCTAGAGCAGAAAATGACAGCACCACTGGTACAGGTGAGTTTTTAACCACCACCCTTACTCCACACCTTGTCACCTTAGCACTAGAGGTGTTGCCGGAGGCAGGGACCTTCCTGCTGGACCTTTTGCACAACAGTCAAGCCTGGTGTCTCACGAGTGAGCAGGATCCATGAAACTAGACATATAATTGTTTGCATGCACGGTTCCTGTTGCTTCCCTTCTCCCTGCCCACATTTTTCCTAAAGTTAGGTATTCGCTGTGGCTGTCACTCCTCAGTGAGATTTTACATGGGATGATGAGAGATACGATTGGTTTTGCTGCTTCCCGGCATGCAGTTTTGTGCGGCCCTCACAGGAATGTCATGTTACGTTTCTGTCACTTCAAAAATCACTATCCCATTAACCAGTACAATGCTACTTCTGTTTTGCTTTCACTCTCCCTAGATGAGGCAAGCAACGGTACACCAGAGGTGACACGCAGCACTACCGCCGCGGGCCGGTCCCCGGTCCAGACTACGGATGTCGCGCCATAGGACCACTGCAGCCGGCCGTTGTGAGAACCTTCCCGCTGCTACCATAGCTACCATGGATCTCATACGGGAGCAGCAGGAGCTCAACAGGCAATGTGTTCCAGGGAGTACCAGCATGAGAGTTCCACAGCGACAGAAGAACGCAGGGAGCTGTTCTCCCTGCTTAGGGAATGTATCAGGGTTATGTCCGCAATTGCGGATGCAGTGAATGCAAGAAATGCTGCAGTCCTCCCCAGGAATGATGGCAGTGTGGTTTCCGAACAAATTCTAGCCCGAACGAGGCCAAAGCCTTGCAATGGGGAAGCCCATCGACCTCCTCCCAGCAGCAGGCGGCAAGACCAAATTTCCCAAGGGTCAAGAGACCCTGCCACAGGTACAGCCCTTGAGAAATGCATCTCCCCACCTACCTGCCCATTTGGATGGGTACAAATATGGCCCTGTTGGTTGTCATATAACTTGTTAGCAATATCCATGATCTAACTGTTTAAAGTTGTATGTTTCCTATTTCTCCTATGAAAAGGGGAGTTGCCATATATCTTGTTTTGCTTTGAAGTCATTACTATTGTTTGCCATTCATGTCGTTTTTGTGTTTTTGAAATAATAAAAGCAATCCCTGTTATTTGAGCAACAAAACCAGAGTACAGTTTATTTGTAACGGGGAAGTATTCACAAAAGGGGAGGGGCAAAAAACCTTCAAATTCCAATTTGAAACAAGGGAGAAAATCACAAATCTACTGGACATTGTCCTCGGCAGGTAGGCTTTGCCATGGCATTTCTAACACATTCCCCTTCACGGAGCCTCCTGGCAGAGGAGTGGGGTCAGAAGTCATCACATGTTTGTGGAAGACGCAGAGGTGGGGGAGCTAGGTCGGGGTGCAGGATGTGGCCCTTGGACTCGCAGATGTTGTGGAGGACCACGCAAGCAGATATCACAGGAAGGTAGTTCTTCTGGGACACGGTTAGGGGAGCTGAGAGGCAGCCCCACCGTCGTCTTGAGCCTTCCAAAGGCCCGCTCCACCACGTTCCGACAGCGGTTGAACACCCTGTTGTAAGCCAACTTCCTTGGGTCCATGGCCCCTCCGTATGGCTTCATCAACCACCTTGACAGGGGGTACGCTGCATCTCCGAGGATGACTGGACCAATGGCAACGCCATTTATGGTGATAGTAGGGTTCCCAGGAACATACCGTCCAGCCTCCATGGCGTGCCACAAGGAGGAGTGACGGAAAACAAATGCGTCATGTGTTCTGCCTGTAAAGCCAAGGACAATATCCAAAGTGTCCTTCATGGCTCACCATCCCCTGCAGGAGAATGGAGAAGGAGCTTCTGCCGGTTTACGAACTCTTCCCCTCTTCCTTTTGGTGGCCGCACAGGAATGTGTGTACCATCAACCGCGCCGACCATTGGGGAAATCCCATGCGATGGAATCCATCCATGACCTGCAATGGGTGGCAACACAAAAAGCAAACATTACTCCTTTCATGGCCAGTGTAGGGATGGTGGCCGGACTGGTTTGGGCTGAGATAGTGTCACCGGGAGACGTCGGGGTGCGGGGGAGGGAGGGAGAGAGGGCGGGACGGGGAAGGGTGGATGGAGGTGGGAGGGGGGATGGAGGACCGTGGATGGCCGCGCGCGTGGCATGGCCAGTGCAGGGATGGTGGCCGGACGGTTTGGGCTGAGATAGTATCACCGGGCGACGTCGGGGTGCGGGGGAAGGACGGAAGGGAGAGAGGGCGGATGGATGTAGAGTACTCACTCTGCGATAGTCTCCAAGGGAAACGGTGGACGACAGGAGGACCTGCTCTATCGCCAGACACACCTCAATGACAATCACAGCGACTGTGGAGATCCCCAAGCCGAAGGTGTTCGCTGTTTTGCGATATATAAGCGGCGTTGTCAACCACCACACGGTAATCGCCACTCTCTCCTCCACAGATATGGGTTGACGCATTTCTGTGGCTTTCCTCTCAAGTGTGGGACGCAGACGGGTCTGCTATCTCGAAGAGGGTGGCTTTCGTCATATGAAAGTGTAGAGCCACTGGTCGTCGTCCCACTTAGCAAGCACCTCCTCAGCCCACCATGTCCTCCGCATCCTCTCCTTGACCCACCACCTTCTGGGGTGTGGGAGACGCCGAGTATCCTCTAGAAGGGGCGCATAGAAAACGTCCTCCTCCTCATGGTCGCGATGGAGCCTGGACCTCCTCGCTCAATCTCTGGCCCACTGTTCTTGCATGGTGGCCACCACTACACCCAGAACCGCGAGAAGGGCCCCAGGAACCTGACCAGGTCATCGAGACCCTCGCCCTCCATCACAAAGCCACGAACAAGCCAGAAATCGGCGAAGCAGGAAGCACGGCTGGCACCAACCAACGCACTAGCCAGAAGTGGGGGGTGGCGGTGGAAGGCAGGAGGCATTGGGGCAGGAACTTGCATACGTACGTGCGTGCGTGCGCATGTACGCACTGGCGCAGGTACGTACTGTATCAGAATTCGCGCCATTTTTTAAAATCGAAATCAGCCTATCACAGCCATAGTGGGTGAGTTTATGCTAATAGCAGGAGTGGTCAGGACGGCAACGTGTGGATCTCTGAAACTGCGCTAAGCCGGATCAAGCATAAGACGTATGGATTGTGAGCGCGCATTAACGCAGATACAAAAAAACCCGGAAATAACCGGCCGGAACCGTCACTACGCGAATTCCTCTCCTCGTGTGGAAAGGGCCCTAATTTGGGATGGGGAAGAATTGTTTCATTCCTTTACTTGACTCCAATATTTTTGGAAGTAAAATATATGGAAACAAATGGTACACATCCCAAGGCAAGAAAGCTGCCGTTTCAAAAGGGTAGGTGCAGGCTAGGGAGTTATAATGCTTGAGAACCAGTTTAAGGCTCTTAAAAATAATGATGCATGGTGACTTTGACAGAATGGCTTGCCTGTTTCCTAGTTCCATCTGTCCATTCCAAGTAGATTTTAGAAAGTTATTTTTAAGAAAAATAATTGCTCCCTAGTTATTTGGCCCCTGTCTACTCTCTTTCTGCTATCTCTTTTTTATTTAGTCAGGAATTTTGCTCTTAAGTTACTGTGGCAGAAGGATCTTTTAACATGATGTGTTATGCTTTTATTTATTTATTTAACCTGGTTTTGGTGTGTTTTGAACCACTGTAATTTATTGTTTTTAACAGAACTGTTTATTTAACAGCTGTAAAACTTTTGTATCAAATAGATTTTAGGTACTTTGGTTTCTCCCATGCAAGGAGAAAGGTGGGATATTAAATAAATAAATAAATGAAAATGGTATGAAGACGAACATATTGTAAAAATCTCTCTCTTTGCCACCCACTTGGGAATCAGTGGGATGCAATGGTTCAGTGCTGAAGCCACCTATAACTGAGCACTGATATAATGATGCTGTTGAATATAATGACAGACTGAATCACCCATCACTGACATGCTGAAATCACTGTATTCGTGTTTTGTACTTCTTATAAGTATGCTTTGGAAGCAGAGCAACTGGAAGTCCCTCATAACATGTGCTCTATAATTAGAAGGTATATCTGTGAATCTCTCAACTCCACTCTCACTCTTCCTGACCCAGTTCTTTTCCCACATAAACCAATTCTAAAAAATGTTTTTGCTCCACCTCCACTTACCTTTCTGAAACCCATATTCTCCATGAAGCTTCACTTGAGGCCCAGTTTCAGCTCTGTTAGATTTGGTGGGGCTCTTACTTCACTTTGGGAAGCTCTCAGATTGGTCCAAAGTGTTCCAGTTCAACTCAGACACTGAACTTTACTCAAATCTAGTGTTCATCTCTTGTTTAAAATGTAACTTCCAACCCCCTCTGAACTAAAATATATGTTCATTTTCAATGCCTCAGAGAATAAACAGTACCGTAAATCTGATGCCTAAAGTTTAATACTTCTGGCACTGGATGGACTTCCCTGGAAAGAGAGTTTCTTAATTGCCATGGAGAAACTCTGTCTCTTTGCTACGTACTTAGGAGCCAGTGTGATGCGGTGGTTCAGTGTTGGACTGAAGCTTGGAAAGTGCAGTTCAAATCTCCACTGAATCAAGAAGGCTCTTTGGGTGAGCTTCAGCGAGCCACTCACACAGGCAGATCTACTTCACAGGGCTGTTGTAAGGACAAAATGAGAGAAGGAAAGCCATGTAAGCTAAAACATATATAACATTTCAGATGTTGGTAGCACTCTGATGAGGTAATTAAGAATGATCTTAACTTCAAGTATTGCTGACATGCAAGAAGGTGATCTTCAAGGCAAACAGGTTCTAAACTCTAAAGGGCTTTAAATGCTTAATAATACCTTGAATGGAGCTCAGAAACAAACCATCTCAGGGTGAGAGTAGGAACGTCTCCCATATCTACTCTGATGTCACCCTGTGTACTTTTGTTAAGATGGGGCAGCCATCTCCTCTGCACCTCACTCCAACCCATTGATTTCCCTTTATCTCAGTTCTGAGCCCGAACTTGCACAGCAGCGTCCCTGTCTCCCTTGAAAAAGGCACCTTGTCTCCATGTTTGTTATCTCTCTTCTCTGCTTTCTTCAGAAAAAAAAAAATGTTTGTAAATAGTATTTTTCACACCTCTTTGCCAAACTAGTAAAGTAAGACTTATTCACATGACAATTTAGATCTTCAAAGCACTTAAGACACATTAACTAATTATCTTCACAGCAGCTGTCAAAGCAGGATGTTTTTTCTCATTTTCTTTCACTAAGACAGGAATGGAAGAAACTGTGAATTTTTGCTCTCCCTTGTTCCTCCTTTTCAAAATATTTAGGAAAACTTGCTCAGGGCTTCATTTTAAAAAAGTGATGCGGTACAGATTCTCCTTACCAATTCAAAAAAAAAAAAAAAAATCAAAGGAAAGGAAAGGAAAGGAAAGGAAAGAAAAGAAAAGAAAAAAAGTATCCTTTGAAGGGTAGATGGTTGCTGTCCAGTTGCCAAAGAGACAAATGAAGCTCAGCGACAGGGTGAGAAATTTGATTCCATTCTCAGGGAGCAGTACAGCTCAACTGAGGCTGGACTTCATTTGACTTTGTGTGTTACAGATCGATGGAGGGATGGTAAACTCCCCAGTGCACTTGACAGGTGTTTGAGAAGAAATCTGAATGCCACTTCTTTTACTTTATATTGGTAGATTTAAGGAGTCAAGCACAATACGTACCATTTTTCTCAAGCTGTTGCCTGCTCACTCAAAGTAGCTTGCAGTTCTAAAAATCCACAATCCACAGTAGGATCAGTAAACAATGCTTTTTTTAAAAAAAATCTCTAAACAGTAAAAACATCCGAAACTCTTTTAAAAAACTCATCTAGCAGCAGCATCCAAAATGCAATATCCAGATAAAATGGATCAAGAGCCGACTGATGTTCCATCAGATGAAAAACTGTTCCGAGTCTTCTAAAGGAAAAAGAAACCTAGGCAAGAAAACTCTCTGTGTATAGAGGCTACTGTCATAAAGAAAGCTGTAAAAATGTACAGCCTTTGTCCCTGACATCGGCAAAGGAGGAAATACAAAGAATGGATTCTTCTGCTGATTTAAAGAGAAAACATATTGGAGGAAGCATTCCATGAGGAAACCTGGATCATAGCCATGTAGGGATTTAAATGTTACAGCAGCATTTTAGATAGAGATTAGGTAGAAACAGGTAAACAGTGCAGTTCCCTGAATACACAGTAGGCTTCCTTTGGCAATCAGCTGTCCAGAGCCTAGATGAGTGTAGGCATTCTGTTCAACTGGGGAATCTATGGCCCTGGGGCCACATGCAGGCTTTGGGCTAATTTCATTCTGCTGTCAGACTAATTTTAAAGGCCTTCTGTGACACTGTAGGTTTATTTCCAGTCTCTTAAGAGACTTCTAGCCTTGCAAGACTGGAAATTCCCTCCCAGTGTTTTTACTAGGGTTCTTGCCAGCCTTCCAAAGCTGACTTCCACGCATGGAACGACTGGCAATCTCCCAGCTCTATATGCTGCCACCCCCCCCCCCGAATTATGAATTACTTAGACAGAACAGGAGGGACTCTGCCTAATCCCTAAGCGTAAGGAACTTCCACCTCCCCCTTCCCCTGAGTGAGAGGTCCTATGTAGCGTGTGCCAACCCTGGCGTGGAAATGGAGAGAAACGGAGGTTTATAAAAGTGTTTTAATCAAGGCGTGCAAATAAACAATATCACACTTGGGAGACCCCCTCTCCCAGGTACACTTAGTCACAAGAAGTTACAAAAACAGATATAAAAGCACAGATACATTCTTTAGATCAGCCAATTCCCCAAAATAATAAACAGCCCTAACGCGGCTAACTACTTTATTCTAGTACTCACAGATGTTCTTAGAAGAAAGAAGCCAGGAGGCCAGGCATGCCTGCCTGCCTGCCTACGACTGGCATAGATCTCATCTCTGGGTGTGTCTCTCTCTCTCTGGCCACATGGCCTCTCAGAAGTTTTATTTTCCTCCTTGGAAGGATCTGGAAGCCTCTCCAAGATGCCCGCCTCTTTCCTTTTTGGTTGGTCAATTCTCACCTTGTGACCTGTGATGCTGACCCTTTCTTTTTGTGACCCTTGATGTAATCCTAACATCTCATTAACCCTTGGTTTACCTGAAGAGGGAAGTATCTCCCTTTGATAAGCCTAGATAATGGGAAGCCCCATTATCACACCTTCTACAAGTGATCAGTTGAAAGCTGTGGCAAGAGTGATCTGTCACTTTCCTGGCAGCTGAAGAGAGAGTGAAAAAAGAGGTGACCATGTCCCCTTTCAGTTAGGCCTCCACTCACCACCAGTATGTGGCCTTTGACAGATTTAACCATGAGGGTGTACAGCCCTCAACAGAAACACCCCACACACATTTAGCACCCTTGACTTAGATGCTGAGCCCTAGACCAGCTGCAACTTCTGAATATATTTTGAAGTCAATTCCAGCTAGAGCACTTTCCAGCAATTCAACTTGGAGATCACTGTGAGTGCATCACAGTTGCCAAATTTCATTAAATTCCTGTCTTTGTCAGCAAAATACAAAGAAAATAGAGACTGCCAAAGCACCAACATCTGAAGTTACCTTTCACCAAAAAAAAAAAAATGTTTAGGTACATATGCCCTTTTCATCTCAAATTAGTCATGTGTCCACATGGCTGCTGCATGTACAACAAAAAGCATTTTCAAGAGCAAGCTGAGGTCCTTTGGCACCCCTTCCTGATTAGAATCAGGGCATATCCTCTAGTCACTCTTTTGCATTTGCATAGGTTAGGGCATGTCTCCTCATCTTCAGAAACAGAATCTTTCACTAGACATAGGTAGCTTCTATTTACCAGGTCAGACTATTCTTCAGATTAACTCAGCCTTACTGAACTTAGTACTCTACAGATAAAACTGCCATCATTCTTGAGTGTTGACCATGCTGTCTGGGACTGATGAGAGTTGTAGTCCAAAATAGTCAGAGAACAATCATATGGCTCAGTATTGAACTGGGGACAGTTCTTTAGAATTTCCACTCGGGTAGAGGACTTTAATATCACCTTCTATTTTTATCCTTTTAACCTGAGATGTCAGGCACTTTCTATATGCAAACCATACATTTTGGGAAACTTATCTATGAAAGGTGGATGAATCTTGAATTAGGAGCACGTGTATCTAAATGCATGTGCTGGAATAAAAAAAAAACACTCAGTTCATGGTTTTGCTCCCCTTCAGACAACAACTGCTTCTCCAATTAGCAAACTCGTGTTGAATGCATTTGGGTAGCAGCTATTCTATCACAAGTCTCCTATGGGGTCTCTATCATTGGAAACCATATGGAGGATGGGTGTTCTTGTTCCCATTATAGTGGTATCCAGTCAGCAGTGTGATGCAGCCGCCAAGAAAGCCAGTGCGATTCTTGGTTGCATCAATGGGAGTACAGTGTCTAGATCGAGGAAAGTAATAGTACCACTCTATTCTGCTTTGGTCAGACCTCATCTAGAATACTGTGTCCAGTTCTGGGCACCTCATTTCAAGAAGGATATTGACAAGCTGGAACATGTTCAAAGGAGGGCAACCAAAATGAAGAGTCTAGAAGCCGTGCCCTATGAGGAACGGATTAGGGAGCTGGGTATGTTTAGTCTGCAGAAGAGAAGGTTAAGAGGGGACATGATAGCTATATTTCAATATTTGAAAGGATGTCATATCAAAGAGGGAAGAGGCTTGTTTTCCATGGCCCCAGAAACTAGGACAAGGAGCAATGGATTCAAACTACAGGAAAAGAGATTCCACCTGAATCTCAGGGAAGAACTTCCTGATGGTCAGAGCTGTTCAGCTGTGGAATATGCTGCCCCGAACTGTGGTGGAGTCTCCTTGTTTGGAGGTTTTTAAACAGAGGCTGGATGGCCATCTGTTGGGAGTGCTTTGATATGTGTTCCTGCATGGCAGGGGGTTGGACTGGATGGCCCCTGGGGTCTCTTCCAACTTTATTATTCTATGATTCTATGTGTCCCCAAACCAACTTCTGTCTCAAGGAAAGGCAATGTGCTCATTAATATGAGGGAAAGTAAAAGGTTGTACACCACAGGTATAAGGGGTAAAGTTATCTCCTATGCCTGTCTCATAGTATGAAAGTCAGATTTTGTTCCTTCTTTGGTGCCTAGGGTGAAGCTAATGTACTCTGCTCCAAAGAACTCAGTGGGAAGCACTAAGAACTGAGTCAGTTCCTAATCTACATAGGCCTGGCTTGGGTTCTGCTTCTTTGTATGACACTTAAGTGTGACAGAACCCTGGGAAATGGCTTTTTAAAAGTAGCATTGATGATTATAATTGAATGTGACTATCCCTGACCTTAAAAGACACGTCTTGAAGTCCGCCTTCATTTTTCTAAAATCCGGCCAATCCTCCTTTTCATTTTAGACACCATCAAAGCCTTCAGTTTTCTATTTGTGTTTTTTAAAAAACAAGATCTCTCTTCTAGCTTCATGGACCTTCTTTTTACAAATCTCTTCTCAGCTCCCCAGATTTCACATCTGCTGACTTTCATCTCATACGCCTCAGATATTCGTCTGCTATTGATTTTTTCGTGGCCAGAACACCATTAACCAGCATTACCTGGGGCTATTGATTGTGAGGGGACCCACTGGATAGCCATTTATTTCATAATGAAGACACAGAGCAGATAACGTTTGAATAAAACTTCATTAATCTACTGGAAGGGCAGCTGAAATGAAAGGACTAACTCTTAACAAGGCCATGATTAGTGTCAAGGGGAGACAAGTCATTAAGTGTATAGCTCTTGGCTTGGTTGTTGGACAACATGGACATTTGTCCAGGATGCCAACCTGTAATGGGAACTCTGTGGCTAATGGCAGGCTGCTCTTGCAATTCCCTTTCTCTAGTACAATTCACCTTCAGTTGTAGTCACCAGTTTCTCCCCTTCCAGGACAGGAAAAAGATATAGTTTCTTAGCAACCACAGGATGTATTTTCTTGTCAACTTGCCTGAAACTCTGTCAATGATATATACCCCATGATCATGCTGTCTGGTAATGGGAGAAGGGTGGGACCATGACAATGTCATGCAGAAGCATTGTCATGGTTTCGTTCTTCTCATGTCCCATGCTGGGACGCAGTCGTCATGTGGAAAGGGCCACAGACACACACAAGCACACACACTCTTTCTTGTAATGCAAACATGAATCAACCAATATAGATACTTCTGTATTACTCTTTGTTCAAATCAATTTTCTAACACTCTGTATAAAAGGAAGCATATGGATGCTGTTTCTCCTGTAAGACAGTGTCTTCAGAGTAGAATTTTGGTAAGTTCCTTTTTTAGAACTTACAGTTCCCAGAATCCCCCCAGCTAGTATGCCCAGTCAAAAAAAAAAAAAAAAAAAAGCGGGGGGAACTTTTCTAAGTTTTGCTTGTGAGTTCTTTCTAATCAGGTTATCCCTGTCAAAAGAGTCTGCACAACTGAACATGCAAATGGACCAGGCCTTACAAGCATCAGAGATATCTGTTTTCCTGCTCTAATGCCTTTGATTCTTCTGTTCTAATGCCCTTAATTCTTTCCTACATGCTTTTCCTGAAGTGGACATCACTTCATGATGGAACTGTTTTTGTTTCGTCCCCTTTTGCCTCTTTCTCCAGAACAGCCATTCCCCAGTTCTTTTGCTATAGTGGGGGAGGAAGGCAATTTCCATAGGTACAGAGGCGTTCTCATTTTCAGAAGATGGCAAGCTTTCTACTGTTGTTAAGTGAATAAGTAAGAGCAGGCACTAGTTGCTGCCCTCCAAGCCTCCTTTCCATTCCAGAATTTCTTTTCCAGTTTTCCCCCTAATTCTTTGCATGATGACTTAACTAATCTTTCAGGCACGCTCACCGCACACAACTTGGAACAAGCAAGCTAATCGCATCTTTGCTGCGCATAGTATTTTCTCAATCTGATTTCAAAGGAAATGCTATTGATCACCTCTGTCCTGCCAAGACCTCTGAATGCACTGCCAAGTGGGAGAACTGCTTTGCATTCTGTGTGGGCCCTGAGTTGCACCACGTTACCTGGGACTTGGGGGTGTGTGGAGAGGAATTAATTCCACTCTGGGTAGTAAAAATGCAGTAGGCTTTGGTGGTGATGTGCTTAGCAAGACAGAGTGAAAGCAGATATTATATGTAAAGCTAAATCATAACAGGTTCTGTCCTCATTTGCACTATTGGCCTGGCTCCCCCCAGCTTCTTGATTTACACAAGAGCTTAATATCCTAGCACAGTAGAAATGGGCAACCTTCAAGCTGGTGGATTCCACTTTAATTTTTTCAGCTCCCTGGAGCTCCCTCCAACAAAGTGGAATCACAGCTCCTACAAATCTCTGCATTAAGGGCAAAACTCATTTACAGCCTGGAGCACTCTCTCCATTTTTTTTTTTATTAAAAAGGAGGTTTATAAAACTAGAATTGGACTTCCAGTCATGGTGTGTGTGTGGCTTAGAATGTTAATCCTTGATGATTTCATCCCCACCTGTGAGTACAAATAATTTGTTGCTGTTGTTGTGTGCCTTCAAGTTGTTTCCAACATGGCTACGCTAAGGCGACCCTACTTTGGGTTTTTTTGGGGCTGAGAGTGTGTGATGCGCCCAAGGTCACTTAGTGGGTTTCCATGGCTGAGAAGGGAATTGAGCCTTGGTCTCTAAGGTCATTGTCCAATGCTCAAACACCTTCATCACAGTGATGTAGTTTTATTCCTGCTGCAGGAGAAAAGAAATATTTCTTCACAATATTTGTCATCCCAAAGTGTGGCGATGGTATTATTGCACTGAGATAAAACACATTCTTTTGTGCATCTCCTCCCCTTTTTGCACAGGAAACTCATTTTCTGCAGAGGAAAGACTATTTTCTGTGCAGGAAACCCATTTTTCTATACAAATTCAGGGGTGTGGTTTTTGCATAAAACCTCAGATGTTTTTCTCTACAGAATTATTCCCCTGAAACATCTAATAATATTGGGGAGAAAATTGCTCAGAATTCTTACTGCTCTTCCTGACAGGATGTCCAATTGTTGGAAAACCTGTTTCTCAAACTGGGAACAAGTAATTACAAATATTCTTCGCATCCCTAGTGTGGCCTGTGGTGGTATCTCGCAGGGCTGCAGTCAGATTAGCCCCCAAACGCCTTGAACTTGTCTGCCCCTGATTTGCTGCCACTTGTGATCTCTAGGGTGGGATGACTGAAGATGATATGCAAGTCTCCATCCAGATTACTATAGTTTGGGGACTCTAATACAGTTGTAAAATTGGATAACAGGACTGCACAAAGACCTGGTCAAAAGTAACTTCTTTACTGGCAAGGAGTACTGAGCTTGGGACATATATGATTGGCCTGAGGCTAACCAGGCAGATAATTATTTTTCTTTTTCTATTTGTGATTTTACTTGCTATTGTTAAATGGTTGTGAATCAAAACTCTTTCATATTACTTAGAGGTCTGTCAGAAGATACCAGTCCAACTTTTGCCTGACCCTGTTCATTTGATTCAAAATACTGGGCTAGCTATGAGTCTTGCTTGCCAGCCTGCCTTTTTTTTAATGGGTCACATTTACAGCTTACTCATTTATACATACTTCCTAAGCCCAGTGACAAAACTTTTTTAAAATGGTTGCAAAACTGCTCTGCGGGAAGAAAATACCTTGGTGACGTCAGTTGTGCTGGCTAATCACCACCCTCCACAACTGGCACAGCTGTTGTCTTCAGTTTTTCTAAAGCCGGAAGAAGAAAAACTACTTTCAGAGAGAACAGAGGGAGGAGGCTTCCATTCCAGACATGTCTCACTGCTCTACTGTGCTTGTGGTGTATCTGACTATGTGCAATACCATATGGAGGCTGATGTTAATTAAGAAATGCAACTTGCATTTTGTATTCCTAGATACACATTCCAGGCTTCTTTTGGAAATTTCCTCAAACCAAAACCAGAGGCTGATTAAGGCATCACATTATAGTTTGCCCTTGAATAGCTCATTTTTTAAAAAATAGATCAACCTGAGGGGTGGGGTGGGGACAAGCTAAATCCTGATCATGTTACAATGGATAACGTTCTTACTCTGCTGCAGTCCTGATCAGAATTGTTTGTTCCTACCAATGGGAGCTTTCTTTATAGTGTAAATAGCAGGAAAGCATTATTATTTATTATTTCTTTACTATATTTCTGTGCTACTAAATTCTGAAATTATATGAATGGTTCATAAAGTAGTGTTAAAAGTATAAAATATAAATATAAAAGTTTTACAACAATGTAAAATCAAGTTGGAAACATAAACCAATCAGTGATGTAATGGCAGATCTCAAATTGCAAGTGATTGTTATGATAGTCTCCTTAACTAGATCACCAAAATAGAGACAGTTATGTTGATTCAAATCAACAAATCAGTTCTGTCATTTATGTACTCAATTTCTATGACATTTAGTACGTGTAACAATATTTGGAGCAGGTAGAACAGCTATCTGCTACCTGTTTTCATTCCTAGGAGCAGGTCTTTTGTAAAAGTAAGGAGACTCAAATGTTCAAAATGAAGCTAGCCCCAGCTGGTTTGCATAAGGAAAAAAAATATCTTGTAGCTCACAACAATATCTTGTGGCTGGGAAAATTAATTTCCCTTTCACCTATTATGAGGATTCCAGCTAAGCTTAGGAGAAACAGAGAAGCATCGGGTGTATGGGAGATGTTATCATCATCATTTCTAATGAGGAAGATATAGTGCTTCAGACTCTGTGGTCCCTGGCTGTACTACAGCATTATAAAACATACCGCTGAATCCAACTACAACAATGACGGCAGTCAAAAATTAAGTCAAAACAAAGTCAGGAGCACCTAAACAGTTTTTTTTTTTAAAAAAGCTGGCAGACTAATAAGTTGGGGAAAATATAAAGGTCTTTGCCTGGTGTCCAGAAGATCACAGTGTAGGCAGTAGGAAAGCCTCTTTGGGCAAAGGTAGACTATGTGACCAACACAAAGACAAGCTATGGAACAAGAGTCATGTCTGGTTTGTCCTGGATCCGAGTTTTAGAAAAGATGACAAAATTCCCATTGGCAAATGCTTGTGCGTTCTGTATAATTTGCCTTGCCTTGTGTTAGACCACAGGCCTCTTTATAAATTAAATGTCATGTTCCATGTTTTGATCATGTAAAAATGTCCGGTTTTCAGGCTGTTACACTAATCAGTGCACCACGGTTACAAGTGTGCCATCATTCAGTTTTCTGATTGGTTTGAAAATGCAGTACGGTATTGGTTTTGGGGCATATATTTTTGTCCCCTGATTTGAGAAAAAGATACATAACTGCCTCCTTTGAGGCCATTCTAGAATGTGTTGAGACAGATGTGTTTAAATTTCACCTTTTTCTGGTAGGTCACTGTCACCATTTTAGGGTACAATTTGAGTCCATTATGTTGAGAGTGATGTGTGCAAATGCCCCATGTTCATTTTGTTCTAGTAGTCAGACTCTGCTGAGCCATGAGTTTAAAAAATTGCAGGCTTCTAGGTTATGTGGAAGTACCCTATCAGTTTTGCTAACCCCTTGTCTGCAGAAAGGAGCAAACTTTTTTGATTTAATATATTGAATGAACAGTGGACATGAAAAGAGATTTTTCTCCCTCTCATAATACCAATAGTCAGGGTCATCTAGGAAAAGCTAATTGGCCACAGTTTTAGGACTGACAAAATGAAGTACGTTTTCAAACAATGCACCATTAATGTATGAAATTCATTACCACAGAGTGTGGTGAGGCCCACTAGCTTAGGTGGCTTTAAAAAAGAGCTTAGACAAATGTATAGATTTGTCTAATACCACGAGCAATAACAGAGAGAGCCAAATAGGACTTCTAACTACTATAATGTATATTAAAATAACAAAAGATCTGTGATTGTACTATGCTGAGTGAAAGGCTTTCCATATTCACTCAGGCTCCAAAACCACTGAGAAATTGCATCTGATAAAGGATATGTGTTATTTAGGCAATGCAGATATTGAAAATGTATGGCACTGTGTGTGGCAGCTAATTCCAGCTTTGCCCAAACTTTGGAGCTGGGTGGCTGTCAGTGGTAGAGTGGTGAATCTAGGGCCATTTCTGCACAGCTGTGTCAACAGTGACGGGTGATTGCAGTTCCAGGAGCCATGCTTTTGCACAATGTCGTGGGCAACCTGTTGAATCCTGTTGCCAACTGCCCCTAACCCACCCATATCACACCCTATATCAATAACAGGAAAAGTCTGTTATTGGCCCCCTACCGTCCCATTACCTGTTGGTGGGTGGTTCCTCCATTGCCCCAGCTGCTGTTGTCAATCCTGGAGCCCTGATGCATGAATGCACAGGTGCATCCAACGCCGTCCGATAGGAAAAAAGGCCTGGAAAAAGGTGACCAATCAGGCACTATGGGATGTGGAAAGGGCAGGCAATACTATGGACGCTATAATGCGGAAAGAGCAGTGGTATTAATGCTGCTACTCCTCTGCTATGCATGCAGAAGGGAGTGGTAGAAAACTGTTCTTGTCCCAGGACTGGTGATGCTGGGATGTCCACGGATCATCCCAGCAATGAGGTGAGGAAGTGGGGGAAATGCAGCACAGAATAGGTAGAGAGGTAGTACAGGAATACCTGGCCACACTGGATAAATTCAAGTCTCCAGGGCCAGATGAATTGCATCCTAGGATTTTAAAAAAACTAGCAGAGGTCATTGCAGAACCTCTTGCTATAATCTTTGAAAACTCTTGGCGGACAGGAGAAGTTCCGGCAGACTGGAGGAGGGCAAATGTTGTCCCCATCTTCAAGAAGGGAAAAAAAGAGGACCCAAATAATTATCGCCCAGTCAGCCTGACATCAGTACCTGGAAAGATCCTGGAGCAGATCATCAAACAGTCAGTTTCTAATCACTTAGAAAACAATGTTGTAATTACGAAAAGTCAACATGGATTTCTCAAAAATAAGTCATGCCAGACTAATCTTATCTCTTTTTATGATAGAGTTACTTCCTTGATAGATGAAGGGAATGCTGTGGACATAGTATATCTTGATTTCAGTAAGGCCTTTGACAAAGTTCCCCATGACATTCTTGCAAAGAAGCTAGTAAGATGTGGACTGGACAGGGCTACTGTCAGGTGGATTTGTAACTGGTTGACTGACCGTACCCAAAGGGCGGTCACCAATGGTAGATTCTCATCCTGGAGAGAAGTGACTAGTGGGGTGCCACAGGGTTCTGTCCTGGGCCCGGTGCTGTTCAATATCTTCATTAATGACTTGGATGAAGGAATAGAGAGCACGCTGATTAAATTTGCAGATGACACCAAATTGGGAGGGGTTGCTAATACACCAGATGACAGGATCAAAATTCAAAAGGACCTGGACAGATTGGAGAGCTGGGCCAAGGCTAACAAAATGAATTTCAACAGAGAGAAATGTAAGGTCCTACACTTAGACAGAAAAAATGGTATGCAGAAATATAGGATGGGGGACACGTGGCTGGCTAACAGTACGTGTGAAAGGGATCTAGGAGTCTTCATAGACTACAAGCTGAACATGAGTCAGCAGTGTGATGCGGCAGCCAAGAAAGCCAACGCAATTCTTGGTTGCATCAATAGGAGTATGGTGTCTAGATCGAGGGAGGTATTGGTACCACTTTATTCTGCTTTGGTTAGACCTCATCTTGAATACTGCGTCCAGTTCTGGGCACCCCAATTCAAGAAGGATATGGATAAGCTGGAGCAGGTCCATAGGAGAGCAACCAAAATGGTGAGGGGCTGGAAGCCATGCCCTATGAGGACAGACTTAGAGAGCTGGGTATGTTTAGTCCGCAGAAGAGAAGGTGGAGAGGGGACATGATAGCCATGTTTAAATATTTGAAGGGATGTCGTGTCGAGGAGGGAGTGGGCTTGTTTTCTCCTGCTCTTGAGACCAGGACAAGGAGCAATGGATACAAGCTGCAGGAGGGGAGATTCCACCTGAACCTCAGGAAGAATTTCCTGACGGTCAGGGCTGTCCGGCAGTGGAATGTGCTGCCACGGAGTGTGGTGGAGTCTCCTTCGTTGGAGGTTTTTAAGCGGAGGCTGGATGGCCACTTGTCGGGAGTGCTTTGAGGGTTTTCCTGCATGGCAGGGGGTTGGACTGGATGGCCCTTGTGGTCTCTTCCAACTCTACATTTCTATGATTCTATGAGGTGCAGAAATGGGCTGTATCTCTTCACTACGTCTCTTCACTAAAATAGACACTTGGAATTTATGCAGCTGACACTGTCATCTGAAGTTGAAGCTACTGTTCCATATTATAAATGATGGAGGATAAAGGATAGGACTGTCACGATCAACATCTAAGACAATCAAATTAAACATCCATCTATAGCATGTATTTTTATATAGCAACACAGAATGGCAGGTGTTTGTAGGAACCTAGAAAATACATCTATAGGAAGAGAGATGAGATTGAAATTTGTTTAATTCTGTAGTTACTTGATTCTGAATGTTGAGGATTTACCCCTTTTCTTCCAATAGCATCACAGAATTGGAAGTGACTTCAGGGGTAATGTAATCTGACCTCATTAATCCGAGAAAGCCACTATTAACAAATCTCTGATAGGTGGCCATCCAGACTCTGCTGAAAAGCCTCTAACAAAGGGCTGTTTGTTCTCTTCCAAGCCAGCCTACTTTATTGTCATATAACTTTTAATGCCAGAAGTTTGATCCTATTATTTATCCTAACCTCTTTTTTTGATAATTTGGATTTTTTTTGAAATAATTAGCTCTCCTGGACAGCAGAATACAAATTTGCTCCATCATCTGATACCATGCCTTCAGATATTTGGCCATCTTATTCCCTTTTAATAGCCTATTACAGTTTGTCTATATCCTTTCTTAAACACTGGTGCCCAGAACTAAGTGTAGTACTCCAGGTGAGGTCTGACTAAAGAAGAAAAATGTGGTGCTGTTAGGTTTCATATTTGGACATCATATTTGGACATCTTTGAATGCAGTCTAGAACCATATATATTTACTACTTTGCAATGATGACATGTTTAACACATTATCTACTAAAACCCTTGGGATTCTTTCCGTGTGTGTGTGTGTGTGTGTGTATACACACACGCACACATGTATATACATATGTGTGTGTGTGTGTGTGTGTGTTGCTGTCAATCCAGATGTTAATATTGTTTAGTTGTGCATTTGATTCTTCCTACCTAAATGGAAAATTTGAAATTAACTCTGTTGAACTTTTTGACATCTTTGTTCAGTTCTCTAGCCTCTCAAGATCATATTGAATCTTGTTATGCCATCCCACTTGACATCATCTGCAGTTTGATGAACAACCCTTCCTCCTATGTCCAAGTTATTTATAAAGATGTTCAGTGACACTTGCCTCATGGCAGAAGCCTGCAGCGCTCCATGCTGATGAGGAGTTGTTGCTGAGCCTTCATAGGGTACAGTCCATCAACCAGCTACAAAGCCAATTGGCAGTAGCATTATCTAGCCCATGTTTTATTCGTTGGCCAAAAAATAAAATAAAATAAAATAAGTAAAGTAAAGTAAAGTAAAGTAAAGTAAAGTAAAGTAAAGTAAAGTAAAATAAAAAAGGGGACCTTTTCAAAAGCCTTATTGTTATCAGGATACAATGCCTACAGTATTCTCCTAATCTGCCAGGCTGGTAACTCTGCCATTAAACAAGATACATTTAGTCTGGTGTGATTTGTTCTTGTAAAACCTGTGCTGGCCTTTGTCATCACAGTGTTGCTTTCATACCATCACAAGCTGACTGTTCAGTTGCCTGTTCTAGAAGCTTCCCAGTAACCATCAAGGTCAAGGTGATGCTAATTGCCTGGATTCTGTCTCCCTCTCCTATCCGTGAAGATGGAGCTAACATTTACCCACCTCCAGTCTCTTAGTACTTAACCTACTGTCCAAGAATTCTTGAAGAATTACAGTCAGAGAATTTGCAATTACACCTGAAAGTAATAGAAGTGATCCAGACAGATTATTAAGCTATGTCAGCATGTGCATTTTCAGAGGCCTGTGCCTCCCAGATGCTGAGGACTTAACAGCACCCTCTCCTTCCATTATGTCTTGCTTCTGTGTCTTATATTCTGTCATCTGGCTTTCCAGTGTCAGAATCTGAACAGCTGAGGTCAGATGGTCCATTGGTCTGGAGCAACAGAGCAGTTCTTGTTTTATTAAACTTTGAATTATTTATTCACAGAATGCATTTCACAGTTCCTGCCTCTGCTTGGGAGTGATCCCTGAGCCCTGCAGCATTTAGCAGATATTCGCCTGCCTTCCTAAGTCACTACAGCTGACATAACCTATCAGCCTGAACAAGACTTCCCTCTTAGTGCCTGCTGGGAATGAAGGGACTCAAAAGAAAAAAAAAAGGAAGGATTTTTTAAAAATAATTTCTTGAGGAGTACTTCAGGATTAATCGATTTTTTGTGTCAATGATTCTACAAGGTTGGAAATGTTGATTCCAGCACTTCTTTAATTTTGCAACAAATTGCAGAGAAGGATTGAAGCTAGAAGGGGCAACCCTGCCACACCTGCAGACTTTGTCTTCTACTGTCAGAAGGTGGCAAGGCTGTATCTCTTAGAAGATAACTCATCTGGTGTGAGAGAGTCAGAACGTGTTCTAATGATCAGAGACTGGAAGAGATCTGGGTTTAAAGGCCCTGCTCAGCTGAAGTCCATGTCAAGGAGAAGATACAATTGTGATCAAGTCTAGTTCAATGTTCTTCTCAGAAGGTGCTTCTGAGGCCTTCTGTAATTATGTTGACCTTACAGTCAGGAAATCTCTAGTTTTGACTTCTGCAGAATCACTTAATAAATGGACTTGGTCAAGTTACTATTATTAAAGTGTCCATGCACAGTTCAGGGAAGATATTTAAAAGTGAGACCTGTATGAAAATACTGTACACATAGCTTGAAAAGGTTCATCTTTAGACTACAGCTCTCAGAACTTCCTAGCCAGCATAGCCAATGGTGGATTCTGTAGTCTAAAAAAAGAATTTTTCCAAACTTTTGTTGGGGTGTGGAGAGTTCCTGTTTAGTGTTTTAGGGAACTGGCCGACCGGTAAGTCATATCTTGTTTCAGGTTATTGTGCTGTTGTGTGCCTTCAAGTTGTTTCAGACTTATGGCGATCTAAAGCAAACCTATCATGGGGTTTTCACAGGCTGAGTGTGTGTGACACACCCAAGGTCACTCAGTGGGTTTTCATGGCTGAGCAGGGAGTCGAACCCTGGTCTCCAGGGTTGTAGTCTAGCACTCAAACCACTATACCACAGTGGCTCTCTGTTTCAGGGTACCTCATGCTATTCATGCACACACAAACACATGGAAACATTTCTCCACCCTCAGCTGAAGACCACTGAACACGATCAGTAATCACTGGGCTGCTTTTCATGGGGATGGGCTTACCTCCTTTCCTTTTAATGTATGCAAACCATGGATTTCTTGTGAATATACTGATACTTTAATCTTGTTTCTCTATAGCCACATTTTGCCTATGTAGCCATCATAAGTCAGCATCTGAGTTTGCTTCTAGTATATGTGATACTGGCTTACCATATAAGACTAATGATTACTGAGATAATTCTGCAAAGAATTTGCCCACAATTTTTGTAGATAAAAGCATTTGGATTCTCTCTGACTTAAATGCCAGAGTTGATACAGTTCTGGTGGATGTAAACTTGGCCCCTACTTATCCAGTGTTGATGGATACTTTTCAGTTTGTGCAGTCTGAGGATGTGGATGTTATTCTTGGAGAGGAGGGTGTCATCACATGTGGGCTAGATGCTTGCTTTTCCTGGCTAATTAAATTGTTCAGAAGAGGATTGGCTGCATGGATAAGCGAAGTGATTAATGCCTCTTTATAGCAAGGCAGCATCCCAACACACCTGAAAGAGGCTATAGTAAGTCCTCTTCTGGGGAAAAAAAACCACAACTTCCTTGGATTCTGCCACACTGGATAACTATAGGCCAGTCCCCAACATTTCATTTTGGGTCAAAGTACTAGAGTGTGTGGTGGCTCCTCAACTCGAGGGGTTCTTGGATGAGGCAGATTATCTAGAGCCATTTCAGTTTGGTTTCAAGCAAGGTTATGGGACAGAGACAGCTGTGGTCACCTTCGTAGATGACCTATGCAGGGAACTGAACAGGGGGAATTTGTCCTTGTTGGTTCTGCTGGACCACTGAGCGGTTTTGATACCATTGACCATAATATTATTCGGGGTCACTTTTCTGAGATGAGGCTTGGAGGTACCGTTCGACAGTGACCCCATTCTTTCTTGGAGAGGTGCTCTCAGAGGGTGGTGCTGTGAGATTCCTGCTTGACTTCTTGGATTGGTTTGGAGTAAATAAATTGAAGCTTAATCCAGACAAGACAGTCAAAAGATAGATCAGGGCATAGGGATTCACCCTGTTAGATGGGGAAATGCTCCCCTGAAAACACAGGCTTGCAATTTGGAGGAGCTCCTGGATTCAGCTCTGAGCCTGGAGGTACAGGTTTCAGCAGTGACCAGGAATGCATTTGCACAGTTAAAGCTAGTGTGCCAACCACAGCCATTCCTGGAGCAGTGGTGGAGCTAGGAGTTGTGGAGGGAGGGCGAGAGGGGGCGTGGCTATGATGCATGGGGTGAAGCTACAGCATGCGGGGGTAGGGCTACAACAGATGGGGTGGGGCTACAATGGACAGGGCAGGGCTACAGTATGTGGGGGAGGGCAAGCAAGGAGCCAGGACGCCTCCCAAAAATTGCCGCCAGGAGCGAACTGCCCCAATCATCGCCCCTTCCCTGTCCCTACGTGACTGTCCTGGAGAAGTCAAATCTGGCCATTGTTGTACATGCTTTGGTTACATCCTGTTTGGATTACTGCAATGTGCTCTATGTGGGACTGCCTTTGAAAAGTGCTCAGAAACATCAGTTGGTCCAAAGAGCTGCAGCCAGGTTGTTAACTGCAGCTGGCTACAGGGAGCGCACAACTCCCTTGTTGAAACAGTTCGATAAGCTGCTGGTCCATTTCTGGGCACAATTCAAAGTGCTGATTTTGACCTTTGAAACCCTGTATGGCTTGGGTTCAGGTTATTTGAAGGGCCATATCTCTCTTTATGAATCCATTACAACCCTAAGATCACCTGTCCTATCAGTTTCTCAGACTCTTTTGGTGGGGACTAGGGAGAGAGCCTTCTTGGTGGCTACTCCCAAATTTTGGAACTCTCTCCCTTGAGATTGCCCCTGGGAAGCCCCCATCGTTGTTCTCCTATTAGCAAGTCAGAACATGTTTATGTGACCAGGCTTTTACAAACTGGTTAGGGCTGAGCTTTTAATCTGTGTGGTGCTGTGTTTAAAGTTTCTATATAGTCTTTTAATGAATTTTAATATTTTAATATCTTTATAAATTGTTTGCTTTTTAAATCTTATACTTTTATTGAGGCTTTTGTATACTCTTTAATTTGCATTGTTTTAAATGGATTCCTGGCTACCGTGAGTCTCATTACTGGGAGAAAGGAGGGACATAAATGAATCTAACAAACAGACAAATAAGCAGTAAAGCATGTAGAGCACTTGAAATGTGTTAGATAAATGCATTGTCACCAACCAGCTAGGCTTAATTCTGATATAATGCACTTCTTAGAAATAATTCTGGGCTCTTCAGCAGATGTTTAATGGGTTTCATTTCAGTTGTAACCTAAGAAGGAACTTCAGGGGACTTTGCTCCCTTCCCCATTGATCAGCTATTCTAATACATCTGTCAGAAGCCATTACAACTACTATATTTTATGGTACAAAGTTTTCATGCCCAGCTCCGCACTATCATTTCTTGCAATATTAACTTACTGTCAAATCCTGGTTGAATATTATAGTTCTATCATTTTTGAATATTGATTCCAAACCTCTGGTATCTATGTCTAGATAGACTGTCCTTTCAATGAATCACAGCTAGATGAACTTGAATGATGAATTTGGCATTGAACTCTGCCAGACCCTCTGTATTTTTGTGAGCTCCATCATATGTAAGATCTGAGCAAACTGACCAAATGATACTTTAACACTTCAACTTCCATATTTGTTCATTTATTCAGTAGATTCATATTTCACTGTTTGACTGGAGTCTTAGAAATACAATGGACAATATTTGTGGTTATGAATTAGGATTGACACAGCTTCACCTATTGGCTCTTCACCTATAATAAGGGATGTAAAAAATATTTGAAAATTTTTCATCCCTGGTGAGTAATGGTGTCTTGACACATTGAGACATCCTGTCACACAGAAAGTTAAGTTTTTTTTTTTCATTCTGGGTCTTTGTGAAGAAAAGTAATGCACAAAACACTGATCGCTGAGGGATTCTGGAAGCTCTAGTCCCCACTCCCACAAAAAAAACACCCTTTTCCAAGTTCTGTTCATTGTCCAGTGATATTGCAGAAGCTTTACATATGAAAGGTCTTCAGGTCAGTCACTGGTGATTAGAAGGACCTCAGGAAGAGGTGCAGTGGTACATTTTGAAGTTCAAGTCCCAAAGACAGTCTGTTGTAATGGGTTCTCTGGCCCTGTCTCTTGCTCTTGAATAGGAGAGGGAACCCCCAAAGTCTATCTAGTTGACACCACCACTGTTTTACCTCACATGATTCAGTAACCTTGCGGGAGTTACTGAGAGATTTAACTTGCAATTTCTCTTCCTCTGACTCTGTGGAGACTTCCCCTCCCTCCAGTAAGAGAGGAGAATCCTATATGCATATGTGTACATGCACCAAACAAAGGGACATGAAGAGCGCATGGAAAAGAGGAGATCTTTAAAGGAAAGTTTTTTATTCTAAGCAAGCAGTCTTATATTAGCAAAAGGATGTCTTGTACATGAAGGCACCTTCCTTTAGACCAGAGCTTTCCAAATTTTTCATGTTGGTGACACACTTTTTAGACATACATCATTTCATGACAAAGTAAATTCAGTTTTACTAGCAAACTGGAGGTTAAACCTACCCCTTATAAGAGATACAGACACATGCATAAATTGTAATAACAAAATGTATATAACAAAATGTAATAACAAACACAACATATCTCATGAAAACCTTTCATATATTTTTAAAAATATATGATTTATAAATAATAACATACATTTCCAAGATTGTAGGTGACATACCTACACGTTTCAGATGACACAGTAACGTTTCACGGCACACCGTTTGGAAAGCCCTGCTTTAGACATTTACTTAGGAGTAGTTAGAAAGTTACAGAAACAGCCTAAGTCATATTCAGTTGAGGTTAGAATAAACATGAGGCCTAACAGAACCAGCTGAACATTCCTATTCTGCTCACAAGACAGAGAGTATTGGGAGTCTTGTATATTCATAGGAAGCTGGGAATGTGGACTCCTTTGCCCAGCTGATGATCATACTTCCCTAGGAAAGATGAGGCAGGCAGCATGCTGCACCTGTCCATCGGTCCCAAAGTAGTCTATCTCTGTGCCTCGTGGCATCCTGAGTTTTTCTCACTTGGAAACATCTCAAAACTTATACGCTTCTTCCCAAACTGGTCATCCTCACTGGGTAATTGTCGTATGATTTCTGTTGCTCCTCCATGATGCTGACTCCCAATAAATGTAAGTTAAAAACAACACATCCTCAGGTCTTTGTTTACTTGGACAAGAGACTATACTCCTCAGCTGTGTTACCTAGATAATGCGAGAGCCCATTATCACACAAGGGCAGACCAAAAATGTAGTCAGCTGAGTTTATCCAGTTTATGGAGCATAACATTCAATTTATTAGAATTAGCTAACAGTCATATAATAGTGAGCTGGGAAAGAGTAGGGTAGTGCTTAGGATGTTGGGCTATGGCTGTGGGTTTACCTCCCTGATTGTTCATTAATTTTTCTGGGTGACCTTTGACTGGTCGTTATCTGAATCAGTGTGATGCTGCAGCCAAGAAAGCCAACACGATTCTTGGTTGCATCAATAGAAGTACAGTGTCTAGATCAAGGGAGGTAATGGTACCACTCTACTCTGCTTTGGTTAGACCTCAGCTGGAACACTGTGTCCAGTTCTGGGCACCTCATTTCAAGAAGGATGTTGACAAGCTGGAGCATGTCCAGAGAAGGGTGACCAAAATGGTAAAGGGTCTGGAAGCCATGCTCTATGAGAAGCAGCTTAGGGAGCCAGGTGTGTTTAGTCTGCAGAAAAGAAGGTTAAGAGGAGACATGATAGTCATGTTTAAATATTTGAAGGGATGTCATATTGAGGAGGGGGCGGGCTTGTTTTCCAGTGCTCCAGAGACTAGGCAAGGAACAATGGATTCAAATTGCAGGAAAAGAGATTCCACTTAAATCTCAGGAAGAACTTCCTGATGGTCAGAGCTGTTCAGCAGTGGAATATGCTACCTTGGAGTGTGGTAGAGTCTCCTTTGGAAGTTTTTAAGCAAAGGTTGGATGGCCATCTGTTGGGAATGCTTTGATGTGTGTTCCTGCCTGGCAGGGGGTTGGACTGGATGTCTCCTATAGTCTCTTCCAACTCTACGACTCTATGAATTTTGCTGACTTCACAGGGTCATTATGAGGATAAAGGATAAAGTGGGGTATACTCATGTATAACCAGAGCTTGGGAAAATTACTAGCAAGTCTTCCATCCATCGATCCATCGATCCATCGATCCATCCATCCATCCATCCATCCATCCATCCATCCATCCATCCTTCCTTTTTTTACTTTCTTTCTTTCAAATTATTTCTGTATCACCTTCCAGTCCACAAGGGCTCCTGAGGTGATAAATAAATAAAAACCAATTAAAACAATACAGAGATAAAAACATTTTAAAACATGTTAAAATACTCCTAAACGCTGTCTCAAAGCAATCCTAGAATCTAGTTTTTAAACAGTTAAAACAGCAATTTCAAACACTGAATGCCATATGGAATGGCACTGTTGCTGCCCACTGGAAGCTTAAAAGAGCCAGAGCCCGCCTAACTTCCTTGGGTAGGCAGTACCACAGTCAAAGTGCTGCTACAGAGAAATCCCTGTTATGTGTATCCACCAATCTAACTTCATAAGATGTTGGGACACACAGGAGGGCCTCCTCTGAAGATCTCAAATTTCTGATTCATATGAGAGGAAGCAGTGTTTCAGATATCTTAGCACCAAGTCATTTAGGGCCTTGAAGGTCAACACCAGCACCCTGAATTGAGTTTGGGAGCAAATTGGAATCCAGTTTAGGACCAGCGCTATGTAGTCTCTAAAATGCAGACCTGATACGAGCCTGGCTGCTGCATTATGCAGTAGCTGTAGCTTCCAAACACTTTTCAAGGGCTGCTCCATGTAGCACACATTGCAATAATCTGATCAAGTGGTAACTAAGACATGAGCCACTGTGACCACTGCTGCCTTCCCCTAGAAAGAATGCAGCTGTGGTACACGAGCCAAAGCTGGTCAAAGACACTCCTGACCAGTGCAGCACTGGGTCCAAGAGAAACCCCATCCAGAAAAGGCTGTGTTCCCAAGCTCAGGTTGGCTTTCCAGCAGCACTTCTGTCTTGTCTAGATTAAGCCTCAGTTTATTCATCTGCATCCAGTCCTTTGCCACACCCAGACAATGACTAACTACTGCCACAGCCTCCTTAACTTTAATTGTTGAGAAATGGAGCTGGTTATCATCAGTGTACTGTATACTGATGATATCCAATCACATACATATTTTCTTTGAAACTACATACTCTGTTAGTCCACATAGAAGTGCCAATAAATCAGAACTTGGAAAAGTTGTTCAGTATCTGGGAGTATACTCTGAGTTGTAGTACAAAGGATAATTTTACCAAGCCTTTAATGTACTATCCCAAACTCAATGGAGGAAGGAGAGTCAGCCAGTTATATTGTGGAAAATAATATCATCTCCTTACTAAAGTCCCAGAGCTGAGTTGCTTTGCGTTCCCTATTAGTGCATCATTGATCTAAGGCAGCAAGTTCTGGGAAAAAAACTTAGCCTGACAACCTGTTGATCTTCCACCAATTGGACTATACAGTATGTGACCAAAAAGCCATGACAGAGTTAGGCAGTTTTAGACTTGTAACTTAATAGTTGCACAGGAGGAACCCTTGTGTATTTTTGTGTATTACTTTACTTCAGTATTTTGTAAGCCAGTCCTCCTCTTGTATTTGGGGTCACTCTCTACTCATTCTGTTGAATGAGACTCCAAACTTCTGTGCCAAAGCCTTGCCGTGAGGGCAACACTACCAGTTGAACCATCAGTCTGACTCAATATAATGCAGCTTCATCTGGGAAATATAAGGGAGCCAAGGCAGGAAGCAGATAAGGCAAGGATGGGTTAGAAGACTGAAGTGGAGTGGGAGTGGTGTGGAAACAGAGATAGCCATTGTCAAATAGCTTAGTTGGAATACTTGTGCACAAGACCACAGATGTTAAAAAGGCAAATTCATTGCTATGGGGATGATTAAGAACGAAACTCAAATGGCAAGCATTAAAATGCTATTACATGCGGCCGTGGTTAAAGCACTGTGTATGAATGTTGTCACCCTGTCTCTAAAATGGTATTCTCCTTTAAAGCAGCAGAATTCAAGGTCATCCAGTGAAATTAATCAGGAGCAAGTATAGAGAGAATGAAAAGGAACCAACTTATTTGTGCAACACACAATAAAGTTGTGATATTCATTGTGTAAGCACAGATGGCTTTTAAAAGGATTGGGCAGATTCATGGAGGATATATCTAGCAATAGCTAGCCATAATAGCTAAGAATAGAATGACCAGGGGGCTCACAGGCTGAAATACTTCTGATGGGAGCAGATGCTGTAGATAAATACAGGTGCGTGTGTGTGGCTATCTTGTGACTTTATCAATGATGTCTTGCCAGCCACTGTTGAGAACAGTGTGCTGGGTTTTATGGACCTTTGATCTCTCTAGCAAGGCAATTCCTACATTCCTATTTTTTGTAGCAACTCACAAGTTCTATGAAGGATTAAAGAAGCTTTTCAACAAGAAGCCAGAAGGAATCTAACATGGATTGCCAATCTGGACAGCAAATCTGAATTTTTGGCACTCATATGAAAATGGTGCAGGCTTCCAGCATCATCAGATCTTGAACAAGCCCCCCCCCGCCCCACAACTGAATACATAGCAAGAGAAAAAAAATATTCTGTTTTACGCACAGCTTAAACAGGCTGAGCTGTCTTCGCTTCTGTGCAACACTGTTTTACTTCTAAAGGCAGAAATGGGGCTCATTTCAGACGCACACCTCTTCAGTGAGAATTGCTTCCCCTAAGAACAGCAGTCTTAGCAATTGGTCGCAGTTACGCCACAATGAAAGGCAAACAATCAACGCATGTCAGAGGCCCTCTCTCTAATTACTTGATACTGTCAGATTTAGTTCTTGTCCAAGTGAGAGCCAGCATGGCATAGTGGTTTAAGTCTTGGACTACAAGGTTGGGAAACTAGAGTTCAAATCCCCACTCCGCCATAGAAAACAATTGCTTGACTTTGGGTAAATCCCACTCTCTTGCCCTTAGAGGAGAGCAGTGGGAAACATGGCCAAAAGAACCTTGGGATAGGCTTAGTTTGAGACTCTTTTAAGGGGCATAATAACCATGGCTATGTTTAAGTTGTGGCAGGGAACAGTTTCAGGTGGAAAGCCAAAATTGAAGGTAAGCCATGACTTACAGCTTCTCTTAATTTTCTCTACAGTTCATGATGGTAAGATAAAGGCAAAACAATGTAAACATACGAGGCAGCCTGCTTCCTCTCTTTAGATTTTGTGAGTGCCCAGTTCAGTTTGCTTCCTGAAACACAGAAAAAAAAAAAGACACCTGTCTCATACATGCACCTTTGTTAAGGTCCATAACACCCAAAGTCAGCCATGTTATTTTGGTACATGAAATATAATTCATCTGCCCCCTGCCATCATAGGCAGTGAAAATACAGTAATATCTTTCCCTCTGTCCATATGTCTGTTCGTATAATATCGTTCTCCTAAAAGTGAGGCTCAGAATTTGCTTCATTTTCAGACAGTCAAAATTTACTCCCTCACTCAGCTTAAAGGGCCAGCATTATGCATGACTTCACTCCACAGGTTTGCCACTTTGGGAGAAAAATAAAATAAGTAAAAAATAAAATAAAATAAAATGAAGAGGAATAGGAAGCTTATACTAGAAATTTCTTTTTCTCAGTCTCTAAAATGCTATAGGATTCCTTTATATCTTTTTATGCTGAAATAGACTAACACAATTGAATATCAACATTTGCTCATCCAAAAGAAGCAGTTTCTTGGATTTTCTTTGTTGTCCCATGAATTCTCACTACCTGATTCAGAATGAAAGAGCGCAAATATCGTATGTTCAATTTCTAAATTTAAAAAATGTACATATGGGTGTGTCATACACTCTCAGCCCCAGAAAACCTTGTGATTGGGTAGCCATAAGTCAAAAATGACTTGAAGGCACACAACAATAACAATCTATAGAAAACAAGCTCTGGCTTCTATTCAGTAGTACAGTGAGTCTCCAGGCAAGTCTATCTCAAAACCACCACATAGTTCACCTTCAGAGTACAAGTATGATCTGGCATATTTATATCCTCCATACCACAGACTCCTTGCTGATGGAAGGCTAGTACTGTACTTTTATATTTTGAATCAGTATAATTCCTAGAATTTTCAGAGCTTGAGAAGGTTACTTTTGGACAATGGATCCCAGAATCCCTCAACCAGCATAATAAGTAAGCATGCCTGCTGGAGGATTCTGTAACATTTCTGACTTACGGTCCAGGAAAGCCACACCACATTCATTTTTCAAATGTGCAGATCTTAGATGCACAAAAAAGAGAATCTAAGAGCAAGGGCCACATAGACATTGAAAATTCAATGGCTGCCACTTCACTTGGCTGCCATGTTTGATTCTAAGCCCCCTGGTCAAAATTGCACCACCAACATTCAGTTCAAACTTCCTTCTGGGCATCTTGCCAAACTCATTAATATTGTTTAGTATTTGATTAGCCGTTGCATTCTCAGTGATGACTTTAATCCCTGTAATTAAACTGTCTCCTGCTGTGGCCATAGGATAGAAGCAACAAAAATTAGGAACGTGTAATAAATTATTTGCACAAATTTCCATGCCATACTTCCACATGCAAAATAGTGTTCTTCAACTGATAATTTACTTTTGTAAGAACTTTGTAAAGTAAAAAAAAAAGAGCTTAAGAAATAAGAACTTGATGAAGTAGGAGAAATTGTGGGAGACTGACTTGTAGCTGTCTTTCTCCCTGAAACGAGCTTTTGTCTTTTCACATATGCCCAACAGGCAGAAATTCAGCAAAACCACCTGCAGATCCATGCATGGAAAATCTACCCTAGTTGATCTTCATTGATTGGAATGGAACCTGTTATAAAGCACAGAGGTGGCCTTGTTACTACCGTGTACTGGCCTGGCCTTTGGTGAACCAAAGATATCACTTTGATATCACAATTCGGCCCTGCTCTGCCACCAGCCAAGTGTTTGTGAGGCCACCGAACAAGCGCGAAGCTAGGCATGGCTACTATTAGCTGCTCACACCAAACCAAGCCAGAGATTGCCAGATCTGCTTTAGGGGACCTCCCGAAACAAACACCCTCATTACCAATGCGCAATAAACAAAGAGACCCTCTGTCCTGAGATGGCACCCTGGCGAGCTGAGTGCTTAACTGCTGAGCTAGCCGTATTTACATATCGGCCATACCATTGTCAATTCGGAACATAACTCAGTCATGTAAATTCTGACCTTCCGGAGGCATTGTCTCCAACCCAAAACATATTGTTTTCGCTCAAGACCAGACTAGCCTACGGTCGTTCTTTCCCTGATAAAAACCCCCAGTTCTGAGAGCTCCTCAGACCGCTCAACAGACTTGCGTTTGGACTGCTTTCCTGCCTTGCTGCTGCCTCGTTCTGCGAGCTCCCCTCGGCTGCTGTGCCAAGTCCTTCTACTCTCCATTGGCTTCCCCAGGACTGTAGGATTGGTGACGTATCACCCATTCCCCAAAAACTCTATTTCCTATTCTAGTTAGGAGTGTGTTTGTGTTTTTATTAATAACTGTCTAATAAATCTTAATTGCTATTTTGAACTGCCTGACTGCTCACTGACCTGATGCTGTAGACATAGAGTAAAAGATTCCCACTAAGTTACCCTGCCTCTCGTTAGCCAAGAGAGTGCTCCAGCTAATTTCCCCATCTTTGCTTGTTGTTGTTTGGTTGTTTGGGCGTCCCTCCCGGGACCCCCAATTCACAGGGTAACAGCCTTACTAGGTTTTCTAATTCTTGATGGGAGCAAGTTTGGGTAGATTGCAGTCTGGGTTGGGATCATGGTTGCGGTTAAAAGTTAGCAATCCTGCTTCCTGTAATGTGAACAGTGGGTCATTAGTCAATGTATCTATTTGCTATCTACTTGATTATTTGAAATGCCACCCTGGGGTGGGTGATGACGGCCCACTAGATGTCTTTGGCCTACAATTTCCATCAGCCCTAGCTGTGATAGCCAATGGTGAGGGATTATGGAAGTTGAAATCCAGAAACATCTGGAGAGTCAGTTTTCTCCCCTTGCCTACACAGAGCTTCTGTCACAGGGATGGAAAATGAGTAACATTTGGGCTGGAGGCACATTTCACAATGTGTTCTCAACTAGCTTGCAGCCTGTCCTTTTCCCCGCCTTGGCCACTCTTACCCAAATCACCCAGTGCATTCCAAACCAGTGTTTTCAACTTTAATTCTTTTACCCAAGGATGCTCATCATCCCTGAGCATCAACTTTGTTGTCGAGGGCTGATGAGACTTAGAGTTCAAAACATCAGGAAGGTGCCAAGTTTGGAAAGCTGGCCTATTGTAACAGGAAGCAGAGTAGAAATCTTACCACCTCCTGAGCTTTGTAGTAGAGCTAGTATTTTCTTTTTTAAAACAGCCTCCCTCCCTCCCATCTATTATTCTAGGAGTGTGAAAAATATAGGGCTTTCAAATGTAACTGGGCTACAGCTCCCAGCATTCCTCATCTCTGGCTGTTCTGCCTAAGGCTGATGGAAGTTACAATCCAGCAATATCTGGAGGGCCATATTTTGCACACCTCTGTTCTTCAGATTAGATCTCAAGCCCAGAAGCCAGTGTGGCCAGTGGGTGGGTTCTGAGAATGGAAGTTCAAAACATCTACAGAAGTCAAGTCTGAGAACTGATGTGTTAATAATTGAGTGTATTAGGGCAGATATTCCTAATTTTTTAAACATGGAAGGACAACTACACTCCTTAAGATGCTTTGGGACTATGGCTCCCATAGTCCCTCACCACTGGCTGGGCTGGCTGTAGTTGATAGAAGTTGTAGGCTAAAAACATTCAGAAGTCCACAGTTGCCCACCCTTGCTTTTAAGGCAGTGGTGGGACTTTCAGTCCTCTAGATGTGGGTGAATTATTATTCCCATCATACCTCAGCACTGGCCATGTTGGCTACAGCTTGTGGGAACTGGAATTGACAGTGTCTAGAGGACCACAGCTTCCCCTTCCCTGTTTTAAGGAGTGGACTTCATTCACATTTATGGAATAATTATGCAAAGCACATTCATGCAGTCACAAATAGCCACATTTCCCTTTTAAATGCATGGAGAGAGGGACCTGATCCTTATACAGATAGCTCTTCTGTCTCTATTAAAGAGAAGTGGAGCTTTATGTATATGTGTGCCCCCTTCCTAGTTGAGCAGAGCCCCATATATTTTGTACTTTTGTACTTATGTAAAACATATCAAAGGAGAAGATGCTCAAGTGCCTCTACTTGTTCCTTATCTGTAGTAACAGATTTATCTCCCTTTCTCGCTTCCAGGCCTGCCTTTTTCTTCCAGACAGTAATTTACATGCACATTTGAAATTGCTAATAGGCTTATTATTTTCAGGTAGAGCTAAAGAGAAATAGTCACTAGGCAGAAGTCCAAATGAAATTTAAAATTCTCCAGATAGCATATATTTTGGCAGTATGAAAATCCACTCAGATTTCTCAGAGTGACCTTTACAACAGGAGGATCTTCAGCTAGAATGGCAGAATTGCAATATTATTTTTTTAGAAGAACTCATGTTCCTTTTTTGAACTACAGCTCCCAGAATCTCTCAACTAAGTAGCTACACTGGCTGGTGAATTCTGGCAGGTATGATACAGAAAGTAACCTTCCCAAGCCCGATGTTATATCATGACTAGTGGGGCATTATTTGCCTTTATTTTCAATTACTTGTTCTCTCTGTAGCACCTCTACCAACTGCTCCCAAAGAAAGTAGGTGATGTTTGAGGATATTAATATGCTTACCTCAGATTAGAATAATTTAGTCTGCAAATCCCTGTTGTCTCTACCTTCTGCCTGTAGTTAAAATTGCATGTGTTGGAAAGTTTTTCCTTGTTCCCTGCTTTACCCTTTAGGTGTAATGCCTTCAAGATCTATAACAAATGGAAAGGATAGGGCATCACTTCCAGTAGATCTGAATGAAGCTTTTGCTGAATGAAGCTTTTGCTGTAGAGTGTAGACTACATAGGAATCTATAGGCTGGCTGATGTTTTGAAGCAAGGATTGGCAACTTGTGGCTTTCCTGATGTTATTTTTCCACTCCTGGGAACCACCAGGAGCAGTGCTTCATCAATGCAACCGTGACACTCCCCCTGCCTGGCAAGCCCAATCCCCACATTGCAGGCCCCCAGCTGCAGGTATTCTGAAGAGGGGTCCAGCAGCCAGCACTTGCAATCTACTTCAACTTCTGACTGCTCCTCTGTCCCAGTCTTGCCATCAGAATGTTGCTGTGGGTTACCATGGCAACATTCCACACAGTTCACAAGAGTTGTAGAAAGAAGCAGTCAAAAGTAGAAGTAGATTGCGAGTGCTGGCTGCTGGGCCCCTCTTCAGAATACCAGCAGCCAGAGGCCTGCAATGTGGGGATCGATCTCACCAGGTACAGAGAGGGGTGGGGGGCAGAAAGAGGCACAGAGGAGGAGAGAGAAGAAGGAGGCACAGAGGGGATCTGGGTAGCTGAAAGAGGCACAGAGAGAGTCTTAACTGGGATCAAAAAGTTAAACAAAGCTAATGTAATAAACAGTGCTTTGTAATATTTGTATGATGATTAAAAAAAATAACTTTCCATTTTCAAAACTAATTTTTCAATAAATTGTACAATGGTTGTACACTTGAATATCTGCTTGCCATTATTTTTCCTAGACTTCTAGTTGCAGAGCTAGTTATTATTAAAACCAGTAATAATCGAATGCAGAGGCAATGATTTAATATGATAAAAGAGTAGATACATTTCTATTGTCTTACAGATACAACTGGCTCTTTGAGGCCAACCAGAACGCTGACGCGGCCCAAGATGAAATTGAGTTTGACACCCCTGAGTTAGTGTTTGCAACTATAACCGCTAGAATCCTTCTCAGTCAGCATGACCGCTGGCCCTCTTGGCTGAGGATTCTTGGAGCTGCAGTCCAACCCACCCCCCTCAACTTTTCCAGGCTCTGGCTTCCCCACTGTGAGTTTTCTGTGCCGAGGAAGGACAAAGATTCCAATTCCTTTTGGCCTCAGTTCTCAGTTTTCCGAAGCCCAGCACTCCTTGACATTTATGGGAGCAGTTTGAAAGAGGTGCGTGGAAACAACAGCACTGCTACATTCTGTCAAATGTCAGCTCTTGAATAGGGAATACCATATGTCAAAGGCAGAACTTCAACCGTGTGACATGCGAGTGACAGCACAATCAGCAGTAGTGCATTCTGGGGCAGAGGATTTGAGTAGGAGAAGGATTTATTTTTGGCACTTGTGTGTTTGCACACCTATTGGCGGAAAAGAAAGATATAAATGGTCATCCAAGCAGGTATGGTGAACTTGTGGCCTTCCAGATATTGCTGAGTGTAGAATCTCCACCATCCCTGACCATAAGCCACCCCAACTAAGGACAGTGGGAGCTGGAAATCTCACTGCTTCTGGAGGGTCTGCCACCCATAATCTACAACAATGTGATGTCAGTTTTATTTCTGAGAGCCACGTACTGGTGATCTTGACCTCTGTTTACCTCTTCTAGCCAAAGGAACAATAGAAGTTTGAAACTGAAGGTGAATGCTGCTTCTGGTATCTGTAAGGACCTCTGCCTGCAAGGGTTCTGGCCTGAAGTTTAATATCCCGTTATGGTAGATGTGGTGACAGTCTTCAAATTAGCTAACAAATCAGGCTTACTTATACTTAGGGGAGCAAAACCCAGTTGCCTACAGGGAGGGAAAAATTCTGAGAATGATTTGCCAAGCCTTGCCAAAAATGTCAGCTGTATAGACAAGCAGAAAACCTACTCCAATTTGCAAAGTGATCCTACCATGAAACATAATGACATGGTCTAAGCCCCCCTCCCCCCGTCACAGGTTTTTGCCACTGTTATGAATCATAAAACAGGAGACAGGTCTGGCCCAGGGGACGCATTGACCTTGGAAGCTCTTCATTGAGACCACAGCTAAAAGGGATGGGAGATGCCCAAGAAAATGGTACATGGATTTTTGCAAGGATAGTTTCCCAAAGCAAGGTGTGGGAATTCATGGCCTTCTCGATAATAGTAACAACAACAGTTTTATTTATTTATATTCTGACTTCTCCTCAAGATTGAGACTCAAGACGGCTTACAAATTAAAATTATTACAATGTAATTAATAACATACCCCAATGCAGCATTAAAATGGAATTAAACATTAACCATGTTAAAACAATGTAAAACACTTTAATAAAAAAAAACAGTTAGAACACTTCAGCTTAAAACAATACAGCAACCTCATTGCAGCCCTTTCCTTAAAAGTCTTAAGTTCTAAAAGCCTGTCTGAATATGCTACCAACAGAGAGATGGCAAAGAGGGGGCCATTCTAACTTCCCTAGGGCAAGAGTTCCAAAGTCTAGGGGCAGCCACCAAGGAGGCCGTCTCTCATATTTGCACAAACGTAACAAGTGAAGCTGGGGAGAGTGAAAGAAAGGCCTCTCCTGTCAATCTTAGGATCCAGGCAGAACTGTGCAGGCAAATTGCTAGATTACAGCCCCTGTCATTCCTGACCATTCACATCTGGCAGGGCCTGCAACTGGGAATCTAGTGACATCTGGAGGATTATAGGTTGTTCAGCCTTTTTGCAAAGTTCATTCCCAATGTTAATTAGTGGCAGGAGCTATATTGGTTTTCAGGCTCAGCACAAAATGCCTGCATGGTTCTTGACTGTAGTGCTCCCAGACCATCCAGCTTAAACATTTTTTTTTTAAAAAAAAGGATGTTATAGAAAGGTCACCTTTGCTAGAGCCGCTTTGGTTTAAAGTTTTTTAATATAAGTGGGTTGTGAATAGATCTGCCTGTGCCCAAGGATTCAAATGTTTATGCTGAGCTCATTGGCATTCCTTTTGTTTGTCGATAACTTTCCTAATTTGTCTGCAAATGACAGCCAATCAATTTCAAAATGTCAGTAACTGTCCTGTGGATGAATAAATTCAACCTATCTGAGCTGACTAAAAGCTGGAGGTCTAGAAGAGAAATACTTTGGAGAAGAAGAGGGTGAAGAAGTGTGTATCCCAGCTGTTCCGTTTGGTTAGCTTTCTTTATCAAGATGTTTTAGTGGGGAGGATTAAATTACTTTTATGGTGAGTGGTGCCAGGTGTATTGTGTAAGTATGATGAACCAATATCCACCGGTGTGTAGCAACCAAACTTGTCCCAGTTGCAAGCTAAGGGAAAACATGTGCAAGGAAAAAGTGAAGAGTCTATGAAATGTTTAGTGCCTCTGAGTGCCTTGCAAGCTGAGTACTTTGCGCGTAAGTGCAGCCTGTTGTGCACCTCTACTACTTTGTGGAGCCTCTGTGCATCTGAGATTAAGGAACAGTGCTTCCAAATGAGCTTGAGCCCTCACATATTTATTTTAAGCACTTGACAGGCTTCATTGTGTTGCATTTATAGTTCAGGCTGCTGGGAAGAAGACTGGCAAAGAGCTTCTCCACTCTTTGTGTTGTGACTAGTCAGCAGCAGATCATCATCTTTTGAAGCCAAGTGCTGATATGATCAGATAGTCTTGGCATGGGGAATTGTGTTTTCATTGATGTCACAGACATTGTCCAATAAGTGACACTCATGCAGCCCCCATTCCAGATGGCCAGACTGCCTAGTGAAAATAATTGAGTTTCTACCTGAAACAATATGTTGCCCTTGCAGGACTCCAGAAAAGGAATGCTGAGTAAGTCCCACTTAATGACTATAGAGTGGGCTGGTGGAAAGGTCATATCCAGATATCTTTGAAAAGTGTTCTTTATCTTCCTTACTGCTATACCTACTGAGGTAGTTTAAAGGAATTTTTTGGAAAGATGCTGTATCAGCCAGTATTTTAAGAACAGAACATTGATGGTGTGATTAAGAATGATAGGGTTTGTCATGCAACACATCTGGAAGGTGCCAGGTTGAGCAAGGCAGCACTAGGTTGTAGGTACTATCATGCAAGTTAGGAATTGGCCATTTCAATGTTACATGTTAAAAGTTACCCAGCATCACAGGCTGTTATCCTTCAGATCTGATCCTGGAGAAACAGTGCTATTAATTAATTATACTAAGCTTTTTCAAAAGCTGGAGTGGCTACAACAAATCAGAACTCCTTGAAGGACTTTAATGTCCTTTTTGCCAGAGACTTCAGGACAGCTTCTCAAAACCTAAGCAATGTTTTCCCAGTCAGATCTTCCAAGATGCCAACTGATATGTCAGTAAGCAAAGCAAAACAAAACATGGCTGAATTAAGAATTTACAAACAGTGTAACATAAGAAAGATATCAATCTTCAAGTGTAACGCTGTACAAATGAAGATATACATCTACAAGCACAAACCTTCCAGCACTGTATTTATGAAGCATTGTAATGTGTTTGCTTTTAGCGTATATTTGATGATGTGACCAGAATGAATGAAGATGTTGCAGTCTCTGCTTTGTATTTTGTGCTTCATTTTTCATCATGGATCAATTAGCAGGGAGAGGGGGCACCCAGGAGGACATTGAGTTTAAAGAATGTTTAAGTCTTTCTGGGATTTCTTAAAATGTCAAGAGATGCATGTGTCTGCCTTGAAGACATCTTGAGCATTTCCTGGGAAAATGGTACAGACAGGAGGCACTTCAGTGCTCACAGAAATACCAGGTCGCCTAGCTAAACATGAGTCAAGGAAATCTCTTTGCACCTCCTATATCAGCGTGTGAATTCTGCAGACCTCCAAATGTTGCTGAACTGCAAGTCCTAGCATCCCCAGCCAGCACACACAATGGTGAAGAATGATGTAAGTAATAGTTCAGCAATATCTGGAGAGCTGCAGGATTCCCTTCCTTACCCCAAACAGTTGGAAGGCAGGTGGGAAACCCCTCCACAAAATGCCTGGATACTACGCTTTCGTGCTCACCAGCATTTCACTGATGAAAACGAGGTCAAGCAATATCAGAGTCTGATCAAGATGGCAAAAGTTATTACAGTACTAAAAAAGAACACACAAGCTAGCAGAGACTATATCAGTGAGTCTACAGAGAAGGGCAAGATTCCACCCCCTCATCTCCTTTGCCTTCTGCTGAGTTAATTGAGTGTAAACTACTTTTGCACCCTTGAGAATTTGCACATATAGAAGTACACTTGGCCCTCCACATTCACTAGGATTAGGGGCACAGGACCCTTGAAAAAGTGAAAAATTCACAAATATAAAAATTTATATGTCTGTGGGAAGGGGGCTGAGGCATGGCCGGGGAGAGTGGGTACCCAACATCTAAACCAGATTAGGGGAAGGAGATGGTGGGCATGGTGGTTTTGTATTTCCTCTCTCTTGGCCATCTCCTTCTTTGGGTATATGGAGAACTTTGGGAGAGGGCTTGTGGTGCTGAGAAATCAGGCTTTGGGCTGTCCTCGACTGGCCAGGCAGTGGCTGGTGGAGGAGGAGGAGGACTAGAGGGAGGTTTTTAAAGAGCTGTGCAGCCTAATTGGAGTCACCGAGAGAGAAAGTCCCCCCCCAAAAAGTTATCTGAGGTGGGGGAAGAGGGGTTGGAGAAACTCACAAATAATCAAATCCATGAATGTCAAACTCGCAAATATGGAAGGCTGACTGTAAGTTAGAGACAAAAAGGGAAAGTGAGAGGAAGAGAGAGAAACTGGGACCTTTTAAAAGCAGCTGAAAGAGTGGGATAACAGAGGATTAATTGCGACCATCCCTGTGAAATCAGAGCAGTTGGTAAGTATGAGCTTTCTCATACCTCTCAACGTATCCCTAAGACAGTGGTATTATCAGGGTAGGGCTGAGGTTCATGGGCTCATTTTGGCAGATGGGTCCCCCAGATGTGGCAGAGTTGGCTCACTTCATCAAGCAAGTGAATAAGTGGTACACAATACCATCTAAAGAGCATGAAAATTTCCTGACTATATAACTGAAGCCAAACATTAGCCAATTCTTGAAGCCCAGTGCTTTCGAGGTCCCTCCCTATCAAGAGCCCTTTCCTTTTCCCTTCTGTAAGACTTCACAGCAATTTCTAATCCTATTTTATCCCCACTGAAAAGAGGGCAAGAAAATGCAGGCAGTGAAGAGAAAAAAGAAGATTAAAGCTGTCAGTCTTACCCACAGGCCCATCTCTGAGCCAGAGGAAAACACAATTCCCTCTTCCCATTTTTCCTCCCCTTTCCCTTGCAGTGTCAGCTCCAAGAGGCCAAAAGAAAGAGTGTTCATCTTCACCCCTTCCTGATTGTTTATGAACAGGAATGTTTTTATCCAGAGGACTTAACTGGATCTGGGTGTCACCAGGAACTTTATCCTGTTGTAATGGCTGTGGTTCTGCCCTGAAATGCAGAATCAAAAGGTTAGGTAGATTCAAAGACCATGTAGTCCATCTCTCAAACCTATACTCTATAGAGAGAGCAGATGTTGGGAACCTATGCTTTGTCAGATGTTGTTGGGCTGCAGCTTCTCTCAGACACAGCCGGCACAGTGAGTGGTGAGGGATGATGGGAGTTGTATACCAATAATGTCTGGAGGGCCACACATTGCTCATCCCTGATAAATATCTAGACAGAGAGAGACCAGATGACAGATACTGCTTGTTTCCAAAGGCTTGTCTAAATTTTGATCTTAACCAGGATTCACAGGAACTTAATTTGAGCAAAGGTTCACTGGATCCTCATTCCAGAAGTTATTTTCAGTGTAAGAGCTCAGTCTGGTAAGGAAGAATAAAAGAAAGTGTGCCTCTGAACATCTGCACAGTGTCTTTATTTCATTACTAAGTAAACATGCAATTTCTTCATTTAGCGTCAGTTTTACTGGAGAACATCTCAATCTTTCAATGCAAATAGAACCTTCTCTAGTCCCCTCTTTGCCAGGTGTTTACATGTAACATATAGAAAACCTGAGCCAGCATGGTGTAGTGCAGTGGCGGACAGAGGATTAACAGCGCCAAGGCAAGGGGGTGGGGTGACTGGCAGGGGCGGGAGGACCAGTGGATGGAAGTGGGCGGGGTGAGGGGAAGGGCGGTGGAGAGGCGAGTGGAGGTGTGTGGGGTGAGTGGCAGGCAGAAGTGGGTGGAGTGAGAGGTGGAAGTGGGTGGGGCAAACAGTGGCAGCGGGGCAGGGGGATTCCTCTTTTTGCTCCCTGACATTGATGCCCAGGCAGATGCCCCAGTTGCCCCACCCTAGATCCACCTCTGGTGTAGTGGTATGAGCACTGGGCTATGACTGTGGAGACTGGGTTTGAATTCCTGCTCAGCCACGGAAGCCTACTGGCTGACCCTGGGCAGGTCACACTCAGTCTCAGAGGAAGGCAAAAGCAAAATCCCCTCTGAACAAATCTTGCCAAGAAAATTCTGTGATAGGTTCACCTTCAGGCCACCATTAAGTTGGAACCAGCTTGAAGACACACAAGAGAAAACTTAAGAGAAAGCCAGATGAAGGTTTTTGTTGTGGCTGAGTCATTTATTGGCAACATGATTCCACTTCTTTCTGCTTTTTACCATAATTGAGATCTGAACAAATGGAGATGAAGTCCTGCCAGTGAAAATCGCACTCCTTGGTAGTTCTTCCCCTATTGTCTCCCCACATTGGGTACTATTTTCTTGTTCAGTGCAAGATATCCTTCTGCCCTCTCTGTTTTCTGCCCATAGAGAGGTGAAATTAAAGGTGTTCAGGGAGAAAGAAAAGGGTTTAAATATGGAGAGTAAATATGGCTACCACATGTTGCTATTTTACTAGCCTGTGATGGCATGGGTCAAAGATACCAGATCATGGGCTCAAAACACCTGGAGGATTGGGAATTGGTTGTGTAAAGGTAACAGAGGGAAGACTTCATGACATTGAATTTTTGCCTGCATCTAACATATAAAAACAAACCTCTACACTACAGAATGGTGCTAGCCCAGATCTGGTTTCCCTTCTACCCACATTTGTTGGAGGAATAATTTCTGCGGTGAGTTTGTAGGAGTTTATCTGTGTTTCATAGCTTCCTGTTTCCTTGTTTCACAGCAAATAGCTTCTTATCAGGCTTAAAGAGAAAACAGATATACCTTCCTCCAAAAATAGGCACACTTTTTTTCTGCTGTGAAGACAGCTTTGTTTGATCCTCTGCCCCGTTAACTGTGCTATATACCTGCCCGAGGTGCAATGTTTACAGATATTGTCTTATTGAATCCTTTGAACATTATTTGGGGCTCTTTTTGAAAAGCCAGTCCATTGGTGTGCTGGCAGTGTTAGAATTTTTCCCCCCTTTGAGCATGTGTGTGGCATGGTTTCATAACTGCTACAAGGAGTAGCCAGCTGGCATACAGTGTAGCCAGTTTCTCTTGAGTCTGACTCAGTTTCTCTTGAGTCTGACTCAGTTTGGAAGTTTCTATGCCTGTTCAAAGGAAAAGAGCTTTGAAAAGTTACTTTTGAAAACACAGCTGCCAGAAATCCCTAGCTAACATGGGCACTGGCCTTGTTAGTTGGGGGATTCTGGGACTTCTCAAGTAGTAACTTTTCCAAGATTTGAAAAAGAGTGTGTTACGTTGGATCTTATTGCTCTTTATTGACAGCTGTCTGTATTTGATAGTGACATGTTGTGCTTTTGTATAAATATAGCCTATGTTTTCCTTTTTTAAAAATATACTCTTTTTTTTAATTTGGAATTCTAGCTTTCTGATTGTCAACCTATTTCCTTGGGTGCACAAACACACATATGGACAACTTCCCTATTTACTCCACACAAGAACTGAATATACCAATGTGGGTCAAGGAGGAAATACAGCTGGGGATTTGCTTTACAATTACACTCTTAAACTGCTCTCAGAAGGGTAGGTGAGAAAAGGAGGGAGAGTATATATGCTTTCCCTTTTTGCTTTCCGGTCCAAGCAGCATTGCAACTCAACAGAGCAAACTCCCGGAGCTGCATATATTCTTATTGATCTAAAAGGCAACGTTAATCTCAGGCACTTTAGAAATATCTCCGGAAACATCAATATTGGTATTTCACTCATAAATGCCGTTTCTATTTCATATAAACTACAGCAGTTCTCGCCTTCAGAAATACTTTTCCGTTCGATTAGATCCTTTGGTTAGGAAAAGCGTCCATGTGGGTAAACCTGTCTTGCCCTATTGACCATTGAGTAAATGTGTCATGAGCAGAGGATTTGTGAAAGCTCAGTGGAACCTCCATGCTCAAAGGGAAGGTATTTATTTATTCTCTTCCTTCCAGGGAACTCAGGGCAGGGTATGTAATGCTGCCTAGGATGGCCACTTATACAGTATAAAAAAAGATAGTAAGAGAAGGTTTGGGTCTGCATAAAATTTGCACATACTAGTTTAGATGCACAGATACTGATTTAGAAAGAATTCTTATAATTTCAATGAAAGCACAATGCCTCTCACCATACTGGGACAGGCTTTGTCTAGGAATGTTTCCACATGGGATGTTCTTCACAAATTCTATAACTGCACTGTGTCATTCATATTATTTTACCTGGGATCCAGTATTCCATCTTCCTGTGTTTTCTGACTGATTTTTCTAAATTTTTTTCCTAACTGCAAAGCAAAGCAAAGCAAACCAAAAACAGTTGAAAATCAGGAAAGACAGCATAACTTCACAATGCCTTTCTTTTGGGAGTGTTAGAAATCCCCCATCTGAAAGCACCTCAGAGGACCTGTGTGCTTACTGTCAAGGTGCAACTTCAAGACATCTTTTGCTTTCCCTCTTTAGGGTTCTGTGTCTTTAAATAGGACGTGTACAGGAGGGCCCCTCACATCGAGTATGCCTTCAAACAGAGGTCTGCCCTCTATAAAGATGGACACTTAAGCAATCCAGCTCTGGTTTCTTTTTTCTCTATTTGTTGTCACAATAATCATGGGAGGTAAATTAGAGTGTGAGGTAGTAAATGGCTCAAGGTCATCTAAGGAGACTTTATGGTACTGTTGCAGGAGCCCAGAGAACACAGAGACCACAGAGCAAGAAAAAGGGTAATTTATTACGCGCGGGCTAATGGCTGGATTTCTTCAAAAGACCAAAAGCCCCGAATTCAAGTTTCACAGCTCTTTTATAGACAAAGTTCACAGCATACACAAAGATCACAGGCAAAGATCACAGGCATGTCTCGGTCCGCCCCTCCGGGGTCACAAATACCACATGCTGTTACTAGCTAATTACCCCTGCACTCAGACCTCGGAAAGTGCTTATCTACAATCTACAATTACCGCTGCCAGTCAATAAATAAACAACACACCGGCTACGTGACACACAAACAACATCCTAGCTACGTGATACATTGGCTCTCGTGACCTTTTTACCCTTCTTAAATCTTTCTCCGCAGGGCTCAGTTTCTATACTCTGCTTCCAGGAGGAAGGTTCCCTCAGTTCAGCGCTTGCCGTTTGGGCGCCCCTAGCGCAGGCTCCCCCCGTTCTGGCAAAAGGAGGTAGCCGGTGGGCCCAACATGGGGCTTGTGTGCCAAGCCCCCCCGCCCGGCAAGGCGATTCAAGAGCAGGCAAAATGCCACCTCTGTGTCTCAGCGCCTGCAGCGATCCGAGTCACGGCACCATTTATGTTGCAGGAGCCCAGAGAACACAGAGACCACAGAGCAAGAAAAAGAGTAATTTATTATGCACGGGCTTTTGGTCTTTTGGAAACATCCAGCCAAAAGCCCACACGTAATAAATTACTCTTTTTCTTGCTCTGTGTTCTCTGGGCTCTTGCAACAGTACTGTGAAACCTAGACTTGGGCCATTTCCGCACTAGCCTGTTATAGTGCTATTATTCCACTTTCAACAGCCTATGGAATCCTGGGGTTTGCAGTCTAGAGAGGGGCCCAAAGGCTCCTCCCTAAACTGCAAACCCCAGGATTCCATAGGATGTTGAAAGTCAAATAATAGCACTATAACAGGCTAGTGCGGAAATGGCCTTGGTGTCCTCCGACACTAACCCCTATATCAGAGCAAGTCTGGAAATCATGCAGCTCTCCAGATGTTGTTGGAAGGCAAATCTCAGCAGCAATAGATAAAATAGCCAAAAGGAAGGAAAGGAATGCTGGGGGTTTCAGTTCAACAACTTCCGAAGAACTGCATGATCTTTACCGTGTCTTACGTCCTGTTGCAGTGATAGGAAATCTTGGCTCTCCACATGTTTTGAACAACAAATCTCACAATTCCTTGCCACTGGCCATGCTTGCTAGAGTTGCTGGGACTTTCAGTCTAACATCATCTGGAGAACTGAAGGTTTCCCATAGATATCATATCTTTGCTGGATCTGATCAAAACTATTTTAAACACTGGCTATCTGAATGTTTCTGGATAGGCTACAAGCAGGACCTTTGGGCAACAGCCTTTCTTCTGCTGTTTGACCCCTGCCCCATTGCCAGCTGTTCATAGTCAGACACTTGGGAAATGGAGATCCTGTTGTGTGACTAAAGGTATGTCCTCTTTTGTTTCATTTATTTTATTATTCTGAGGGGCCAAGGTGTTTAGCTAAAACCTTATGGCAAGAATAGGAGACTTGTGTCATGGGAAAGTAGCATAGCCAACTGGGGAAACCCAAAAACCTGGATGGGATCCAAGGACAGCTGGATTCAGTCCAGGGCTTAAGGTTGCATACCCCTGCTTGAAGAAACAATATCACTGAAACCATTTTCCAGCAGGTTAGAGATTCAGCCTATTCTTTTCTGCAGTCCTAGTAAGCCCCCAAATCAGAAGTGTAACATCTCTCGGTTCCAAGAGATGCATTTAGCTCTCTGCAAAACAAGTGTTTGCTTGTTGCAATAGTATGTGTGTTTGTGTGTTTCTCCGCCTCGCTGGCTACAATGTAATCATGGCCCTTGTCACCCCCTGCGTCCTGCCAGAGCACAGGCTTGCGGCTTCCTTGTTTGCTGAACATTAAATCATCCCATGGGGGCTGGTGTGGTTTCGTATATCTGCCACCGGGTGCTGTTGCTTTTTATGGTAGACTACGTTTCTCAATGGTAGATTAAATTTTATACCATGACACCTCAATTCAGTAGATGTTACCAGGTTTGTGGCCTCTGTTTACATGGTAGAAATGCCTGGGAGTTTTTGTTGTTGTTTTCTTCCCTTCTAGGCAGGTTTCCAAGACCAGTATATGAGGATGAATTATGCAAAAAGGAAGGGAGGAGAAGTGTTCCGTGGTATTTGTGTTTTTACTTTTTTCTTTGCCAGAACTTAATTTATCAGGGAGCAACCATTTAACATAAACCTATGGTATACCTTTTAAATTGAAGAGCAGCTCACTTAAAAAACTGCTGTGATTTTAACGCAGAACTCAGGTCTTACAAAGTTACTTTCACTTTTCTATGGTTTAGTTTTAAAAAAAATCCCTTGGAATATTTACTTAACTGAATAAAAGTACCAGAACAAGTATGCCAGTATGATCCTAGTACAGTAACTTTTCCCAATTTGCCACCAAAAAGGCAGACAGATGTCAGACACTGGGGGCCAAGCATTGATTCACTGATATCTGTGGCTAGAATCTTGTCAATGGCATATATTGGTGTAATCAGGGGTTATACATGCATATGTATGTATGGAGAGAAACCCTATCCTGGGGTCCACAATTTTGATATTAAAATATGATTCTGTGTGCCAGAGAGGTCCCCCGAAGGGGCACGTAGGCAGGCACAGTCGAGAGACCGAAAACCAGGTCAGGCCAGTAAAATCCCCCATCATGTAGCTCCAGGAAACCTCAAGATGAGCAAACCCACAATAAACAAAGGGTCCTCAGCCCTGAGACGCCGGCTTGAAGGGATTAGCATGTCTGCCCCAAGTTGAGCAAATATCCCATTAGGCAGGGGCCAGAAATCACACCATAATACACAGCCGAAGATCCAGAGACTTTGGCAACACCTAACAATCCCATCATGCAAAGGAAATTACCAATGTGGAACTTCGTGCCCACTGCAACACCCATTAGTCTCCCTGGGAAAGGATTAGTCCTCCAGGTACTTTTTCCCCTACAAATAATCCCGGCTGTCGAGTGTTTCTTCGGATCGCTCCCGGTCACCCCAGCCGACTGCTGCTCCATTTGTTGAGCAATCCCCTGAGCCCTCTCCATGCTGAGCCCCACTTTTTCTCTGCCTTCATGCACCCAGGACTTCAGGATGAGGTGCAGTATTACCCCAACAACACCCCTTCAATGCTTCCTCTGTCCAATTTCTTCTCTTTTGCTTCTTAATAGCTCTTGGGTGCGTGTGTGCGAGAGTGCGTTGCCGCGTGAGACTTTCCTTCAATCAAGTCATTTATTGGACATTTTTCTTTGGTTTTTGGCTTGGCCTGATCCCATAAAAACTGGGCAAAAGACCCCACTAGGTTACCCTGCCTCTTTCAGTGCTATTGCTTGTGCTCTGGCCAGTTTCCATTCCTCATCACATGGCGCACAGTGAGGTGTCCCCCAAGGGACCCCCGAAAATAGGGTAACACATATGTGCTTTTAAATTCGTTGCACAAGGAACTATTCAGTACCTCCTTTGTGCCCCACCTCCTCCCTTGGAAGCTAGTTTCAAAGTGACAGCAATACCCCCATGGCTATTTAGTGGCCGGAGAAGGGAGAAGTCAGTGCATACCATCCAACTATCCCAATTTGGCTGGAACAGTCCTATTTAATCCTCTGTCGCCCCGTTTTCAGTTGTTTTAAAATGTTCCAGTTTCTCTCTTCTCCTTCCACTTTCCCCTGTGGCCTCAGCTTACAGTGGCCCCTCCACTTTTGTGACGATTGGGGCACAGAACTCTCATGAAAGTGGAAAAAATGTGAATAACTCCCCTCCCATGAACTCCCTCCCCTTCTCCTCCAGGAGAATTCTCTTGCATTTTGCCAGGTGTGGAGAAGGAAGGCAAGCACCTAAACAAACAGCAAGGAAATAGGGGGTGAATACATGTGCACACCTTCCTTCTTCCCTCTTAGCTCCCCCTCCCATTCCCTTGTCTTTTGCATGCCAGGGCCAGAGGCAAGGATATGGGAGGGGGAGCTGAGGGGAGAAGGAAGGTGTGCACGTGTATCCACCCCCTATCTCCCTGCCGTTTGTTTAGGTGCTTGCCTTCCTTCTCCACACCTGGCAAAATGCAAGGGAATAGCAGGAGGAGAATGTGGGGAGAGATATGCGCATGCCTCACAAATAATCAGATTCACAAAGGTCAAACTCATGAATATGGAGGGAGGACTGTCCTTCCATTGTTGCAAACTGAGTTCAAAATGCACAAGTAGTTAAGAGATGAGGAAGGGTGGAATCTTACCCTTTCCAATATGCTCAGACAAGAGCTAAGTACAGTCAGCCTCCACATTTGTGGGTGTGACATTCATTGATTTGATTATTTGTGAGTTTCTCCAGCCCCTGCCCCCTACTTCAGGTGCTTCTTTTTGGGGGGGAATCTTCCCTCTTGGTGGCTCCAATCAGGCCATGCAGCTCTTTAAAAAGCCACCTCCAGTCTTCCTCCTCCTTCACCACCCGCTGCCTAGCCAGCCAAGGACAACTCAAAGCCTGATTTCTCAGCACTACAAGCCCTCTCTCAAAGCTCTCCATATACCAAAGAAAGGAGATGAGCAACAGAGAGGAAGTACAGGACCATCATGCCAACCATCTCTTTTCCCTGAGCTGGTTTAGACCCTGAGTACACACTCTCTGTACTCATGCCTCAGCCCCCTTCCCACAGAAACACAAATTTTGATATTTGTACATTTTTCACTTTTGCAAGAGTCCTGTGCCCCTAACCCTAGCAAATGTAGAGGGCCAAGTGTGCTGCAGCCTCTCTTAGCTTGTGCATTGTTTCTCCTTCATAATTTTTGCCATCTTGCCATACTCTGACGTTGCTTGGTCACATGTGTCCCAGTTTTCCTTTACAAAATGTTGGAGGTATTTTAGTGACAGAAGGGCAGGAGCACCTGAGAAATGTCAGGATCAATTCTTGCAGCTGGGAGAAAAAGCATCTGTCATTTTCCTGGATATCCTGCAATCTGCCCCCAACCCCTGTTGCAGAAATGCAGCCAGGCACTGCCTGGGCATCCGTTGCCCTCCTATGGCCAGTGGCCACTAAGTGGCCGTCAGGGTATACACAGGTGGTTAGAAGCTGGCCTGCATGGGGTAAAGGAGGATGAGAACATGATATGTATTCTCACAGAGTGTTAAGCTTCACAAGCACCATGTAAAACTGTGGCCTATGCTTCCTGGACTGAAGATAACATAAGGTTTTGCAAGAATCCAAAGCAGTTAAGTTAGTACCACAGCCCAGAATCATAGCAGGGAACTGGAATGCCAAGGCAAACATTTCTTTAAAGATATACTCAGCAACTATGCATGTTTCCCATTTTACTCTTGAGTAAGTTCAGGGACCATATCTGGAATCCTAGCATAAGGAGATCCAGAGCATCGTCCTACTATTGTTCAGTTATGGATAATTTTCACATGTTATTATATTTCAGTTATTAATTAGTAACTCTAGTCTTAAGTATACCGTTTTGGACTGCCTGCTTGCATTCAGATTTCTGAATTTTCTACATACAAAAGATTTCCTTGGACATAGCTGTGTTGTGTGTCAGGAAGAGGCTATATTAGAATGCTTCTCTCTAGCTTTGTAGATTTGTATACTTTTGTTTTGAAGACTACTCAGTAATATGAGCCTCTAATCACTGTATAAGTTGCAGGGCCAGTTCATGAGCAGGACATACGACTTATCAGGTATCACTGGACTACAATTCCTAGCATCCCTCTGACTAGGGCTGGGAGGAGTTGGTATCTGATGTTATCTGGAGGGCTCTAAATTCTCCAGCCCCAGGTTAAAGTGAGACCACTGCTTCAGGCTGGGAATGCTGAAAGACAGAGCTGTGTTTGCTCCATAGCCTGTTCTGTACTTGCTGTGCAAACATAGGCCCTTTTCGCACGGCATTTCTTAAGTGAAAGGGCCCCTTGAACATCGCGTAAATGTGAGGAGTGGTCTGCATGACACACTCACATTTACGTGACACTCAAGAGTGTGACGCAAACTGCTGGCAGATTTTCTTATCTTTGGCTTCAAGCTGAAAATGCCGTGCGGTCATGCAACACTCAGGGGCATGGAGTGCACTTACCTGCTGTGCACAGTCTCCTCAGCCGCGCTGGTCACGCTTCCTGCCTCAGCGCTAGCCTTCAACTCCCAGGCTGCGCTGTGGTAGGAAGGGGTGGGGTGTGACCGGGGCGCTCGCGCCACCAGCCAGCAGCCGCAGTGCCAAAGCAGCAGGGACGCGACAACCTCTCGCAAGAGGCTACTCGCGCAATTGCTGTGCTCCAGCACCGAGAACAGGTAAGTTGCAGAAAGGGCCAGAGTATAGTGGCATTAAAAAATGATAGTAGAAGAAGATTTAGCTAACAATGTACTCAGCTGTGCGCTGAATGGTAGAGCACATCTTGTCCTTCATCTTAGGCAGCAAAATGTCTTGAGATGGCTCTGTTGAAGTGGTATAGCCTAAACATGTATTCACTACCTCATCAGCTTTTTCCAAGAGGGAAAATGATGTGATAAAAGACATCTGCACTACATGAAGAGCCAGCATGGTGTAGTGATTTGAGCATTAGACTATGGCCATTTCCGCACTAGCCTGTTACAGCGCTATGATTCCACTTTCAACATCCTTTAGAATCCTGGGGTTTGCAGTTTCCCCTCCCGAAACTGCAAACCCCAGGTTCCATAGGATGTTGAAAGTGGAATCATAGCGCTATAACAGGCTAGTGCGGAAATGGCCTATGACTTTGGAGACCAAAGTTTAAATCCCTGCTTGGCCCTGGAAACCCACTGGATGACCTTGGGCTAATCACTCTCTTTTAGCCTTAGGCAAAGGCAAACTGTCTCTGAACAAATCTTGCCAAGAAAACCCCGTGTTAGGTTCGCCTTAGCAATAGCAATAGCATTTATTTCTATACCGCCTATATCAACTAGTGTTATCTAAGCAGTTTACAATGTATTTTAGCTAATTGCCCCCAACAAGCTGGGTACTCATTTTACCGACCTGCAAAAGGATGGAAGGCTGAGTCAACCTTGGAGCCTGGCAGGATCGAACTCACAACCTTGTGGTTGCAGTACTGGCATTTAACCACTACGCCACCAGGGTTCCCTGGTCACCACAAGTCAGAAACAACTTGAAAGCACACAACAGCAACTCTGCGTCTCCTGAGCCCCCTCTTCCCTATGATCAATAGCACTGGAGGGAGATGGATTCCTGCTTTGCTGTAAATGTCTCTCCCTACCACAAAGCTGCTTTTTGACCCACGTTAGGAAAAGAAACCAGATAGGATACAGACAAGCCAGTGTGGTATAGTGGTTTGAGTGTCGGAGTATGACTGGAGACAAGGGTTCAGATTCCTGCTTGGCCATGGAAACCCACTGGGTAATCTAGGCAGGTCACACACTCTCAGCCGCAAAGGAAGGCCAAGGCAAACCCTCTCTGAGCAAATCAAGAAAACCTTGTGATAGGTTCGTTGTAGGGTCACTATAAGTCAGAAACAACTTGAAGGCACACAACAACAGAGGGTACAGGCATCTTCCTTTTTTGCCACCATGGTTCTGATAGGAGTTTGGGGGTAGATACAGTTTAGATTCAGGAAAGGGTGTGGGAAATAAATGTTTTAAAAGGCCTATCTCAGCACACTGCTCTGATCAAAATCAAGGCCTTCCTTCTGCTCACCTATCAAGGTAGCAGATGTAGAGTGGGGGCGGAGTGGGGAAATGAGATCACAGATTTCCTGCATCATGTCTGGTTTGGGATATGAACCACCCCTCACTGGAAGGCCATCCATCCTACAGGAATGTCCTCAACTGTGCTAAGGAAGGCCAGATAGCGTATGAGACCACCAGTGAGGCATATAATTTCAGTTAACTAGGGTTCTATTTCAGATTTTTTTTGTGGCTAATTGAATTTGGGGCATCAATTTGCCCAATTCTGTAAGCCCTACCCCCTTTTGAAATTTTAGTAACGCTGCCAGTGGCATCATTATTGTGTTTGGTAGATTGCCTAGAGCCAAATCTGTGTGCAAGGAATTCCTGTGCAAAAGGAATTTGCGTACAAGGAATGATCCTTCTTCTGGATAGGGAATGACATGAAATGAACTTTTGCTGAGTTTCGTCCTCTGTTGCATCATCCTGCTTCCCTCCATGACTCTCTGCATGTCACCTTTCCCATTGCTCTGCCCACATGTCATTGCCTCATTAGTCAAGCCCCTGAGTGTTTTGAAAGGAAGATTAAACACCTTGAGTATAACCTTTTCCTGGGCTAATGATGCAAGCTCTTCAATGCACGTTTTGTGCTGAACTTTCTTGTAGTTTAATGAATTAAAAACACCTGGCATGTTGCAAGTGCTGGGGGAAGGGAGCATTTTCACCTTCACGTTGTTCTGCTGCTATAAGGTTTAGCAGCAGTACCTCCCGACATGATTTTTCCCTGACTCAGTATAAGGCTGCCTCATAAAAACTCTTGTAAATTTTCCAAAGGTACAGATTGTATCATCAGGTTGGTGGTACTGCTTCATGGGATTTTGTTGGTGTCTGTCTGTGACATTTTTGTGTCAGGCACAGTGTTGTAATGGAGTCAACAAACTCACATTGATAACCAAGCCAATAAATTTTAGTGCTAGTGTTTGCACATAGACTGTAGACTTTCAGGCCATTTCCACACTACACTGTTATAGTGCTATTATTCTACTTTCAACATTGTATAATCCCACTTTCAACGTCCTGCAGTTTAGGGAGGGGCATTTAGAATCCTCAGCCAGAGAGCTCTTTGGCTTCAGTAAACTACAAACCCCAGAATTCCACAGGATGTTGAAAGTGGAATAATAGCACTTTAACAGTGTAGTGCAGAAATGGACTTAGAGTTAAAGAAAAATAAGGTGGAGGGAGGGGGAAGGCAGAAGGAAAACAACACTGAAAAAGCCTGAATGTTTGCAAGAGGTGATGGGAATTGTGAGTAATGCCTGGTATTTATCAAGTGACATTCTGTATACAGAATTTCCTATGCCAAGAAGTATGTCTGGCACCTTTGTTGTCTTTTTGGTGCCAAGTTAAGCTGCTTTCATTCTTGCAGGAAAATGAAATGTAAATAATTTTTAGGTCTGAAGGGAAAGGAAGTTATATTTTATACACTGCAGTTATATGCTGGTGAATTTGCTAGTGCTTTTGTTTTAATCGTTTTGCTCATACTGTAATTAATTAAATTATTTTATAAATTCTTCTTTTAAACCAAAGTCTACCCAATCCCCATATATGTCTAGAGTTCTACCCAATCCCCTATGTGTCTAGAGTTAACTTGGGACCATTCTGCATCATCCTGTAAGTAGTAGGGATGGAAAGAATATTCAGAAATTTTCAAAACAATAATTGGCTGAAGAATATGTTTTTTTGCCTGCTAAGAAACTCTGTTGAGAAGGATCGTGACCTGACAAGAATCTTCGCAGTTTGGGACTCATTCTGTGCAAAATTCACATGTGGGTGTTTTGTATAGAAATCAGCATTTGCTGGGCAGGTAGCAGCCTTTCCTGCATGGAAAATAAAATTTCAATTCCAAAAAAATTAATTTGTGTGCAGAAAATGCTGTTTTCTATGCAAAAAAAAAAAATGTTTTCTGTTGAAATCAACCATGTGTGAATTTTACACAGAATAAATTCCCAATTATAGCATTTTCTGCACAGAAAACAGGCTTTTTTCCAGGAAATATTTCAATGCAGAAATAGTAACTCCTGCACAGAAAATCCTATTTTCCACACAGAAAACCCTGTTTTCTATGCAAATCAACTGTTTGAATTTTACACAAAATAAGCCACCGATTACAGCATTTTCTGCACAGAAAGAAAACCTTTTTTGTGCAGGAATTAATATTTCTTGAGTTTATTATTTTCCACACAGAAAATGCTGTTTCCACAACAGAATATGGTGATTTCTGCACAGAATAAACATGTGGATTTTTTTTTTAAAACTAAGTCGTGAATAGCAAATAGCATTTGAAAACTGCATGATTTTCAAAGGCTTTCTCATAGTGGGAAGAAAATTGCTGAAATTACTTATTGCTACCTTTGAGAAGAAACATAGTGAAGAGTCACATCCCTAGTAAGCAGTTGTTCTGACTTCTTCTTGCAGAAGCTGGAGATCTTTCCTCCAGCCTTTTGTCAGCATTGTTTAAACCGGCCTGATTATCCTTTTCTTCTCTGAGCGTAATAGGCTCAGTAGATTAACAGGAAAGCTTAATCAGAATCAAGTGTGAAAAGCCTGCACAGCACACAAAGAACTTTTCCATCCACTGAGCCAGATGCATTGGATTTGCAAACATCTCTTTGCCAACTGTCACATCAATAGAGAAAGCTGCAAAAGGTGCTTGGTGGGAATCAGCCTTATGCAGAGATTTCCCTACTCTGCCCTCTAACTAGAGGCTGGTGTCTTACTGGGCAATTTCCAAGGCTCTCCCTTCAGCAGGAAGATCTTTGCATTTTTCATAGTCCCATGCCTGAAGCTTCCTGCCTTGCTCTTCCTCCTCCTTGTTGTTATTGCTGTTACTGTTTTGCTATTTACTGCTGTTATTGTTGCTGACACTGCTGTTACTGCCTATTCACACGCCCTGTCCACGTGAATGAACAGTAAGAGGAGTGGGAACCGTTAAGTGGGAATGGAAAAGAAATTTGCATTAGCCAAGATTTCTTACAAATGTATCCTCTTGATGGCTAAACACAAAGGCATGAACTTCACCCTAGTTTTAAATAAAACTGTACCCAGGAGTTGCCTTAGCTTTCTGATTTCATTTGCCAGTCCCTTTGCCAAATAAGTTTCATTCACCGAATAAGTTGTCTTTTAAACTGAAATATTCGCACAATAGACAAAGCCAAATCTTAATAGGCAGAATGGAAATCCAGTAACTTTTTTTTGATAAACAGGCTATCAGCAGTGTAGATTTGGCATGCACATATCTTTTGGTTATATCTAGGAAACTTGTGAGCATATTATTCTTTTTTTCCTTTTTCTTCCTTGAATGATAGGTAAATAAAAGTGTGCAACTATAAGCAGTGTATACTTGAATCAGATTTTAGGCAAGGGAGAAGTTTGTAAAAAGTGAGTACTACGAAGACAATAAATATGTGCATTAGGAAAATGTGTGCCAAAGCAGGCATACATTTCCACAAGGAAAGAAAAATCTAGCCATCAGGTGCAGGACTTGGAGAGGATGCAAACACTGATGGGATTCTAAGAAGCCCAATGAAAATGAAAGATACACATTTTCACATTTCCAGCAGTAACTTTTGTATGCTTTGGCCTTTCTCTGTCTGCAAAGTAGTGAGTAGTGACTAAGAAAGAGAAGAAATCACAGGGACAATGGCAATAGTGGTAAAGGATAGGATGGGTTCACTGGAGGAGAGAGAGAGGCCTACTAAGAATTTCTTGTTCAGTGGCACTGCTCTGAGTTGTTCTAGTTTAGATACTATTTATTTTGGTTTGTTTAATTTCAGGATGATTTCCAGGGGCCGGAAAGTCACATCAGTACCCCCAAACTCAGTAAGTAACATTTCACCCTCTGGCATCAGTGTATTTTCATTGCGACAATGACAGTGTAAAAAAAAGTTTTCCCTCTTTAAAGCAATGCATGCACTTGTTCATACATGGAATTGTACTCCTGGGGGGTTTCTGGGAGCAAAATCTAAGATACTTAGAAGTCAGAAGCACATATACAGAGAAAGATAGCCAGCTTCAGAATTAACAGACACAAGAATGTTTCCGAAGTGTCTGAGAGGAAATTTTGGTGCAAAGTAAGCTGCAGCGGATCTCATTCTTTTTGGAGTAAGATCCTCTTCATCCTAAAGGAAAGAAAAATATTGAAGAGATAATCACATTGGATTCATATAAAATCACCTCCAAAAAGAGAGATTTGGGCTCCATGTATGTTGTCCTTCTGCCTAGAGAATCTTGAAGAATGTAATCCAAGTGGGAACTGGATTTCATGGGAACTGAGCTGATCCACTTCCCCTTGACTAACACGCAGATCAGAATACAATTAACCTTTGGATTTCACAATTTTCCAGATAATATGGTTCAGTCCCACCCCTAGCTTTTGTGATGATGTGAGAGAACTCCTCTTTTCCTAGATTTTCAGAAAAGATGTCTGACTTGAAAGAATAACACACCTACATCTACTTGGTAAGGAACTTGGAAGCAGTTCAGAGTAGGCTAGAAGCCATCAAGGTTCAAAGAGAAGGGAGATGAGCAGAGGGATGGGAAGGGATGTCCATACTAAGCCACTGGTACTTCCTAAGCCCAGCCAGGGCTTATTCTCTTTTGTTCCAGTTATTACTTCACCCTTTTGTCCTATCTTGGTTCGTTCCCCACTGCAACCAGAAGGGGAACAAAACTATACCAAACCAGATGTTATTCCACCTTGTAGACCCTGCTCTGAGAAGCATAATTCTTTATATTAAAAATAGCGGGCCACAGAAGTTTACTGGAGTGGTACGTAGGCGGCTGAGCTATGAGAAACTGATCAAAGGTTAAATTAGCACTGGTTCCTGTCACGTATCCTAGGTGAATCTTGGAAATGGTTCACACGGATATCAAAAGCGCCAACAGGAGATGAGAAGTCTCTGGGATCAAATTAACATTCCAAACAGCCAGGAATGTTACACCTTGGATGCCTGCATCCCCAGATGAGATAGCAATCTTGCGGGAACTCCAAAGAAGCCTGGTGATATTATTTTTATACTACAAAGCTGAAATCCATCTTCATAAAATTTGACCATCTGGTCTTTCCCAGGGAAAGGGCCTGCCCCTCCCCTGACAAGTTTTCCCTATAAGAGAGACCTCTTTTGAAAGGCTTTTTTGGAGAGCTCCCCCAATATGCTAACAAACCAGACTCTGTTAGCTGAGACTCCCCTCAACCCCCTGCTCCACATGCACTGAGTTTTATTCCACCTTGTTTTCTTTCTTGAACTGAAGACTTCTGAAGGTGCTGTATTACCCTGCATTTCTTCTGCTTTTTCCCTATCAATTTTCACCTCTTTCCAACTCGATAGATCTTGTGTGTGTGTGTGTGTGTGTGTGTGTGTGTGTGTGTGAATGCAACCTTGTGCTTGTGTGGATTTTGACAACTTTCTCAATAAAATACTGAAAATTGAACAGTTAGCTTAATTCTCTGTGGTCTGACTCTGTAAAGCTGGGCTCAAGATCCCATTGAGATACCCTGCCTCTTCGCATTGCTACAGCACATTTTCCCCACCAGTGATAATTTTGACAAGTATTGGGAATCCCCCTAAGGGACCCCCAGCAGACAGAGTAACACAGAGAAGGTGTAGCTTTTGCTTGTCTTGGGGCATCCTTAGAGAATGCAAGAGCTTTGAATCCATCAAGTTCAAAGTGACCCTCAGTTTGTTGCTGACCATTCCTGTTTCCCATTAGGCCAACCAAAGAATTATGGCAGTCCCTTGGGAGAAGATGCCAATTTAGAACCACATGGTCTGTTTCAGATAGACAGTAAGCTTGCAGCTCAGTCCTCCTCAAAGCACACCCAAGGAAACAGGCATATGACTTGTGTCTGAATCTTTGAGTTATTAAGAAGAGCTGATTCTCATTTTTGTAATATTGTGCAGGAGGGCTAATTGCCACAATGATGAGAGAGTGAATTTCCCACCTGGTCCTTCTTTCATTTGGCCATAATTGGTCTTGTAAACAATAAGATGAAGCTTTTCAAATAGGACTTGGGTTTTGTCTCTGTTCCAGCTATCAAGATCACAGTTAGAAATTAGGTTCTAGGCTTCTGCATAGCAGAGAAAGGGAAGAAGAATCTTTCCCGACCCTATTTTTTTCACATAGGGCAATTGAATAAACCTTGATGGGGAAGGAGCCAAACATCCACCTCCCCTGTCATTATTTAATTCAGAGTCAGAGCATCTGGAGCCTACACCAAGAGGAGCTTTGATTAATATTTTTGTTTATAACATGATTTGTTCCAGAACCCCAGTGGTTCAGGGGAGATTCTGGGACTGAACTAGGATTGCCAGCTGAAATAATGGACAGAATGACCCCCTCCACACATGTTACTGTTTGTGTTAAAGGACAGTCTTGTGTCTGAAGAGCTGTCATGGGATCATTTTCTGTTTGAAGGTGTCCTCTATCTGAAGGGCTGTACATATCCCTTTTAAAGATTAAGAATCCTAAGCACAGGGAGCTACAGGGGCCATGAAGATGACTGTCTGGACAACAGACTCAACAGGCACACAAAGTCCCCCCAATCACAGTCTTTCGTGCTCACTATGGTTAGCTATATTTAATGTATGGTAATTCTTTCAGTATTTGCATCTCCATGTATAGATTAGTATTTGCATATATTATGCAAATTGAAGAAGAATCTGTTCTTTTTTTCTTCTCTTCCTGGGTAATGCATGTCCTCTTTTTTGGCAATGTGTTACATGTGGGCACCCTAGCAGGTAGGGTGGGTTGGAGGAGAAGTAAATGTCTTGTGCAATAATTTGTGTCCCTGAGGTGTATCATTTCCTCTGCTGCTCCTGCTGACTCATCAATTTGTAGCCTGTCAATGCAACATCAACCTGCAAGGTACCGATAACAAAAATTGCAGCAGTCTCATGTTTTTAATAACCAAGGGGAGGGGGATACCCCACAGCAAGGAAAGGAGGAATTGCTTAATCTCAGAAGTGTCTGCTTACGAATCACTCTTGCTTATCCCAGCAGTGAAAATGAGCTTCTCTCTATACATACATAGAAGTGCGCATGCATGCATGCATGCACACACATTTTAAATTCGGTCACCAGACCATGTTGTAGTGAGCATTATATTCCTATTAAATTATACACATCAGAAGCTGGCTCAGGGGAGAATACTGCAGCAAAGATATATCAACAGTCCTCTCTTGCAGAGCCATCTTTAAATATTTTGTTGCCTGAGTCAAAGAACAAAACAGTGACCTGCCCCCCCACTTCGCACACGAAAAGCTGAGTGAATTGGGAGATGACTCTTATTCAACACTTCTGTCAAAACAGTATCCTCCAGGGCACCTGCAGGCATCACACTAAGTTAGGGGTGTAAGAAAGGTAGCATGATGCAGGCAATTCCATCCTCCCTTATCTTACCACTGTTCTGTGTCCTCCAGCATCTGCTACTTGAAGTTGCTGCCTTACTCTGTCTAATGGTAGCACAGGCTGTGAGCCCTGGATTATTCAGTATAGAGTCTCATATTACCTTAATGGGCAATTGGTGCAAAAACTCAGAGCTGAGAAACTTCATCTCAGATGAAACTGAATACTTCCCACATCCTCAGACATGCTGTTATCTTTCTTGTTCCACTGCCAAAGCCTGCCACATCCTGGTTCTAAATTAAAATCAGCAACCATGAACCCACATTAATATGGGGAAAGGTAGCATGCAGATTCTCTCCCCCTCCTGCCTGTTCTTTCTCATTAAGGCATGTGATTAGTGCCTCATCACTGAAAGCAGCAGTGAGCAGGAATCTTCTTGTTAATTTCAAGCAGGACAGGCATCAGTTTTAAATCCTAAACAAAAATTAAATGGCCATGAAGCACTTGCTCACCTCCCATGAGATATTTCTGTTTCGGACTGACAGCTTAATTAAAAATCAGGCAAACGGGATGCACCATTCTCATCACGTGACATTTGCTGTGATTGCCCTGCCAGGAAAAAAAAAGTAGGCTAGGTTTGGGATGGCTTGTTAAGGAGATGACATTTTGGGGTGCCCAGCTGGGCATTAGGTGTTAAGTGATTTTAGACTACAGGAAATATCTTTGGAAAGTTTGGAAATCACCCTTTAAAAATTTTAAATTCAAATTATCAAAAAATATTTTTGCCATGTTTTCTTCACTACTGCTTTTATTAGCCTCCTACACTTTAAGGAGAGGCAGTTTGGTCTTTGCTCCTTAATGAACAAGAGACAGGAAGAACACAAGTTTGTTCATGTTACATCTAGAATGCAACTTCTACATCTATTCTGTACTCATCATGGTCTCAGTCAGTTTAATGTGTATACTACATTTGCCACAAATATATTGTGCTCAGTGCTGTTCACAGAAAATAGACAGTATAACTACCACTATAGTAATGTAGCCATAAAACCTAATAATTTTTTAAAGGCCGCTACAATCTAACACTGACAGTTTACCAATTCACCATGCATTTGAAGTATATCAAACTTTAAATAGGTATTAAACATACCAATAGGTCAGTCAGCAATATCCCATGCCAATAACATCCTATTATATAGCCGTTCGGTAGTTCATGTTAAGATACTGAGATACCTAGTCCAACGCAATCTTGTAGCAGTGTTCAGGTATTGTAAATGGGGAAAAACCCCTTATCTTCTTTCCTGAAGTGAATCTAAGCCAGTCTTGTCCGGTCAGTGTCTACCCTACTGATTTTAATGGGTTTGAATTCCCAGTTCAGTTTGCATAGCATTGTTGCCTAACCTTTACATGTAGCTGAAGTGGACACATATTCTTCCGCCTGTTTACTCTCACCTCTGTTTTCTTCTTCCCTGCATGGCCTTGAAGACTATCAGATTATAAACTCTTCCAAACGATAGGATAGCTTTTTGTGGTTCCCATGCACATTTTGCTTGATGTGTCTTATAGGCCCTTTTTGCATGGCATATTCTATGCGAAAGGGCGCCTGGAGTATTGCGTGATTGTGAGGAGTGATCTGTACGATGCACTCACAATTGTGCAATGCTCCAGGAGCCGGCAGGCGCTGATTGTGCACCTTTTCATTTTCGACTGGAAGCTGAAAATGGTGTGTGATCACGCATTGCTCCCAGGCCCTGCGTGCACTTACCTGGCGTGCAGAGCCTCTGGAGCCACGCCAGTTGCACTTCCTGTCCCAGCGCAGCCTAGGAAACTCCCAGGCTGCGCTGTGGAAGGAAGAGGCCGGGCTCTCACGTGAGCAGGCACTTGTGCGCAGCCGAAGAACCCCGGACGTGAGAGCCTCTCACTGGAGGCTGCTTGCGTGATCCCCACACCCCAGTGCCAGAAGAAGGTAAGGTGCAGAAAGGGCCACAGACACTATATCATTACTAAACAAAATATGTAAAATTCACTTATGGCACACTTCATAACAATTTGATTAAAAGAACTAGGAATTAAGTGATGTCTCTTCTATGGGTCTTAATTGTTACATTTATATCCACCTTTTCCCCCACAAATCTCACAGTGCTGTGTACATGGTCCTTTTCTATTGTTATCCCCTCAAGAATCTTCTTTCCCTGCAATAAGGCCAGGGGTTGGCATGAAGACTGGGGGAAAATCCCCCTGCCGAGCAAGCCCAAACATTCCCATTTTCCTCTGCAATCCTTCTCAAAATGGCAGCAGGAAGTGAAGGCACATTTCTTCATCTAGCCATGTTGAGAGGAAAGGCAGAGGAAAACAGAGGTATTTGGGATAGTATAAGGTCCTGGGGGTGTATAAGGCCTGGAGGTGAAGTGAGGGTATTTTCGTGTCTTTTCATGCATTGGGGAGCATGATTTGGGAGCAAAATTTATCTAAAAATTGTGCCTTTTTTTTTAAAGTGGATTGGGAGGCTTCAAAGCTCATACCAGATGGATCCACGGTCACGTGTCGGCTATCTGGGTAAGGCAGAGAGGGGAGTGAAAGGTCGACAGTTACCTAACAGTTTCATAGTTAGTTGGGGAATGGGGCTTATGATCCTTTGCCCCAGAAAAGTTCTCAGCCCCCCACCAGACTTTGGGTAGGGGAGGGCAACTGTCAGGGGATAGGAACTGTACTGGTCTCCCAGAGGAACTTGGAGGGCTGCACTGGAAAACAAATTTTTGCCTCTAAATGCCTCTATGTCCCTAGAGAGACAATGTTCATCATTGTTTTGTCCTTTTCAGGGGTGTTTTGGGCCAGGAGAAGCCTGTTCTTAAACGAGAAGTGATCTGGAAGTCAGTGCCTATGCCACTTTCTGTTGGAATGAAAAGAGTCCTCTCCGTGGCCTAAAATGTCCCAGCACCCTAGGTGTGCTTGCTGGCATTTGTGGCAAAACATTGTGGGGCAGCTGTAAGCCACAAACATAGATAGGAAAGATCTATTGATGAAATAGAAGTCTTCTGAAACAGGAGCCTTATGTAGAACTTGAGTGAGATAAAACTGGACCAAGGGGAGAGACATGTCTGTAACCTCAGCTCCCAGATGTGCCTATATTTCAGACCTGAAAAAGGTTTCTAAGTTCAGCATTCAGCTACATGTTCTTCCAAGCAGAATTTAGAAAAGTTATTTTTAAATATCTTCCAGAATTGCCCCAGCATGACCAGTGACTATGCTGGCCAATAGATTCTAGGAGCTGTAGTCCAAAAATAACTTTTCCAAACTCTGCAGTAAACAAATCCCCAGTTTGCCTTTTAATTTAAGTCTAGCTTTTACTCTGGCTGTTAATTGGAAATGTCATGAATTTTGCTTTTTAAAAGTTACCCTCCTTTACATTCAGGTGCCTATGGCTGGCTTACAGTCTATGTCTGATCTCTGGTTACTGCCTTTCATATCTGACCTGACTCTTATGGGAAGTGAAGACTTCAATAAGGCCCTCCTTCGCAGAATGTTTCTTTCTTGCTTTGATAGTATCAACCTGACAGTTGCCCTTTCTGGCCTCAGTGCCCTTTCAGGCCCTTCATCTTCCAAACATAAGTCTCCTACAAAACAGCAGAAAAAACAGGGGTGTCAGAATGCTGACCAGCACAAGCTTTTCCTGGACTGAAGCTGAAGTGGAGGAGGAGCTCCTATAGTGACAGAAAGAGAGAGGATGTTGGGGGAGATCATACTGGTGCCTTCAGGAGTGTTTATCTTTGATACCATCTCTTGTTCTTCCTCCCTGTGGAGATTATTAGAGCTTCAGATGAAAAAGAGAGCTTGTGTGCTCAAGTCTTTGAGGGCCTTTGAACAGTACTGTCTTCCTAACATATATAGATACACATGCGTGCACACCCCATTTCATTTTGTAAGACCATTAAACTGATGTCAGAAGTAGCCGTCCATCATTATAGACTCCATTATTTCCTCTGGATGATTAGGCCTCGTATTAACCTCCCAAGCCCAAAGCATGAGCCATTGGGGCAATAAAATGAAGGAGAATTGGATGAGTCATTTAATTAACAGGACTGGGTGAATCACTCAGCAGCAAATGATTTTGCCTTATTTCCCCTTTACTGTAAACAGGTTGCAACTCACAATGGACATATTCATTAACTGGAAATTGTTCTGCTAAAGGTATGGAGATCTTACTAGCAACAGATAAAGAGGTATACATATATCTGAATGGTATCGTGTCAGTTTGTAGGTTCCCATGATAGAAGGTCCCATCACTAAAAAGCAACACAACCTGATTACAGAAAACTAGCTTGTCGAGGAGTCAACCAAGAACCCTTTCTGAATCTATGTATGTAGGATGTTACTTTGTGCTGAATCAGATCTCTGTTACATCTAGTCTGATATCATCATAGTTGCCCAGGTTTCAGACAGGGTCTTCCCTGGCCCTATTTCATAGAATCATAGGATCACAGAGTTGGAAGAGACCACAGGGCCATCTGGTCCAGCCCCTTGCCATGCAGGACCCCACATCATAGCATGCCCAACAGATGGTTTTCCAACCTCTGCTTAAAAACCTCCAAAGAAGGAGACTCCAGCACACTCCAAGGCAGCATATTCCACTGCCAAACAACTCTGACTGTCAGGAAGTTCTTGAAGTTTAGGTGGAATTTCCTTTCCTGTAGTTTGAATCCATTGCTCCTTCTCCTAGTCTCTGGAGCAGTGGCAAACAAACCTGCTCAGTCGCATAGGGATTGGGGAGCGATGGGGGTGGTTTGCCCAGGGTGGCAATGTTTTTGGGGACATCCCAGCTCGTAGCGATGTCTCCACGCACTGTGGCCATGCCCCAACGCACCGTGGCCATGTCCCCATGCACCGTGGCCATGTTCCCATGCATCACAGCCCCGCCCCCTCCCCCCTTCACACACTCCCAACTCTGCAGCTGAGCCCACTCCCTCCTCAAAATGACATCCCTTCAAATATTTAAACTTGGCTATCATGCCCCTTCTTAACCTTCTCTTCTGCAGACTAAGCATACTCAGCTCCTTAAACCACTCCTCATAGGGCATGGCTTCCAGACCCTTCACCGTTTTGGTCGCCCTCCTCTGGACACGCTACAGCTTGTCAATATCCTTCGTGAAATGAGGTGCCCAGAACTGGACACAGTATTCCAGATGAGGTCTAACCAAAGCAGAAAAGAGTGGTACTATTACTTCTCTTGATCTAGACACCACACTCATGCAACCAAGAATTGTGCTGGCTTTCTTGGCTGCCGCATCACACTGTCAACTCATGTTCAGCTTGTGGTCCACCCAAACTCCTGGATCCCTTTCACACATACTGTTATCCAGCCACGTGTCCTCCATCCTATATTTGTGCATTCCATTTTTTCTGCCTAAATGTAGGACTTTACATGTCACTCTGCTGAAATTCATTTTGTTAGCTTTGTCCCATCTTTCCAATCTGTTAAGTTTGTTTTGAATTTTGATCCTATCCTCTGGTGTATTAGCAACCCCTCCCAATTTGGTGTCATCTGCAAATTTGATCAGCATGCCCTCTACTCCTTCATCCAAGTCATTGATTAAGATGTTGAATAGCACTGGGCCCAGGACAGAACCTGTGGCACCCCACTAATCACTTCTCTCCAGGAAGAAGAAAAGCCATTGGTGAGCAGCTTTTGGGTGCAGTCAGTCAACCAATTACAAATCCATCTAACAGTAGCACTGTCCAGCCTGCATTTTACTAGCTTCTTTGCAAGAATGTCATGGGGAACTTTGTCAAATGCCTTAGTGAAATCAAGATATGCTACATCCACAGCATTCCCTTCATCTATCAAGCTTGTAACTTTGTCATAAAAAGATATAAGAATAGTCTGGCATGACTTGTTTTTGAGAAACCCATGTTGACTTTTAGTGATCACGGCATTGGTTTCTAAGTAATTACGAACTAACTGTTTAATGATCTGTTCTAGGATCTTTCCTGGTATTGATGTCAGGCTGACTCGGTGATAATTATTTGGGTCCTCTTTTTTTCCCTTTTAGTAGATGGGAACAACATTTGCCCTCCTCCAGTCTGCTGGGACTTTTCCTGTTCTCCAAGAGTTCTCAAAGATTTGCAGATATTAGGGGTATTAGGAATTGTATCAGGACCTACATCATGTGTTCTACAACTCTAAGAACACACATGCACACAGAGGAAAGCATTTAGTCATGTAACCTCCTACCTGTATTCAGCAGTGGTACAGCCCAGACCCTGGTTTATTACCGATCGGCTGTTGCTGAGAAATAGGGCAAAGTTTCATTATGCTACATAGTATTTTAGGGAGACTTTCATACTCAAAATGCAGGCCACCTTTCGCAAGGGATTTGGTTTGTAAATAAGTGAGGCAGCGAGGACAAAACAAGTAAGAACACAGCTTTGGAAAGTTACTTTTTGGTTTGCATATTCCAAAATCCCCCAAGCCAGAGTGGGGCCAAGATTGTAGTCAAAAACAAAGCTTATCTATGACCTGAGTCAAAAGCCATATCATCCTCTTTCTTGGAAATTATCCTTGTTAGTCCAAAACAAGTTGGGACTAGTTGCAAACTCATCGGTCAGGAAGGAACTCTAGATATGCTAAGTGGCAAATCTGTTCACTGAATCACATCTGACAGTTTAGATCTGGTATTAAAAAAAAGTTCTAGTGAGAAAGGAGAAAGTCCACTCAAAGTCCTTGGAAAACTGGCCTCATGAATAGTTATACCAAAAACAGATCTAGAATGCATATGCTTCATCCTAGTGTTGGCTGGAGGCACTTGAAGTTTAGTCAAACAAAGATGAGAACGACCTGGAAGTAGAATATGCAACAGAGTGTTCCTCTGTTGACAAGGCAAGGCAGAAGACTGGGCTGTTATAGTTACTCAGTTCCACTTGGAACTGAGGCTTGGTCAAGGGTAGACAAAAGTGCACCAGATCTTACCTGTTCTTGGAGGCTAAGCAAGGTCAGCTCTGATTAGTACTTGGATGGGAGACTGCCAATGAATACCAGGTGCTGTATGCTATATTTCAGAGGAAGGAACTGGCAAAACCACCTCTGAGTATTCCTTGCCTAAGAAAACCCTATGTAATTCATGGTGTCACCATAAATCTACAGGCAACTTGAAGTTTACATATACAGGAAGTAGGAGACTTACTGAAATGTCAAACTTCGGCTCAAATCTATTCCAGTAAAGTCGCTTCTGGTAAAGTTATATTTGGGAGAAGGTAGTCAGACCTGGTAAATCACATTCAGGTTCAGCAAGGTTTGTTCAGGACCCTGTAAAGTTCCCAGTGGTCTCTGCCGGCTTCCCTCTTTTTAGAAACCAACTGTAGTACTCAGCATGCTCAGGAGAATCATCAACCATGTTTTATTGTTCGGTTTCAACTGCTCTGGGGAATAACTGCCTATCTTTTTTGGGTGCTTCAATGTTTCTCACAATTATATATCAGTCTCTATTGCTCTTGAGAAAGCATGCCTTTTCTGTTCAGAGACCAAACACAGTACTCTGTATGAGTGAAAAATCATTGAGGTGTCCTCACCTAGGACCCCCAAAAGGGTATTTTGTGTATTTTACATAACCTGTATTTCAAGCCAGATTATCCCAAACATAACCTCCAAGTTTGGTAAAAATCCATCTAAGCCATTTACACATGATGTGGTAAGAAACAGATGATGAATCAAACATTCAATTTTAGTTACATAGTCGTGACTTTGTTTTTAATTTTTTTTTAAACTCAGGTCATTGTTACCCTGATTTCTGGGGGTCCCGTGGGGGACACCTCAATGTGCTCCAAATATTGGGGAATGGGAATTAGCTAGAGCACAAGCTAAAGCAATGCAAGAGGCAGGGCAATGTGGCGAGATCTTGAACCCAATATTTATGGGGGCAGGCCAAGTCACAAACCAACAGAAGTAAATTAAAATTGTTTTCTTTATTTAAAAGACAGTCACTGCACACTTATGTACTCGCTCACATAGACCTAAGAAAGTAAAGGAAGGAAATTGATAAGAGGATTTTGAGAGGGATTTTTCAGGGGAAATACTACACCTGATCCTGTAGCCCGGGTAGTCAGAAGAAAGTCAGTTGGAGCAGAGATTCTCAGCACGTGGAAGCTGAGGCAAAGGCTCGGCAAGCGGAGCGGCAGCAAGGCAGGATGGAAGCCAGGAGCGATCTGAAGAAGCGCTCAAAATCAGAGGTTCTTATGGGGAGAAACGTGCCTGTATGGTAGTCCGTTCCCAGGGAAAACAATGGGTTTCGGGTTGGAGACAAGGCCTCCGAAAGGTCAGTACTTAGAATGATTGGATTTTGATGGCGCTGTCAATAGCGCAGACAGTATGCAAATGGGGAGTGCTTGACAGTTGGCTATTCGGAAGTGCTAATCTCATCAAGCTGCCTGTTTGGGGCAGAGAATCTTTTGTGTGCTTGGTGCATACTTAATTTAGGTTTAAAGTGTACTTGCCTGGAGGTCTCCTGAAGCTGCTTACTGGGAAATTACTGGCCTGCCTGAATTTGTCTAGTATATTTCAGCTCGTTTGGCTGTGCCCGTGTGCGTGCTTGTCCAGGGGCCTTGCAAGTACGTGGAGGGGAGCAGTTTTGAATGGCCAATCTTTAGATATTAAATTATATTTAGTAAGCCCTGGGCTCGGACTATAAACCACAGTAACATCATCAACATCTTTCAAATTGTGTACCACATTATTCTGCATGAATGGAAAAAACAGGATGCCCCTTCAGGTCCCTCATGGATTTCCTGTGTGACATGTAGTCTACTTTTTAAGTCAGGTCATCCCCAAATACCCTCCAGATTTGGTGAAAACCCAATGAAAAAAGAAGTGGGGTGCCTGGCAAGGGCTCCCTGAAGTGAGTTTTGTGTATGCCATGTAGTCTATGTCTGTCTTTTAAATCAGACCATCCCAAAAAATATACTACAGATTTGGAGAAAATCCATGCAGACATTTTCACATGATGCACTAACAGACAAACAGGCAGAAATTTAGTTTTCATAGAAGAATGTTGCTTTAGTGAAGACTTGAATCATTGAGAAAGCTGTTAAGGTCTGTTCTGTAGCTGGCTGCCTGGAAAAACTGGTGTGTCCTTATTTAAAGGCACCCTCTGCCTGATTTCTACAAGGGGTGGAAGAGGAGACACAACTTGGACTAGTTAAGAAAGGAGGAATTGATGTGTCCTCGGCTTGTTAGGAACACTGCAAGCAGTGAACATAAAATACTGTGTAACAGAAGTACTTTGAGGGAGTTTTCTTTCCTCATTACAACAGCTGCAGCTTATTCCCAGGTAGCAGCATTCTTTGTGTCTTCCTCTTTAGTGTATTGTTTATATTTTAAATTGCTATTTCTCATCTTGTTATGGTGCTCATTCCTTGAATTATTCTCATATGAAAATACTCTTCCATCTGCCCTTAAAAAAAAATCTAACAAAGAGAATTTTTGGGTAAAGATTCCCTTTTGACTGAAGCAGCCAGTCTCTTTCTCATCTAAGTCTTCCTTAAGGCCAGAGGTAAGACTGCACTGAGGGTCATGGAAAGTATTAATACCACGCTTGCCAATTCAGATGACTCATATTATCTGCCAATCACTGTCACTGATGTCATTCATCCCTGTTCCTTGAATATGATGTAAAAACATGAGCATATGCAGTCACAAGTAGCTCACTAAACTAGAACCAGTCTGGGTCCACAAGTTTCTTGATCAAAGCCCTGGAGTCCTTGACAGGGAGCTGTGATTGGTCTCACAAATGCTGCAGGGAAGTGCCTTCTGGACATGACGTTACCACTGTCTCATTTTAATAAGCATTGGGACTATTTCTGGTAAAATTAGGGGCAGGGAGCAAAATCTAAATTGCTTCAGAAAGCTCCATACCGTTCCACCTCAATTAGGTAGAAACAGGGCTAATGAACTAAATTGGGCAATTATGTTAAACGGGATAAAACGGAGTGAGCTGCTCATTTTTGCAAAGAAATGCAATGGCAAATATATTACATTTTCATTTATTCTGCAATTGACCTAGTCACTGCTCATATTTCAGCTCTCTGGAAATTGACAACCTTTAGAATCTTTCAGATACCTTTTATTTCAGCTGCTTGGAACAGGCATATACATGCACCCAACATATAGCAAATCCAATAGTCAAATCTTTTTTTAGAAAATGAGATGATGACTGAGTGTTGTTGTGTTTTTCAATCTCTATAATTGGCTACTCTATTAAGTCTTAGAGGCTTGGCTTGCAGTTATGGATCCAATAAATTTCCAGGACAGAATAACTAAGATCTGCTTAAACAGTGTCCAGCAGATGCTTGGCTGACTTTGGCCTATAAGCCTCCAAATAGAAAAGTCTACCATTTTTCTATGTAGTTTAGATTCAAGGAACTCTTCTGCATGCTGTACCTGATTCAACTTCTCTGTAGATTACATTACTGGTGCTCAAAACCTGCATGAAGGATTTGATTTCCAGATATGTTTTTCAGCCACAGTTGGTCATGACACAGGCCTACAATGGATCTAGAAACTGGGGGATGTCTAGCTTTAACCCAGCGGCAGTGCACCATAAGTACATCACACCTGACCAAATGAGTCCAGCCATACTGACAAAGGTGTTTGACAGGAATCTACAAGAGATAGAGTAATCTTTCTAAAGTAAGAGAGGAGCACCTGTGGCCCTGAAGATGTTGTTGGGCTACAACTTTCACCAGTATGTCACACTTGGGTTAATAGGGATTGGAGTTTTTTGAGATCTGGAAGGACTTCCAGACCAGGATTGCTCACTAGTCTGAGCATCTGACGAACTGCTCCTCCTGATGCTCCCATGGCTTCAGGTGGCCTTCACTTTACTGTGACTAGACAGGGTTTGCCAGCTGAAATTTCAATGGGGAAGTTCTGTATTGGAATTAAGAACTACTGTTTGCTTATTTATAGATCCTGCATGTTTCCATATGCTATTTAGTGGTGAGTAAATTAAGAGGTCTCTGTGTAAAATTCTTCACCTCATGTGCATTGTCCTTCATGCTAGGTGACAGCCCAGAATGGGTTTTGTAGTCTTAAAGCTATAGGAATACAGTTGTATTTTCATCTGTGTTGGACCTGAATTTCTGCTATCACAGGGGGTGCCTTTAACAACTGACAGAGTATCGTACTTCATTGTCTTTGTCACTGTGTTTTTTTTTAATCAGATCTATCTTATCAATTAATTGGGACAGCAAAGCTCAATTGAATGATGTATACAAAGTCTCAACATGTTAGGGGTAGTCTATATCATGCAGCACCATGAAGTGACAGAATACTTAGGTGATAAACTCAGAGCTTGGATGAATTACATTTTGGACTACAGCTCCCCAGATTTCCCAGCCAGCACAGCTACTGGCCATGTTGGCTGTGAGATTCCAAGAGCTGTGATCCAAAACAAACAGACAAATGAAAAAAACCCAACCTTTTTCAAGCTCTGCTAGAACAGACTGTATTATTTTGGACTGAAGGTGAAAGATTACATTTCTAAATGCTTTCTGATATTAAAAACTCAGTTAAAAAATGGAAAATCTCCTGAGCTGATGTGTTCCTTGGCATGCTAGTTTTCTATTTGCGGGGGAACATTCAGAAGTGGTTTCCCTCGCCTGTAGTCTGAAGTTGTACAGTCCATTGTACTCCCTGGTTGTTCTGCACTTCATCTCCCTTCCATTCTGATATCTCTCTGTGTGATTCAGATTGGTGTGCTTCTTCCTGCTCCCATATAGCATCAACCACAGCTACCTGATAAGCCCCAGGAACAAAGACATCAGCAAGCTTGACTTGAAGCTAGTGCTAGAAGGTGCAGCACCTGCCCCTTGGTGATAGGCTTTATTGTTTCCTACAAAAGCAAACATCAGACAGTACTTGTGGGGGAAGAGCAGGCCTCTGTAGATGTGTATCAGCAAGAATCTGCCTCAGGGATGTACAGCCCTCAAATCCAGCCCAAGGCAGAGTACTCTGTGGAGCACTCCAGAGAAAGAAAGATTTCTGTTTGGTTGTAATCTTGAGCCTGTATGTTCTAAGACACCAGAGTCATCAGCTCCATTACCTTGCGAAATATTTAAGGAATCTCATTCCTCTGTATGTTTCTAGATTGAAACTGTACATGGGGACCACTGAGAGATGCCTGGAGACAAGACAAGGTTCTGATCCTTTGAGTTTTGTTTCTTGTTTTTACTTGCCGGGCTGGATGTATCGATTGCATAGGCATGCTGCCTGACTGTGCTACCAAGTATCTTCCTTGTCTGGGAACTGTCCAAGGTCTTGCAGAACTTTGCCAGTGCTACTCAAAGCAATAGCCAGTGGACTGGTCTGAAACTGCCTGTCCATGGCAAGTTTCCAGGAAAGAAAGAAACAATTGTAATTAATGGGTACACATATGCTGCTGGTTTCTTACATATGGGGGTGGGGGAATTGCTGGTCTCCCATGTCAGATAGCTTAAGAAGAACTGTTGTATGTCGGACTACACCCTTCTTTAGGCAGTTATGCTATTCATTCCATGAGAAGGAAAGCAGGGGTGAAGGTACATGCTCTGCCCCATCTTAGTACCTATCTCCCTCTGTCCCTTGGAAGGGCATTTTTTTTGGGGGGGGCTGATGAGAGCTTCCTGCTTGCTTTAGAATCTCCCTTCATAGGTTATAAGTCATGCAAGGAAGGTTATCCATGGCAGAATGTTGCCTTCCCAGCATGGAAAAGATAATTAAGATAGGGATGGGGGTGTGGCACAACTGTGTTCATCTTTGCTCTTCTTTTCAGACATTGAAAACATCTCCTCCCTCAGGCTGGGAGGAGATTTTGAATAGGGCTTCCTTCATAGCAGACAGTGGTACATACTGTTTCTGAAGGTGATGGGCTCTCCTGTTTTTTGTTTGCTTGTTTGGTTTTATTTTGAGCAGCGGCTGGATGGGCATCTATCACATACTGTAGTAATGGATTTCCTGAATCAACAAAGGGTTGAATTAGTTTACTTTTGAGGTCCTCTCTAGCTATTTTGATTTTGTCCTCCAGATGAAAATGATTTCAAGTCTTACTCCATACAGGTTGATGCATTTGCTTTGTGTTTTCATTTATCACATGGCTGCTTGTGATCAATTTCTTGTTTCCTCAAATCTCTAAATTTTGCTCTGACAGGCTGCTCTTGCTGTTGTTTCTTGTCCTCTTTCCTTCTGTCCTTTTTAATATGCTGGTGCAAGTGCATTTTCACACTTAGCACTGAAATCATCTTTGATCTTCTCCCTTGCTATTTGTGCACACACATGAAGGGACTAGAATCAGGATGGGAAACAGAAGAAGGCTGTTCTAAAACCAAATGTACACTCTACACAACTAATGAAGGATCTGATACCTCTTGTGCAGAACCCTACTGATTAAAAGGGTTGCAAGCTTCTGTGTTCACCACTGGAGGGATTTGTCCTACCTAATCAAACCTTAAGATATTTGTACAGCAAACTGTATTACCCAGTCAAATATTGGTACCGTCAGTACTGTGCCTTAACGGGATTGTTCCTGGCAAGCACTGATTCTAGCCAAAATAACTTGTATTCACATGACATTACCAATGTGAGAAATGCAAATAGCTATTTTAGTGGCATGTGCAAAAATGCCTTAATGCTTCTCATGTTCTCTTGCTGAATTTCATTTGCTGGCTACTTGCCCAACTGTCCATTTTACTGAGATCATTCTTGAGTTTTTATGCTGCCCTGTCCAATCCAGTCCAGTGAAGCTCTCAATTTGAACCAAGATGATTTATGACAGCTCTGCAAGAGCACTGTCCAGATCATGTAGGGAGGTAAAGCTAAATTGAGACAAGGCTTGGCAGTGGGAGCAAGAGAACTGCCTATTAAGAAGGGTGTCTCTGATCACATTCAGAGATATTCCTTTTCCTGAGATAAGTGAGAAATTCAACTTGTTTGCATTTTAATGCAAGATGACTCAATTTGTACTTCCTAGACCAGAACATAGACCCAAATGGAATTTGTAGTTAAAATTTCATACACTTCAACAATTGCAATGTGACTCACACATCAACAAAAATGCATTCAGAGGTATAAAGTTAGAAATTGTGTACAAATATGCTTTAGTTAATGGAAGAGTGCATAAAAATCAGGTGCATTTAAAAGTTGTGTACGGCATACATGCAATAAAAATGCACACAAGAATATATACAAATTTCCATGGGTGGGGAAGGGAAAGTGGGTAGCAATCTGATACAGAACTGAGTTGGAACAAAAGTGGCAGTTTAAAAAAGAGAGCCTTGACAAGATTGAGTTTGACAGATTTGTGCATACTATTTTTTTCTAGTACATCTCTAAATCATTCTCTCAAACGTTGCTGCCTAGTCAGCTTTCCCCAAATAATTTAGATTTCTGAATTTAGTCCTTCTTTCCATCATGTGATACATTATATTGTACCTTGTAAAGTGGTCTTTGTTGCATTTCATCTTCCAGTTTAACAAAATCAGGATTTCAACATTTTGCTGAGTGGCTAATCCAAGCGTTTCATTATCCTTAGTTTCTCTCAGGAGATAGCTGAAGACCTGATGAATCTGATCGGACAGATTGCAACCACACCTAACACAGGGAAGCAGCACAGAGTGTGTCCTTGCAGCTGTGTTCCCAGCTCATAGCGAAAGACATGGAACCTCATTTGACCCTGGAGAACTCCAGTAAGGCTCATGTTGTGTATGGTTACAACTGTGAAACGATTGTAGGAAATCAAGCTTCCCAAGCACCTCCAACATGAGCTTCCTGGCAAAATGAAAATGTTCTTTAACACTGAGTGCCAAACAACTTCCACTTACCGCCTCTAGTCCAGAGAACTGAAGTCTGCAGAAAGCAGCATACTGTACTGCTTATGCTTATATGTCTCACTGACTGAATGGAGATTGACAGCAAAATACAGTCAACAAACAGGCCAGTATACGAGGAAACAAAGACCTTTTAAAGTTGGAATGGCTGCACCCTTCTTGCTTCCAGTTATGAACAGCAGATTGGTCCTGTAACATGATTTGGAATGAAGCTTCTCATGATGGAAATTACCAGTGGTGTGAGGGGCTGTGCACAGAACATGGACTGGCACCTCTTTCCCTATTTCCTCCTCCATCTAACAGCTGCTAAACCTACTCCCATAAAAGCTACTGTTTGACCTTACCTGATGGGTTGGACCACAACTAGAGATGTAAAGTGTAACCTGGTTCATCCTCATTTGCTAAAAAAGACAGCATAGTTCTTTTCCTCTGTACTGCAAGAGATGAGAATGTCTTTTTTTTCCAGCCTCAGAGTGAACTTGCACATTTGTGAGATCAAATTTTATGCATTTCTGCAGTTTGCAGAATTTAGAATACTAAAATAACTACTGCATTGTTGCATGGACCACTATGAAATAAAAGTCTTAGATGGGTTGTTTGCATCAGCCTATCCTTTGTGCTCACTGTGTGTGTGTTTAGTTTCTAACAGGAAAAAGATACTAGAGATGTTTTCTGCAAATTATGCGAAGGATGATGACTAGGGAGGAGCAGGAAAAAATGTTTGGATATTATTGCTTGTGGCAACTTGAGAATTCTTGATAGGTTCTCTCACCATGTCAGGGTAGCCAGTCTCAATCATAAATGGGAGATTGGAAAATTTCTTAGTATCCTAACTACAACTCTCATAAACCCTAGCTGGGTTGTGGAATGTTGGGAGTTGTAGTCTATAGAAATGAAAGGCACCAGGTTGGAGATACATTGCTTCCATCAATGAGAAATGGAGTATGAAATTGACAGCATTTTCTTGCTGTTTTGTTCTCAGCATTTAGCGTTTGTAGAGGGGTGGGAATTGCGTGGCCATCCAGATTTTGTTGAAGGGCAACTTCCACTAGCCCTAGTCAGCAAAATGAACAGTGAGAAATACTGGGAGTTGTAATTCAACAACACATGAAGGGCTGCATAATTCTCACCCCCATTTTAGAGGTACACAGTCCCCTCTACGTGTGTCATGGCTAGTAACTGTTGACTGACCCAGCTGTTGATTGGTGATGATTTCATGATCATCTTATCTGAACTGCATGCAAACTGAACCTCCTTGCAGTGAAATACCACAGTCGTGATCTGTGGTAGTGATGAATCATTAAAATGATAGGAACATGCTGGGGGAAAAAACCAATACTATTTGCCACTATAGATCTGGCTATGTTGGCTGAGATATTCTGGGAGTTGTTACAGTCTTTTTCAGTCTCTGCTATAATGGACAGTTCTGATGGCAATCTTAGGCTAGATCCCTAAGGAGATAGGGATGCATGGAGACAGAGAAGGGATGTACTGACCTGAAGGAAGGACTGTCTGGGACAGAGTCTTTGCCCTTACTTGTTGACCTCTCCATTTGGCCTCCCCAACCACTTTCATTTGTGTTCAACTCTACTGCCTATTTTGTTTTTATTCCCAGCTATTACTTTAACAATGCTATTGTTCTATATCAGGCATGAAGAATATTTGGCCCTTCAGATGTTTTAGACTACAGATTCCAGAGTCACTTACCACTGGCCATAGTGGTTGGGCTTTTGAGAGCTGAATGAGAGCAGAAGTCCAAAACATCCTGGGGAACATAGATTCTCCATCGCTGCTTTGTAGCATTCATTGCACTGGCTTTGCCTGTCCTACAGTGTTCAGCTCAAGTTTCTCCTGCTTCACTTTAAGCCTCTCCACTTTCTTCTCCCTCCTTTCTGCCTTTTTGATGTCTCACCTTCTTGATATTTTGCTCTTAAAGTCCAAGTCTTGCATCTCAGTCTTCTGGTTCCCTGCTGTTTCCTAGGTGCTGTTTATCATTGTAATCATCTACCATGCTTCTATTCAACATCATCTTCCAAAATCACTTAAGGGCTCACTGCTTTGCTCAAGCCTTCCTTGTCCAGTTTGCTTCCTTTAGTCCTGGCACTTTGTACTTAGTGGCCCTTTGGTTATCTCTCTTTTTAAACTGGAAGCCTCTGGATAGAGAACAGTCTTTAAAAAAAAAAGAAAATGCTTGCAAGGCATCCAAATGTTGATGTTGAATGCGTTCTACAAATATTAAGAGCTGCCTTTCCCCCAATAGTGTCTTTCTCCACACATTTCCTAAGATTGGTACCTTGCTGCCTAATAAACCTCTTTCATAATTATGGCATCCTAGAAAATGTCTCCCTTCCCCTGCCCCGTACTGAAAATGAGCAATTGCAAAGGCAAAAACAAAACAGCATCATTAAAATGCACAAATCATTATGTGCAATACGAAGGAAACCAGCAGGCTGTGATAGGGACAGAAGTTAATAACACAGGCTCATAAAGGAAATGGTTGTAGGCTCGTCTCCCCCTGCTGCCTTCCAAACTATAATCGGGCTCTGTTTGCAGTAGATTGTAACTTTGCCAGTCCGTTCCAGAGACAGAAGGTACATTTGCTGTTTTCTGGCACAGTGGCTTAAATGGAACAGCTCTTGGTTCAGGTGGGTTTGATACACGTTTTGTTCTTTTGCCATGTTCTGCTTTTTCCCCACTCCCCCAAATCATTGCATACAGTCACGTCTGACTCTGAGAGAAAATCTTTTCAACATAGCTTCATTTGATTCTCTGCTTCTGATGTCTCTTTTTCCCCTCTTATATTCTGCTTAATTGTTACACCATGTGCTGTTATGGTTATTTTTATTATGTTTGTTGCTATATTTTTGTGCACACTTGTGCTCTGGAATCCTCTGGAAAACAGGTACTTGAATCTTATACCATTTCTGCACGATGGGGCTCCGCGAAGTCCTTTCGTTGCAGCCTTGGTGGGGAGGGAAAGTATGCCAGAAATGCTCCCCTCCACACCTTGCCTGGTCACTGGGGAGGGGGGTGCCCTGCCTCTGCCTCTTCCCTTCCACAGCACAGCCGGGCACCTGCCATTGCTGTGATGGGGAGGGAGGTGTTGCCAGCATGCTTCTGCCCTTCTGCATGGCCAGGAAAGGTGGTAGCACAGCACCGTGGTAGGTATAAAATGGATTTTTTTCCATTTTACAAATACTGTGTTTGCGTGACACATGGGGACAAGATGGTGGCGGGACCACGATGACGTCGTGCAGAAGCATGACTCGTGGAGTGCTGCCATCGTGTCCCATGTGGAACAGCCATGCCGTGCAGAAAGGGCCTTAGAATCATAGAAACATAGAGTTGGAAAAGACTACAAGGGTCATTGAGTCCAACCCCTGCCATGCAGAAATGCACACTCAAAGCACCCTCAGGAAATGACCATCCAGCCTCTGTTTAAAAACCTCCGAAGAAGGTACTCCACCACACTCCAAGGCAGCATACTCCACTGTCAAATGGCTCTTACTGTCAGAAAGTTCTTCCTGATGTTTAGGTGAAATCTCTTTTCCTGTAGTGTGGATCCATTGGTCTGTATCTTACTCTTCATATCTTTCCTAGCCTGTGTTTCCTAAACTATGTTTGCCTTCCCAAGATAGCTTACAATATAAAACAGTAAAAATTGATGTATAATGATTAAAAACATCTTAAATTGCAACAATTTCAAAATCAATTTCAAATGTTTGATGGTAGCAAAAACCATAAAACTTTTTTTTATAATTTTTGTTATTTTCAAAGTACATAAAAGCATATATAGACACTAATATGTGTATCATTATGATAATTCTTCTATTCCCCCCGCTTCTGTATATCAAAAGTTTCCAGCTGAATCTATCTTCTCCTTTATACATATCTTATCAAATACCAATATACTCAATCCACAGACATTTACAGATTTAGCCAAAGCATTACCCTTTCCCATTCTCTTTCAAAATTTTGAATTGTTTTGTTCTTAAGGGAGTTAGCTAGTTTTTCAGTCTCTGCCATATCTCAAATTTTTATTTTCCATTCATCTAATTGAATATCTATTTTATCTTTCCAATGTTGTGTATATGTCAGCCGTGCTACTGTGATCAAATACAATAATGTTTTCTGTTGTTTTCTAATCTCCCGGTTTTGATCTAGTATATTCAATAAATAAAATTCTGGAACCATTTCAAAATTAACTTTGGAAATTTTTTGAATTTCATCATGAATTCCCTTCCAAAATTTCTTAGCCTTAGAACAAGTCACCACATATGTAAAAAAGTCCCCACCTTTTCCAACACTTCACATCTCCGTTTTTGGTTATTTTTTTGAAGTTTTTCTGGAGTCATATACCACCTATGTAACATTTTATAATAATTTTCTCTTAAATTTAAATTTGGAGTGAATTTTATGTCTGTTTTCCATACTTTTTCCCATGCCTCTAACTTGATTGGATGACCTATATTTTGAGCCCACTTAATCCTTGACTCTTTTATTGACTCAGATTCAAAGTCCCTTTTTAATAATAATTTGTAAAGCTTCGAGATTCTCTTCTTTTGATGTTCTTTCAACAGTTGATCTAGTTCATTTTCTTGTCTTTCAAAACCATATAATTTTTGGTCCATTTTTTACCTTTCTTTCAACCAGCACCAAGGGAACCAGTTTAGCTCATGACCTTCAGCTCTGGTTTCTCTTCAGATTGTATAAATCTTTTGCCTTTTACATAAAACTTTTTTAATTAAAAGCTAGAGAGAACAAATATGATTGGAGTCAGCTATTCCTGTGTACCTACTGTATACAGGAATTCATGCAGTAGGACAACCTCTGAAAAGGTCCTAATACCTTTTATTTATTGCCTGCCAGCCTTACTAATTAATAATATTTTAAATAAATAGATAATCACATATACAATCTTTTTATATAAGGTTCAAGTTGACATGGATCTACTTTCTCCTCCTTGAATCCCTTTGCTAGCCCTGTGTCCAAGGGCACTGTCAAGAAGGGAACTCAATAGACTGCGTCTTTGGTGTCTGTGTGACTTTTCTCTTATAAAGAGGCTGTGCTCCTCCCCATCTTCTCCCCACCCAGTCATGTCTCTTCCCCTAAAAGGTACGGGGGAAGATTTGCTTGTAAACCAACACTTTTTTTGTCCTCACACATTGGAATGAGATTTACAACCCAAAGTCACAACTACCAAATAGCTCGTGTGCATTTCATATTGCTAACTCAAAAGCCTGCCTAGCAACCATCTGGTCCTCATGTCAGCTAATCTACTCATATGTCCTGCAACCTTTGGCCAGTCCTGCAACATGCTGTGATAACAACTTCTGTACCTTATCCTCCAACTTGTATAGAGAGAGTAGGGGGTGGGTTTAATACAGCATGTATACAAAAAGCATGGAGGAAAGTTACTAAGCAAAGCATATGGTAAGTACAAGCCTGAGATTAATGTCTGAGCAACAGAGGAGTGGAAGGTTCTCTGTGAATCCTGCAAGGACTCAACAAAAAGGAGAAGGACCATCTCAGTAATAGTGGAAGAAGAAAGGCCCTGAGAAAAGAAAGGTGGAGCAGCCCCTGGTATGTTTGTTTGTTGGTGGGCTGGTAAAATTTTTGTATATAACATTTATTAGTGAGAGCACCCAATTTCATTTGGCTTGAAACACATTATTCATACCCTCACGTAAGTGCTCACTCTCTTCATTTTCCATCCCCAATTTTTTTCACACTGACCTTTCTCTCTCATTGTACCTGCTATACATTTGGCCTGTAATAATTTCACTTAGGTTACCAGATTTTCTCCCCATTATCTCAGCACCATTTCTCTCCTCTCCCACTCCTCCTTTTTTGCTCATCTTTGTCTTCACCTTGGCGTTTGTTCAACCTTCCATTGCCTAGCTCTACTCCCCATATTCCACTAGGACCCTCTTGCTTTCATTTTCAAAAGGCTCTCTTTCTTTCAGTTTCCCTGGGTTTGCATATTCTGGTTACATAAATCTAGATGGCCATATTTGCATGTTATGCAAATTATTGCCCATTATACAAATATATGGTAGGTCATGAAAGGACTGCCAACCCTTAACACGGTCACTGCTCATTTCCCATATTGAAACACTCTGTTCAAAATTGCTTTATAGATTGAAAATATAAGTTTAGTTTGGGTTGTCTTTCTTGAGTTCTTTGCATGTAATGTGGGAGGACACAACTTGCAGTCCCAGATATTCTGCGTACCCCATCACACTTTTTTTTTGCCACCTTTCCTCTTCTAAAAGTTCCTGTGCCTTTAACAGCTGCACAAGATGTGAACAGCAAACAGTTGTAGCTCTCCAAAGATGGATATTTTGCAAAGTTTGGGGGGCTGCTGGAAGCATCTAAAATTTCCTGTTTGTTCCTGGGCTCAGGGCCACCCTCATCCTTATCACATTTTTATATGCCAATTTTCCAAGATAAAACAATGCTCAAAGTAGCTTATAGTAACATCATGAAAAAGTTATGTTTTCAGATAAATAACAGTTGCACATAAAGATTTAAATAGTTGTATAATAAGCTAAACAATTTACAGTAATTAACACATACATTAAGATTAATGAATACAATAATACTTCAAAGTAAGGTCTACTAAAATGCCAAGAAAGGAAGAGAGAACTCCAGAAAGCGTGCTTTATGGCTTGAGTTAGTCAGGGTTACTGAAATAATATAGGAAAAGTATTTTGTATGCTCAAAAACACTTTTAAAATGCTAACTTTATACAATATTAGCAATGGCAGAAATAAATAATGGTTCTCTGGAGTACCATTCCTTTGAGAAAGAAGCTGCTTTCTATTTTCAGAAATGTTCCTCAGAACCAATTATCTCTGAACATGTATGGAATCCTTTCCGCCTTTGACATAAAGTTACATTCTTTTTAAAAAGTCAATGAACAGTGCTGTCTGATAATGTCAGCTCAGAAGGAAGTTGACATTAGCAATAAATAGTGTACCACTGAGTTCGTTGGGGCTTGCTCTTTAGTAAGAAGATATAGAATGATGGGCATAGTGACTCTGAAAGGGGACCTTTATATCTCCCCTGTTCTTTCTCCTTCTTTTTTACTCACATATTAATGCTGTCCTCCCTTTCCCAAAATGCAAAAACCTGACATCCAACCAAGTGAGTGAAGACATGGAAACACATCCCAGGCAGTAAAATTTTTCCCTCACCCCCCATTCTCTCACACACACTATAAAAACATTATTTGTTATGTGCCTTCAAATCATTTCTGGCTTATGGTGACCCTAAGGGGAAGCTATCACAGGGTTTTCTGGGGATGAGAATGTGTGAAGCAACCAATGGATTTCCATGAGCAAGGAGGGAATTGAATTCTGGACTCCAGGAACATAGTCCAATGTTCAAACGACTACACCATGTTGCCTGTCTCTATAAAAATATCCATACATAGATATGCATTCACATGCACACATGGGTGGGTGTGTACGTATGCACATATATATGCTTGGACTCAAAAAAGATAAATGTCACAATGCACCTTGTTGTTCCCGCTTTGGCAAGACTAGAAATAAAGGATTTTATAGCTTGATCCCCCATAGTTCCACTAACTACAAGCATCAGGACGAAACAGCACAGTTTCTTGCTCTTGAGGAGACACCTTATTCCTGAGATCAATTACTTTCTAGGAGAGCTCGTATTCCTGCAGACCCCAGTGTATGCCGCAGTAACTCAATGTGATACTGCAGGCTACAGACTTCATGATTTTTATATGTATTTTCGGTCAGATGTGGACTGAACAACCCTGTTAAGCAAAATGCATAGCCACACTATCTGCTTTAATGTCTCTATTCATCTCTGTTAATGGTATACGCACATTGACATGGCAAACTTAGCCTCGTAGTTCCACACTTCTTTTCTGATTTAGCATTCTTCCTCCCATATCTGACCACTCCCTTTCTTAAAAAGAAAAAAGTAAAAATGATGGAATTCTTTTTTCCTTGATGTTCTAGAAACTATTTTTGGTACAAGATTTGAGCACTGGAATATGTGGGATATATATGGAATATGTAAAATTTCTCTGGATATGTGTGGGGCTAAATCCAGTTTGTGTCTCCACTTAAATCAATGGAACATACTGAAGTGCTGACTACCTAACCTCATTCATTTCAATGCATCTATTTTAGTTAGGAGTAAAGTTGAATTTAGTCCCTAGAGTGCTTGCCTGTATACCTCCCGTTGTGCAACTGCAGCAAAAATGCCACCAATAAAGGGAAGCAATTTTGCACCTGGTGACATTGCCCAACAAACACATTTTCACCGTTGTTGCATGTATCCCCACTGTAGCATTGTGCATCCTTGATTATGCTGAATAGCGAAAATGCTTTCTCACCCCCCAGGTTGCACTCATGGGACTATAGATTCTAGTCATACACATCCAGCCACTCAGATGCTTGTGCCAAGGGCTTGAATGTCAGGGAGGAATCATATAACACACTGATAAAATATATGCTTTCCCTGAAGACTACGCAGGATCAGTCCCTGGCTTTTCCACTTGAAAGGGCCTCAAGCAGCAGGTCTGGGAAATACCTCAATACAGCCATCGCCAATTGGAGGAGGGCACTCTTAGATCAGATGGACTGATGTCTGGCTCAGGGCAAGGCAATCTGCAACTTCATATGCTCAGTGTTTCTCCATGGAAGAGGATCAATGCAAGCACCAGTCTTTCTAGCTATCCAATTGCTTTTCATAAGGGGATGAGATGGAAGCCGACTTGATGGGAATGCTGCCTTAGCTGAAATTGAATTTGCCTACTTTCAGGCAAATCAGGTTGACTGTTACATTAACACATTATCTTGTTTCTTTTCACAGTGGTTCAGTAAATACAGCTTCTGGGTCTGAGTGCTTAGCACGTGTGTGTTGAGTTATTTGAAGAAATTTATCCATTTTTTTCCTTCTTTTAGTTCTATTGCATCCGTTGGAAATAAATTGTTTTGCTATCCTCTTCTGGAAACAGATCGATCACGAAGGCAGATGGTTTTTCATTTCAGTATAATTGACATCTGCAGATGGTCCCCTTTGCCATTAAATAAGAATTAGGAATGGGCTTTTCCCCCTTAGAGGTATTTTGTAATTATCTCCTCTTTTAGTCTCTCCTTTGCTGCAGTCTTATCTGTTTGATTCCTTTTTCTGGTTCTCAATTTACATTTTGATGAAAAAGTCATAAATGGCAAGGAAATGAATGTGAGCATGTAAGCCCCCCCCTTTCTCTTTCTCTGTGTTAGAAATCCGACACTGCCACTGTACCAAGTCTTAAAAGTTTACACACAGCCAGTAGTACTCCATTTCATACAAGCTGTTCCTCTATAATTCAAAGCCATGCTATGCTATCAACCAAAGCTAGGAAGCTTTACTTTCAAGAAAGCAATGTGTTACTCATTGGATGCTAATTTCTTATCACACTAATCACATATAATAAGTAACAGAAGACAATATTAGCACACAGCTGTTAATGTTATGCCTTTTTTTATCCCTCCCACAAAACTAAAAATAGCTCAAATTAGCTGAAGTTTTCAACTTCAAATTGTTTAACAGTAGCAAGAACAACATGGTTTAAGGCTACTAGGAATAAACTTGGTTGAAGGGACGTGCAACCTCAGTTCCAGTTATGACATCGAAAACAGGTTCAGAAAAGTGTTCTGAGGTGTCTTGTTTGTTAGCATAATTCCTTAGAATTCTTTAATATTCTGTCTATTCCTCTTGATCCTGGCTGGAGGATATTGAGGTTTTAGTAACAGCCAAAATAGAAATCTCAAAAGTCTCTGTTTGCATCCTAGGGCATGCTGAACCACCACCTTCCTAATTTTCTCTTACATAGATTCAAATTCTACTGCATCCTCTTAATGTAGGATACTGTTGTGGGAAACCACTGTGCAATTCTTCTCACTTGCCTCTTAGTGCCAGTTCGCATTGCCATTTTTCCAGGTTCTGTTTCCTGGACCTTCCCTGTGCTCAGAAATGGCACTTGACTACTTTATGAGCAAAATCTTTCCTTATCTGTTGCTCCAGATCCACTGGGCACTCCTTTGTCTATTACTGACCTATTGTGGCATCCTGTTGATGACAGATAACGGGGGATTACACTGGAGTATGCACATTTTTGAACATTGCCAAAGGATTGAGTATCTCCTTTGGCAAGGCCCTCAGTCCAGCATGCAACAACAGTCAGGGGCTGCCAGATGCAATTATATCTTCCTGACTTCTGATGAGCTGCAGAGTGCGCCTAGGATCATTCTGGCCGCTCTTGAGAATTGAGGAAGGAAGGAACAGCCTTGCCCTGGAGACAAAAACTCCTTTTTCTTCCACCCATGTTTAAAAGGAGTTGGAATGAGCCTGACTCTTTCTCACCCCTGCAGCGAATCAGTGGTTGGAGAGATGGAGCTGCATCCAGGAGACCACTAACTATTGTGTGTGTGTGTGTGTGTGTGTGTGTGTGTGTGTGTGTCTACCTACTATATAAAAGTCAAAGTTTGCATGTTTGTCAATCTGTGTCAGGCAAAGACATATGATTGGCTGTGTCAGGCAAAGGCCTCATATGATTGGCTGCCTGAGAAGATTCTATGGAATCCTGGGGTTTGCAGTTTAGGGAGAGGCCTTTAGAATTCTCAGCCAGAGAATAGATCAGTTGCTTTTGAGCTGAGGCCTAGCAGCAAAGAGGAGGGCATTGTATTCCCTCAGTAACCCAACCTCTGCATGTTAATAACTCTGAATACAGATTGGATTAGGGAATGTGGGGAAAAGTTACATGTACTGGACAAGACAGTTTGGGGAATTAGAAACACGGATCTCAAATCTTTCTAACAAGTATTACCTATGAGAAAATAAAATCCTGGGCAACGCCGGGTTTATACGCTAATATAAAATATTAACACATTTATTTAAAAAGCTGTCCTGAGGGAAGAAAAAAACAGATGGAGAAGGGGGGTGGCTCAGGCAGACGCCGATGGGTTTTTCTGGACCTCTCAAACAAGCAGTTGTTGAGAGGAGGGAAAGAAGTCAACGTCAGCCCCCTGCCAGAGGGGGTCTCTCCCCAGCCAGCTGAGGTAGGTGCCACCTGAGGTCCAGTGGGACAAATAAAAACAAATGCTCCTCCCCATCCCAACACTTTGCTGCCACCGCCTCCTTTGGTCCTCCAAGGAGGCAGTCCAGATGCCAAAGATCTCCATGGCTTCCAGAAGGTTAGCAGGCGAGAGTGGTGTTGGCCAAATGCTTCATGTGCCTGATGTTCCTGTCTTGATCCAGGATCTTCTTCTGTTTCAAGGACTATCTGGTCCGAGCCTGTGCAAAGAGATCAAGAATCTTCAGAAAGGACAGAAGGGGGGCCTTGAATTCATACCTTAGCACTTAGCATGTGGACAGGAAACTGGACAGAAATACAGCTCTCTAGTCACACTCTTCCGCATCATTATTGATATACTGTATTTCTATTCCAATTATAATACTTATTTCTAAATTTGCATCCATATTTGTCAATTAGCATATGGAAATTTCATGCAAAACTGCCTTCTCTCTGTTCTCCTTTTTGGTGATGCATTTCCTTTCCTGACAAGGCCTAATGGGCCAGGCTAACTCTCGTTTGTCAGTTCCTGAATCTCCACCACCTTTTCCAGTAAGACCAGATGGTGAGAATTTTCTCTCATCAGAAATCGTGTGTAACATTTATGTTTTGAAAAACAGCAAGCGCACTGTTTCATCTCACTTCTTGTTTACTTATTGCTATCACAAGCTTACACCGGCTGATACTTCAGCTTTGACTCATGGAGCCCTTGGGCCTGCCTTTCCTTTCATTAGGCCTTGCTCTTGTTAATACCACTGAGGTCTTCCTTTCACAAGTGATGGAAAACCCTGAATAATTTCTTGGAAATAAATTTGTGTTGATGTCTTGCAGCTCCCTGTAATCGAAGGCTTTTTAAAAGAAAAAAAAGACAAGTGCAGAGTGTTGAACAACTCAGAAGCCATTAAGGATGATATGCTAAGGCCTTCCTTTTTCTGCTTGTCTAAGTCAGCAACAGCAGCACAACAGGCCTAACTCTGCTTAGAAGGCGGCCGTCTTGTGTTCTTTTTCTGCAGACTGGCCTGGTGATATTTGCAGGCTGTTGGTTTGATATGCACCATTCATCTCCAGCTCAGACTCTCCAGCCTGTTTCGGCAGCCCTGCCAGTCACTTCCGTTTAAGACTGCGAGAACATGGAAAGGCCTTTGCTGACCCCACAGAAGAATGGGGAGAGGAGAAAGAAAACAAACACCACATTCTTATGAAACAGGATGTGACAGGTTTGAAAGCTGACAAGCTTTCTCCTGATGACCATCCCCCCAACCATCCTCGGCTGGAAAGGACATCTTCTTATGGAAAAAGAGTGGGTATTTGCTTCTTAAGGCCTAGAAGGGGTTACACTCAGTGGTCTGTTATTTATTTCTGATGTGGCAGTTACTAAACAAAGAACAAAACAAAAAACCCATACCTTTGCACAATATCCATGTTAAATTCTCAGGGTGAAGTTTTATCCCTATCAAAAACCCACCTGCAAATTCTGTTTTGTCTGAATTTGTGGTGAGGTTTGTACCATCCCGTGGCTTTGCTTAAATAATATATATTATCCTCCTACTGTGTTGGAGTACCACTCATATCACCACAAGCTGGGCATGATGGATGTGGTACTCCAACAGAACTGGAAGGCACTAAGTTAGGAAAACTGTATATCTATATCTATATCTAGATGTGGCAATTAGCTTACTAATCAGAGAGTGCGGAAGATTTAGATGGGCCTAGAGCTATAGGTAAAGGAAATAATCTTGTTGACGTGAGTGGTCGCCTTCCAAAAATCCAAAAATTCAGTTAGGCATAAGATGAAATCAGAGTCAAATCTACCATGTCAAGGATGGGAAAGAAGTGGGGAATAGCACAACCAAATTTGGGAAATGCCTAATGGAGAATAACTTAATTACAGGAATATAAACTTTTGTATTTCCATCTGTTTTGTTCTCTCATTCTCCTTCCCTCTTTTTTCTTCCTCTTTATCTAATGCTAGTGGTAATGATAATAATATAGGCTTTAATTTTTCTCATAGTTAGTGTAGAGTATGTCAAGAATATTTAAAGGATATGTTTTTAGCTAGTTTGATGAAAACCCATTCTTTTTAAAAAGATTTTATTAACATGAATCCAACTTGTAAAACAACATATAGGGGATTACAAAGACAAATTGTAAGTAAGCAGACAAACTCTAACATCTAACCTAATACTAAATTAAACTAAACTACAAGTAAACTAAAAAGGGCCAAAACTACATATAAATGATTTCTAACTCACCGGCTTTTGGTTCGTCCTAAGATAATCAGCAAGGTATACTTCTTCTAATGTTTCTATCGTTATCACACGACTACTTAGTATTTAGTAACTATAAGCTTAACCTTCAAAACCAATAATTGACATTTTCACCTAACAGTCTCTTAGATATACAATCAATTTATCCCAGCATTTTTACATTTAACTGAAGATCCTTCCTTAATTAAAATAGTTAATTTATCTATTTTTGCCAAATCCAGCACCTTCAACAACCGGATGAAAAACTATTTTGTATTTCTAAAGGGATAAGATTTTAGATTTCCTGTTTTGTACTGATCATTTAACTAAGCTTAACTTTATGAGTGTTTATTAGATTCAAGAGTGTTTTTTTTTTTTTTTGGTTGGTTGGTTATTTTAAGTGGCGGAAGGAGCCTACTTTGCAAAAGAAAAATGGTTGTGTCTTCAAGTCATTTCTGACTGAGGGCAACCCTAAGGTGAATCTATCATGGGATTTTCTTGGTGAGATTTGTCCAGAGGGGGTTTGCCCTTGCCTTCGTCTGAGGCTGCTCAGGGTCACCCAGTGGGTGTCTGTGGTCAAGCAGGTATTTAAACTTGGGCCTCCAGAGTCATAGTCCAATGTGCAAACCATTGCACTACACTGACCCTCTAAAAGAAAAAAAAATACCTGTTTCTAAAGTGATTAAGTTGCTGTGCTCTGTCCCTGGATAGGTGAAAAGGAGCTGCTGCCTGGTGGGTATGTCTGAGTATGAAAGACTGCTACGGGTGTTTTCTCATGATGTGCCAATGCCACTGCTTGGGAATAATTCATGATGGTAACAACTATTACAGTCACTAGAAAGATTAAAGGCCTATCTGTACTACACTGTTATAGTGCTATTGTTCCACTTTCAACATCGTATGGAATCCTGGGGTTTGTAGTTTCAGGGAGGGGTATTTAGCGTTCTCAGCCAGAGAGCTCTTTGGTCTCAGGAAACTACAAACCCCAGAATTCCACAGGCTGTTGAAAGTGGAATAATAGCACTATAACAACCTGTAGTGTGGAAAAGCCCTTTATTACTATAAAAGCAATAAGAACTGTCTATTATCATAAATGTCTCATGACTTTCTGGTGCTAAGAAGGGAGCAACATGGTTGCTTTTGTAAAACAACAGCAACAACAATACAGTGATGTCAGAGCTTTTGCTTATTAGTGGATGGATGGAGGATGGGCAGGGAGAATGTTGCCTCTTACTTTACATAAGAAGGGGTTGTGAGCACTACATGGGTTAACCACTGCAGAAAAAATTGTCTAGCAGGTGGACATGCTTTCCATCTCATATTGGAAAAAACAGCAGGGTGTGCAGGAGCCTTCTTGAAATTTTAAAATTGCAGTGGGAGAGACCCTTCCTTCAGTCACTTTTCATAGAGGGTCACAGGCAGTACTCTTCTCTGCCCACAAATGGCCAAATGTTTCTGTTAAGAAATACAGTGGAATATTCATTGCGTTACTTCTTGGGTAGTGCACTATAGGGATGCAAGAAGTAATTAATGCTTCTCGGGTAACATTTCGAAGCAGTAGTCAATACAGAAGTTTGCATGTGACACATCTTTTACATGGTAGGATGCCACAAATGTTTGTATATGGTGCCATACTGCATAGCTTTGCTCTGTATGCCTAATTGCCGATGATCAGGACCTGGTAGAGGAGCTGAACCCAAGTGGAAGAGTCCTGGAGGGAAGGGGCTGTAAGTGAAGGACCTCGGTAGGGAGCTGTTCACCTAGCTTCCCCTTCCTGGTCACCTGCTGTCTTTTTGCTGTTGGATCACCTCCAGTGTCTCCCTCCTGTGTACCGGATCTGCTTAAGGGAGACCCCTGCCAGCCAAACATTTACCCTGGTTCTGCACTTCCTACTGGGTCCCCTGCCACCTTTCCTCTTGAGGCTTCTAAGGGGAAGAATCACAGTTAAAGAAGGGGTTTAAGATGCAGAGAAGTTGCCAGGTGGTAGATGGGACGTCTATGAATCAAGGCACTTTAGGCTGCCTTGTGACTGTAACAGCTTTTCCAGATCCAGGGGTCTTTGAGGCACCATATTATGCCTCCTTCTCAAAGGCCATCTCCCCAGATCTGGGTCATGTAGCGTTATGGCACAGTACTTTTTTTGAATGATTAGACAAACTAGGAGAAATACTGGGATAACAGTAAAGATGGTCTGTCTTCCGTGTAGGATGTGAGGTAATGTATGTGAATTCTGAATTTAATTTCCTTTTAAACTGTAGGATTAACAAAAACCCATTTGGTTTAAGAGTAATGCACATGGACCCTGAAGGTATGGGAGTAGTAATGGAAGCTGCTCACATTAATGTACACTGCATGTCACTAGGAAATACATTGTACTTTCTAATGTATTGTGCTTAGTAAAGCTTCGGCCACATACAGTCACAGCCACTCATAGTGAGTTTTTAACATTTTTTTTAAGGGGGCAACCTAGGCAGCTCTTTCCACCAATACTTACTGGGTCTTTGCAGGGAAGACCCAGCCAGAGATTCAAAAGTAAGCTAAAATGTGTTTTAATCAGGGAATTAACAATCACACACAAGACACAAGCACTCACGCAATCACACAAGGTAGCTGAAGGAGAAAGGGAGGAAAGTTGTTGATAGTGAGATTTCAAGAGCAATGGGAGTGATATTTACCAATCTGGAGAGCAGGGTAAGAAATTGTGATGTGGCTTAGACTTATGCCTAAGTACAGTACTTGTTTGGGAATTGGAGTGACAACGTAGCCACCAGCAAGCAAGATAGTGCATCTAACTGCTCAAAACCAGTGGTTTTTATACACAATTTATGCCTGGAGGGCATGAGTGTGAATGGCTCTCGGACGAGTTTGCAGAGTGGACAATGAGGTCCAGACTGAGCTAATGATCTTAATGTTAGGTGACAAAGAGTTAATGGATGTCATGATAGCTCTGTAATGGTTGGATAGATGTGGGGACAATGGAGGAAATGCACAGATCGGTGGGAATAAGGTTTGAAACAATCAGAGGGTCTTTATGCTTCTGTGCATGCAATAAGCTTGCCTCCACAATTATGTACTCTTTGACTCTTATAGAATCCTCGACTATCTGTCCATTTATCAGTCCCAGCAGGAACAGTTCTGCAATCAACTGAATCTTAATCTTCAAAATAGTCTCCATTAAGTGATGTATCATTCCAAAACTTCTTTGCTTTATCCCAAGTCCACCACATGTACAAAAGGTCTCTTCAACTTGGTTACATTTCCAAAAATTGTTTGATGAACACTTGTACATTTTAGAGATTTTTTTTCTGATGTTAAATGCTATTTTTTTTTCAACTCATAATTCTAAATCAATTTCAGTTTGTCCACATCCTTCCTCACTGACCCAACTGGATTGGATGTCCCATATTTTATGCCCATTTAAGCATATATTCTTTAACTTGTTCTTTTTCTGATTCAAATTTCAACGATATCTTATACATTTTGGCAATCAAATGCTCATCGTCTTTGCACAATTGGTTTTCAAAACCAAAACCAAAATGGACAAAACATTTTTTGTCCATTTTAAATCTTTCAGATAACTCTCTATATGCAAAGCAGCTTATGTCAAAGCCCCTTCCAGCTGATTCTTCTTTGGACTTCAAATGTACTTGATCCTCATTCATCTTAATTAAATTTCCATAAGTTAACCACTTTTCTTTAACCATTATTTCTTCTGAAGACAAAACTTCATGTGGTGAAACCCACAAAGGCATTTTAAACACAATAGTTGTTTATACTTCATCCAAACTCTCAGTATAGCACGTCTTATAAAATGGAAATTTATATTTTCCTTAATCTTATTATACCTTAAGAAGGCATGCCATCCAGATCTCAAACCAAAACCTAAATTTAAAAGTCTTACTCTTTTTAATGTTGCCTATTCTTTTAAGCATACCATATGAAATGTATAAAAATATAACCTCAAATCTGGCAATGCAAAACCAGTTCTTTGCTTAGCATCTTGAAGAACTTTCATTCTCACTCTGGGTTTCTTCCCTTGCCACAGAAATTTAGGAATGTCGTTACCATTTTTGAAACAGTAATTCATTAATTGTTATCAGAATCATCTGGAACAAAAATAACTTTTTGGGTAAAACATCCATTTTAACCACTGATATTCCATCTAATAAAGACAATTTCAGTTTTTACCTCCTCTGAAAGTCTTAGTTTATATCATTCCAAGTTTTTAATATAGTTATTCTGAAATGACTTGATATTGTGTGTTTCAAAAAAGTCAGCCAAATATTTCACTTTTTTTACAATTTTAAAGCCTATCTTTTCTGTTAATAACCTTTGTTGTTCTTTCATCATGTTCTTTGTTATTACAGCTGTCTTGTCTTTATTTAACCTGAAACCTGTCAAAATGCCAGATTCCGTCAATATTTTAGTTAAAACATCTATGCCTTCTAGGGAGTTTTGTTAAAAAAAAATTGCTATATCATCAGCAAATGCTCTCAACTTGTTGACTTGTTTCTTAATAGTAATGCCTTTAATCTTTTCGTCTTGTCTTATATCTCTGTTAAGTGCTTCCAATATGAAAATCAGAGGAGACAATGGACATTTTTCTCTAGTCCCCTTTTGTATCTCACAAAAATCAGTATTTTCCCCCATAAATCAAAACTTGTAGCTTTCTGTTTCAAATGAACTGCAGTGATCCATGTTGGAAAATTCTGAGCAAAGTTCAGTTTCTTGAGAAGCTCAGTCATAAAAGTCTAAGAAACATTATCAAAGACCTTATCAGCATCCCAAAAAATTTATGCCACTTGCTTTTCATTATGAAACTCCAACTACTCTACCATGTTAGTTGCACATCTTGTATTGTCTCTCATCTGTTTTTTAAGTAAAAGTCCACACTGATCTTCACATACCACGGTGGCCAAAATTCTTTTCAACCTTTTGGCCAAAATGCACATCAAAATTACTCATGGTGTTTGAGCCCCATCCTCTGCCTTTGCAGGCCAAACAATACCAAGGATACTACGGGCGCACTGGCACTTTGACACCCTACTTTCTCTATGTACCAACTGTGGACACCTGTGGCCCTCCAGTTGTTGCTGGACTGCAATTCCATAATTATTTGTAACTATTAGCTACAATGGCTATAGCCGATGAGAGCAGTTGTCCAAAAACTTTAGACTATGTATGTAACATTCTTTTTTTGGAGGAGAATAGCAAATGTAATTAGTGATAAGGCAAGTGTGGTTGAGAAGAGGAAAACATTAATAGTCAGAGGATGCAGTTAAAAAAAAAATAGAACAATTGTGAGGGTGGGTGGGACTTGGGACATGTGGACTCCATCATCTTAAGGTGATATAGAAGTTATCAAGGGAGAAGATGGAGTGGGTCCTACATTTATGACTAATCTTCCAAGTTCCATCCCTGCTTAGATGACAGCATGTGTCTCTTCACTTCAGAATGCAGTTAACCAGTCTTGCTTCATTGGGGTCCCTCTCCTCATTAAGCTGAGTTGGGTCTAGAATATATATTTCAAACTCCTGTCCTGATGGCACTTTGTGCTACAAGGAGTATGTGGATTGTGGAAGTAGATTTATGAAGAGACAGGTGGGTGCTTCCCAGGAGATAGGAGGCTGAATAAATCTTCAGACCTGTTCCATATCCGCAGTGACTGGTGTTTCTGGAATATTACTAAAAGATTTCTATAGGTCAGAAGGAAAGCTCAGCTTGGGATTTTTGTAAGTGTCTCATATTCTGTCTGAGAACCAGTGTGGTATAGAAAACATTATTAGAGCTTTAGAATTTGCTCTCAGTCCGCAGATCTCGAATAGTTACTTTTCTGGTTTTACTCAGAGTTTAATCATGGGATTCAGGGAGTTATAATTCAAAAAAGCAATTTTTCCAAGCCCTAGATATACTCTTGGTTCAGTATGCACAAGAACTGAATTCATAGCTTTACATTAAGCTACAGAAGAGCTTTGTTGTCAGAATTTAAAGGTTAACATAACACTGACTCCAAGCCTCAGCATCCCTGCTGTCTATAGAAAGCAAAACTTAGACTGAAGAATCCAGGAAGGTATGGAGACTAAATAGTAATAGAAAGCACTGTGTCAGAAAATAGAATATCTTTGTTGTTTACATGGGACAGAACTTAAGACAAGGTCCTTAGTCATTTTCATTTGTTTTGGCACATGGGTACATTTAGAAGTGACTTAATTTTTCTCTTCATTCAAAGGTTTATGAGGGAGGAGGTTGTTTTATTTTTTAACTCTCAAGTGTTCTTGGTCAGTTTAAAATCATTAACCATATATCTGGACAGTCTTTCCAAGAGAAGAGGACAAAATTGGTCAAGTTCAAATTTGAACGTGAACCTACAAGTTCACATTTCTTGAGTTATGGACTCCAGCGTTATCCCTCAGTATTCATCTTCTCCAGGTTTGTGATGCAATTTTGCATTTCTAAAAAAAAGGTACAAAAATGTGTACAAAAGAGTACACACAAAAATTCCTATGTTAGATCAAATAATGTGCAGCAAAGTTATTTTATGGAAAATTGCTTGCAAAAATGGCAAAGTAGCTGAAACTGCATGCAAATGATATGTACGTCAGGAGAAATGCACATACAAATTCATATTTTTTTTTGGCACACTTTTGAAATGGATTTTCAAACTGGTGTAGAAACAGGAGGGAAGCTTAAAACTGGAAAAATATAAGAAAATGGACATGTATGTCCCTCTCTAGTTCTTTCTACCTGTTGCTAGCTTTTGTGGTGGTTGCGCTTAATCCCTTGCTCCATGTCTCAAGCGCTGTGTGTGACATGGCCCTCCACAGCATCCAATCTCAGGAATATTGTCATGAACCCATCCTTTTCCACTTAACTAGATTACTTCTAATTCTATTCTGTTCATGCTGCTGTGCATACATGGAGGGCAGGCAATAAATATACAGTAAGTGAATTCTAGAGGGCAGTCATATTTTATCAGCTAACTCAAAATAGTTGAGCATATGGTGAAAGGGGGAAGGAAAGAGAAGCTAAATAAATAAACCCACAATCTGCTGTTATAAAAATACATCAAGAGTCTGTGTGTGTGTGTGTGTGTGTGTGTGTGTGTGTGTGTGTGTAGACAGCAGACTGTATTCCCTGCAGGGCATCTGAAGCTTTGCCAAAGGTTCAGATGGCTAACAGTTCCAAAATGCTGCTTACTCTCCCACTTCCACGCCCATCCATGGAGCAATCGGCTGCCTTCATTGCAATCAGAGTGCTCTAGTCATCAGGTACTTCATTGGAAAAGACAGCTAGCTGGCACTGTCACCCTCCTGGCCTGCTATTTCAGGAATGGAGATAAATCAGAGAGAGGTTATCAGCACAGCCCTGGCTTGTGGTTGATAACCTTGCAATGTTTCTGAAACAAAAAAGATGGCTTCCAACACCAGGTGTAATCACTGAACAGATTTCCTGCCTGTCACATGTGCCCAAGATGTCAAGTGTGGGGATGATACTGATGATGAAGTTTCAGACTTTGAGAGATCCCTGGTTTTAAGAGGACCAAAAGCATCTTTGGTAAGCGTCAGGTTTACTTGAAGGTGGATGATGAGAACTGGTCCCATCACAAGAGACAGATAAACTAGGGTCAAGCTACATCTTACAAGTACACCTGTAGCCTGAGAGTCCTTTGTGAGACAGAAAAGCTTTTCCTGAAAGTAAACTTCAAATCTCTGAGGGTAGAAATGAGGTATGTAGAGAAATGATGATGTATGGCTAACTCTTTCTTCCAAGATGCTCCATGTGCCTCACAGCCGAACCTGCTTATGATTTAAAACCTCCATGAGCAGGGGTTCTCAAACCTTGGTCCTCCAGATTTTTGGACTTCAGCTCCCAGAATTCTTGACTGTTGGCCAGACTGACTGGGACTTCTGTGAATTCAAGTCCAAAAAACCCAAAGGACCAAATATGGGAACCACTGGTCCTTCCCCATCATATCTCTGCTCCTCATCACCTTTCTTGGAAGCAGCTGACTTAGCACTTAATCTGAACCATAGTTCAATCCAGGGGCCTGGTTTATTTTTATGCTTTTGGTTTCAAGGCTCAGCCTGGAAACATATGAAACAATCTAAAGAGGGATCTCTTTGAAAAAAATGTGCTGTGCCTCATCAGTGAGTGGTCTCAGCTATTCCCAGCTTTATATTTTGTGACAGGTGCCCATCCTTCACTACTGAGCTTGGAAAGGTACTTTTTAAAAAATAAATATTTTTGTCAACACACTCTTTTAAACAAAAGTATAAAACTACACGTAAGGGATCTAACAGTAACACATAAGACAAAACTTTACTACTAATGACAAACAAAACGAAACAAAACTAATATATAAATATCTAAACTAGCAAACTACATCTACCTCTAAGACAATCCAAAACATAAAAAGGTGATACAAATATACATTTGACTTTCAGCTTCCTAGAGAACAGTAGTTAGTTATCCTTTGTTATACTTCCTCTAGTTTCTTTATCTACTTGTATCTATATTTGTAACAATTAAAAAAACTTTACCCACTATAACTCAGATGTTTCACTGTTAGTATAAACTTCCTTAAAATATTTAAAATGTATTGTTCTATCATAATAAATCTACCTTATCCATTAATCAAACCCTCTTGTTGCATGCATCCTTCCATAGAATCATAGAATCATAGAAATGTAGAGTTGGAAGAGACCACAAGGGCCATCCAGTCCAACCCCCTGCCATGCAGGAAAACCCTCAAAGCACTCCCGACAAGTGGCCATCCAGCCTCCGCTTAAAAACCTCCAACGAAGGAGACTCCACCACACTCCGTGGCAGCACATTCCACTGCCGGACGGCCCTGACCGTCAGGAAATTCTTCCTGAGGTTCAGGTGGAATCTCCCCTCCTGCAGCTTGTATCCATTGCTCCTTGTCCTGGTCTCAAGAGCAGGAGAAAACAAGCCCACTCCCTCCTCGACATGACATCCCTGCAAATATTTAAACATGGCTATCATGTCCCCGCTCAACCTTCTCTTCTGCAGACTAAACATACCCAGCTCTCTAAGTCCAGTTGACTTTAAAAACAATACACTGTAAGCCTTTCCCAATGTTTTTGTACTCAGCCGTCTCTTAATAATGTCATCAATTTATCCATCTCTGCCATGGCCGGTAGCTTCATCATGAAGTCTGCTTCAGATGGGATTATGGGATCTTTCCACTTCCGAGCATACAATATTCACACTGCCACAGTCACGTATTCTGTGACTCTTACACAGTTCTGATTATTTATCTGTTGAATCGTAATCTTCAAAATATTCTTCACTAGATGATGTATCATCACCCAGAATCTCTTTGCTTTTAAGAGGACTAAATATAATGACATGATCCCAGAGCATCATCTCATGATTGCTGTGTTATGAATGGTTTCAGCATGTCAGAAAAGTACATATCTAACTTTCCAGACTCTGGGTTTCAGCTTTGGTATGACTCTTTCACAGAACTGGGGGAAGACACTCCAGCCAGCATGGTCCATGGCTTCAAAAAGTGCTTTTGGACTGCACTTCCCAGAACCCCCAGGGGGGTGTTGCTGGTTGCATTCCCCAAAGTAACGTTTACAAATTCTGCTCTTAGAATCTAACCACTGCCTTCCGCTTTTGTAGAGATGAAAGCACACAGCCCGATTTTGGGTTTTTGTATTCATTCCTACAACTCCATTGTGCTGCCCCTGACAGATGGGAGAGTGATTAAAATGCTCCCAGGCTCTGGGTATATTGCAAGACAAGATGCACAGTGCCTGGGGAAGGTAAGAGATGGAGGGGAGGGTTCCAGCAGCCACAGTACAGTGAAGAATAATGGGCAGGAGATAACAAAGGAGTACTGAGGGCAAACAGCCAAGAGAGTTCCTTGGCAGTGAGATCTATTGCTGTGAAGTTATCTCTCCCATGAAACATTGAAAGCTCCATCACTAGGAGCTCCTAAAATACTCCAAGACAAAGTGTTGGAGTGAAGAGCATAAGAGAACCCCTCTGTAATTGCAGCAGGAGACATTTGAGCTGCCTTACTCAGTTATCAGCATCAACTGGATTTTTAAAAATGCTCTCTCTCTCTCTTTTCTCTCTCTCTCTCTCTCTTTTAAAAAACTGGACTGATCTCTGACACATGTAAGTAAGTGTTCTCTTAGAGCCCAGGCAATTTATGCCAGATCAGCCTGAGCCAAACACTCTTACCTCCCCTGTGTGATGGGCTGCCAGGCTCTTGACAGACTCCACGCCCCCTCGTCCCTGTTTCTGAATTCCCAGAAAGATTGGGAAAATATTAAGAGACTTGTCAAACCTCTGGTGGACTGTGAAACATAGGTGGCTGAGAGGCCAGGTTCCTCTCAGTGTCTGAACAGTCTTGCTTTATTTTCAGTTCAAAGCCAGATGCTTTTGTGAAGTAAGAGCATGATAAAACTTGTGAACACTGTGCCTCTGAGCATGCATCTATTGCCACCCACTCACCCGTGAGTATCACAAGCAGTCTTCCCATCTTTATCACTGGGACTAGGATATCTAGATTATAGAGCTGAGCTTTCAGTCAGACCTGGTTTGAACTCACACTTTAGTTTTGACCAGCAGCTTCAATGGCCTACAATATTTATTTTTATTTCTCTCTGTGTGTCTTTTCACGGCTACCAGAAACAGAAGAAATATGTAAAATGCACAAAATAGGCCAATTTACTTGATTAATACCACTAACTTATATTTGATCAATTTCAGTGGGTCTTTTCTTAGCACGAATGAGTTTGTTTCCAACTTACAATTTACATAGGTTGTAAAACTGGGTTGTTCTTGGTGCGGTTTTCTTTTCATTTTCTTTATTTCCTTTTCTTTAATGCACAAAGCAAGCATGGCCCTTGCTGACTAACTCATGTCATCCAAAGTATCTCAACCTGAGCTGGTTTGACTGACACTGGAAGTAGCAAACAGTAAGGGAAAATAGCAAGTTAATTTCCTGATGTACATCATGGGGGAGGCTAGGTAGGTGACATCTTAATGATACAGAAATGAGAAAGGAATGGGAAACTGTACAAAGTCAGCTCAGTGAGGAGGTCGCTTCAAAGCTTGCATTATCACTGGGAAACAAAAATTAGATTTCTGAAGCTGAAGGAAAAAAAAGAATATGTACAGCAACGTGAGCTATAAAATGAATGACAGAGACACTGCAGATATTCAGTAGCTTCCCAAATCTGCTAAATATCCTACATTTGTAAGGCTTGACAGTGCAATTTAGGTTCATCCCAGGAATCTGTCAGTGCAGGTGCTGACAACATTTAATGTGGTGTTTCTATTAGCAAGCTTCTGAATATGTTAATACAACATATCATTTTCCCTTTAATTCAGCCTTGAATTAATTCACCATAGCTCAGTGGGAACTTCATACAGGTGAGTCAGGGGACTGACAGAGGAAGAACAGCTTGCTCTATCCCTACTCCTCCACTTCTCTTGGCAGAGGGCACCATTTTAGAGAACAGGAACTAAGAGACCAGAATGATGTGCTTCCTTATTAGCCTTCTGTTTCTGTATAGTTAACAATGTACATTGTGGAGACTATGATCTAGGCTAGGATTTTATGTGTCACTGCAGACAACTAATGCATAGGCATGTTTACAAGCATGTTTTAATTGAATATATTTGATAATGATCATCAGATAGGTTAGCCTAAGACAAAGTAACTGTCTCAAGGGAACCTGTGAATTTCATGGCTCAATACATGGAGGTCAGGGGGTGGGTGGGGAATAAAACCTGGATCTCACATGTCCCAGTCTAACCAGGAGATTGGTCACTGTAGCCCTTCTGAGCAGAAGCAGCAATCTTAGGATCTAAACAAAGGTCTTTTCCATTATGAGCAACCTGATATACGTTCAGTGCTGGGGATTTTGCTTAGAGCTGCATGCATGCATGCAAAGCAGGTGACCTACAACTGAGCTACAGTCCTTCTGCCAAGATTTATGGGAAGTGAAAGAGAAAGAAATTGACTTGCCGAAAGCCACCTAGTGGAAGCACATAATGCTGTCTATACAATAAGTTACTAGGCCCATGAATACTGAATGCATTGGTTCACACTAGTGCTGACCTGAATGGTCATGAGTTTCCGTTTGCACTTTGATGTGGTTTTCCTTTGATTAACCTCAAATTGATTTTCATGAGCTTTGAGTGTCTCCTGACTTTTGCTAAAAGTTCTCCAGAAGAATAGTGTCAGCATAGAGAACACAATCCTGTACATTTCCTCTCTGAATTAATGCCCACTGAATTCAGTGGGACTTACTTCCAGATCAGGGTATGAATAGGGTTGCAATTCAAGCTAAAAATAAGCAACCTATAAGAAAATTGAAAATATTTCTTTATTGTTTATGCAAGTCCTTAGTTTGTCATTCAGGCAGGCAAAGTTGAAATGTTTTTGGACCTGAACTCTCCAGTCTGTAAGCTAACCCACAAAACACAGTTCAAGATTGCTCTTGAGTCTTGAGATATATTATAGATGGAGTCTCAGGAAAAGGGGATTTAGAATGGTTAGAAATGGAAACGATAGAAATTGAGAGGAGACTGGAGAATATCTTTTTCTGGAATCTGGTCAAGAGAGAAATAGAAAAAATAGAAAATCCCCTTTTAAAGAATATATTAGAAATATGGAAGAAAAACAAGGAAAAACTAATGCCGGCTATCTCACCATTAACTCCAGTAGTGATGATGGAAAAGTTCCCGATAAATTTGAGGGATGAATTAGGGAAGGAACTGAAAAAGCAGGGAATATATAAATTAAAAGAATGGATGAATATAATGATGAATAAAGATAGAATAAAGGAGAGATTGCAGGGTACCAAGATGTCGTGGTTTAATTATATTCAGGTGGAGCAGTGGACAAGAAATTGAAAAAGCAATAACAAAGATTTTAGAGAATACACTAGATTTGAACAAATGATTAAGCAAAGAGATGGTATGGAAGAAAATGAAATATTGAATGGTACCACAAGAAAAATAAATAAAATATTGTCAAAAGATGAAGATGAATACCTTAGAAAAATATGAGAGGAAGAATTTAGTACAAAAAATAGATATTCAAGACTGGGGGAAAATCTGGAATCAGCATCATTTAAAAAAATTATCCATAAGGATAAAAGAGAATTATTATAAATTGGTTTTGAGATGGTACCTAATACCAGTAAGGTTAAACCACATAAACAGAAATCATTCAAGGTTATGTTGGAGGGGCTGCGAAGAGATTGGCACATATATCCATATGTGGTGGAATTGTGAAGGTGTACAGAAATTTTGACAAATGGTGTTTAAAGACATAAAAGAGATAACAGGAATTGATTTACAAATATGTCCAAGTATAGTGTTATTATCTATATTTGATAAGGTTAATTGTACCCAGATAATGAAGGAGTTAATTACAAATTTATTAACTGCAGCAAGGCCAATTATATTGAGAAAATGGAAGATTCAAGAAGATTTTCAGATAAAGGATTGATATAAAGAAGTGTGGAAAATTGTGATCAATGATAAGTTAACATGTTGAATTCAGGTGAAAAAAGGGATAATGAAAAGGAATGACTTTGAAGCAATATGGAAAATAGTTGTGGAAAAGACTTTAGCAAAAAAGGGAAGTGTCACACCTCCCAAGAAGAATTACAATTTCGGAAAGCAGAGTAAGCTGAAATATAATTGGCTCTGGGAATGGGTTCACATTTAGGGTTAGAGTTTATGGTTAATAAAAGGCTCATATATAGCCTTAGCAATAGATTAAATACAGTTGAATAGATTTAAGAATGAAATTATTATAGCAATAATAAGTACAAGGAGAATGAGATTTAGATGCATGAAATAAAAATATATAATCAATATGATATATAATATGTTGAATAAGTATACAATGATAAAAGATCTGGAGACAAATAGTAATGTAAGATCTGGAGACAAATAGTAATGTAAAGCTATTTGTGTTGTGATTTTTCTTTTTTACATGTATGTTATTCACGTGGTGTTTTTGCTTTATTCTGTTATGCATTGGTGGTCACCAATGGCAGATTCTCATCCTGGAGAGAAGTGACTAGCGGGGTGCCACAGGGTTCTGTCCTGGGCCCGGTGCTGTTCAATATCTTCATTAATGACTTGGATGAAGGAATAGAGGGCACGCTGATCAAATTTGCAGATGACACCAAATTGGGGGGGGGTTGCTAGTACGCCTGATGACAGGATCAAAGTTCAAAAGGACCTGGACAGACTGGAGAGCTGGGCCAAGGCTAACAAAATGAATTTCAACAGAGAGAAATGTAAGGTCCTACACTTAGGCAGAAAAAATGGTATGCAAAAATATAGGATGGGGGACACGTGGCTGGCTAACAGTACGTGTGAAAGGGATCTAGGAGTCTTCATAGACTACAAGCTGAACATGAGTCAGCAGTGTGATGCGGCAGCCAAGAAAGCCAACGCAATTCTTGGTTGCATCAATAGGAGTATGGTGTCTAGATCGAGGGAGGTATTGGTACCACTTTATTCTGCATTGGTTAGACCTCATCTGGAATACTGCGTCCAATTCTGGGCACCCCAATTCAAGAAGGATATGGATAAGCTGGAGCAGGTCCAGAGGAGGGCAACCAAAATGGTGAGGGGGCTGGAAGCCATGCCCTATGAGGACAGACTTAGAGAGCTGGGTATGTTTAGTCTGCAGAAGAGAAGGTTGAGAGGGGACAAGATAGCCATGTTTAAATATTTGCAGGGATGTCATGTCGAGGAGGGAGTGGGCTTGTTTTCTCCTGCTCTTGAGGCCAGGACAAGGAGCAATGGATACAAGCTGCAGGAGGGGAGATTCCACCTGAACCTCAGGAAGAATTTCCTGACGGTCAGGGCTGTCCGGCAGTGGAATGTGCTGCCACGGAGTGTGGTGGAGTCTCCTTCGTTGGAGGTTTTTAAGCGGAGGCTGGATGGCCACTTGTCGGGAGTGCTTTGAGGGTTTTCCTGCATGGCAGGGGGTTGGACTGGATGGCCCTTGTGGTCTCTTCCAACTCTACATTTCTATGATTCTATGATTCTATGTATTGTTCTTTTTTCTTTATAATAAAAAAAGTAAGATTGCTCTTGAGTCTTTATGACAAAGGAAACCCATAGCTCTGTGTTAGAACACATATGCTGCATGCAAAAACATCCCAGGAGTTCTGAACTTGGGTTCAGAATCCTAATCCTAATGTGAAACATTAAACCTCTATATCAGGGCAAGTGTGGGAATCATCTTACTCTCAAAATGTTGTTAGACAGAAGCTTATAGCAATTCTATGCAGCACAGCCAAAGGTTGGGAATTTCAGGCTAACAACATCTACAGGGCTGTTTCTTACCCTGCCTTACAACTCTTGTAGTGATGGAGAAAATTTGGCCCTCAAAATGTTTTGGATTATAATGTCCATCTTCTACTATTGGTTAAGCAAGTTGGGGCAAGTGGGAGTTGTAGATGAAAATATCTGGAGTACACAATTTTCCCACCCTCACATTGGCAATACTGAGATAGATAGAGTGATGATCAGTACAAGGCAGCTTGCTGTGTTCTGATGGTGGTATAAAATCCCTCAGCTTGTCAGCCTCTGACTTGGGGAAGATCCTCTTCTTGCCCAAACTGAACTGAAATGTAGGCACAGTCACTTTATATATGCAAGCTTGCAGTGTAAGGAAAGCTAACTCAGAAAGAGTTTAGACTATCTAGGCAAGCAAGGAGCAGCAAAAGGGGGGCGGGTTCAGACACATTCAAGCCAAGAGAATGACCTGTGATTCAAAGGAGTGGCTGTTCAATAAGGACGGTAAAATGCTAACAGATCACAATGAAAAGGCAGAACTGCTCAGGACCTGTTTTGCTTCAGTTTTCTCCCAAAAAGAGAACTGTGTGCTTCCGTGCAGCAGCAGAGACATTGGCAAGGGATCTGGACTACAAACCAAGACTGACAGAGTGTTAATCAGGAATCACCTAGCTAACCTAAAATGTTCAAATCTGCATGATCAGACAGATTGCATCCCAGAGTGCTGAAGGAACTTGCTGTTATATTTTCTGAACCATTTACCATCATTTTTGAGAAATCTTGGAAAACAGGTAAGATGCCAAAGGATTAGAGAAGAGGAAACGTTGCGTCTTTCTTCAAAAAAAGGCAAAAAGGAAAATCCAGGAAATTACTGACCTCAGTATCAGGAAAATTATTAGAACAGATGACAACCACAAGTTTATCAAGAACAACTATCAAACTAATTTTATATCTTTTTTCAATCAGATTACTAGTTCAGTAGATGGTGGGTATGCTATGGATGTCATTTACCTGAATTTCAGCAAAGCATTTGATAAGCTCTCCCTTAATATTTTGATTAGCAAATTGATTAAACATGGAATAGATGGGAACGCTGTCATAATTTTTGGAGAACTGTGCTCAGAGAGTCATAATTAACGGCTGAGCTTCAAACCTGAAAGAGATCACAAGTAGAGTGCCTCAGGGTTCTATCCCAGTGCCATTAATCTTCAATATTTTTATGAATGACTTAGGTGACAGGGTGGATGGAATCCCTTTCAAGTTTGCACATGACACCAAACTGGAAGGGGTAGCTAACACATTGGAATATAGGAACAAAATTTTAAAGGACCTAGATAAACAAGAAAATTGAGCAGAAACAAATAAAATTAAATTTGGTAGAGGCAAATGCAAAATTCTACATTTAGACCACAAAAACCAAATGTACATGTATAGGATGAGGATAGGTGGCTCGGCAGTACAAGAGGCAAAAATGACCTTGAGATTATAGTTGATCATAAATTGAACATTAACCAGCACTGTGACACTGCAGCAAAGAAGGCAAATGCTATTTTAGCCTGCGTTAGTAGAAGCATGGTTTCCACGTCAAGGGAAGTAATAGCCCCACTAGTACTCACCTGGCCTCATCTGGAACACTGCATTCAGTTCGGGGAACTCATTTTAAGAAGGATATAGACAAGTTGGAAAATGTTCAGCAGTTCTTGGACTTCCGTCTCTCAATTCTATCACCTTCACAGGGACATCTATGGGGACATGAAAGAGAGACTTCTCAGTGGTTGCTCCAGAGCTTTGTAATTCCTCCTCTGTCAAGGCTAGGATGTTGTCCTCTTTGTTGTCGTTCTGTTGGCAGATGAAAATGTTTATTCTAACAAGTTTTTAGGCACTGACAGCAAGGACTTTTAATGGTTTGCTGTTCTCTGGCCTTTTATCTTCAGCCTTCTGATGGATTTTTAATGGTTAATAGTTTTAATTACATAGATAGCTTAATCACAGGAGGCATATAAGTGAATTAATGGTGATAATAAGGGTAACAACATGTTGATAAAATAGTAATGGCAATAACAATTACAGAGATTCTATGTATTCTGAGGTTTGCTTTTTGAGCCATTTCAATTTCTTTTTTACTTGTCAGTGACATAATAGAGCTGGTCACCAGCCTGTAATGTTATGTCATTGTCACAAAATAGCATATTACGAGTCACAAAGGGGATTCTTCCAGTGAGGATTAAATCCTAAAAGAGAAATTTATCAGCAACTGATCTCATGTGATTTTATCAAAAAGAGTTGAGCTTCCATTGTTTTATGGAAAATGCCATGCTGACAGCTCCACTGCCCCACAATGAAAAGGTATCTCCAATAGAAGCTACCATACTGTAGAAGGGAAAGCTGCCTCTTTGAACTGGTGGTTTGAGAGATAAGAAAAATCAAAATCCTTGAAATATTGAGTCAGTCCTAATCATGACAAAGGGAAAAGTCACACTCATGGGTCATTGTCATTGATCCATAAAGCATCTGTTACCCTCATGTGTGTATGTCTCAATGTTCTTAAGTCAACATTAGAAACATAAACAGTGGTTTAACAAGAAGCCCATCTAAGATGCATGCAAGGAAATGCCATGTTTATTTTTTAAGCAATGTATTTGAAAAGGTAACTCCAGATGGATTGCAAGACTGTACTCATCTCAAAGCATCACCAAACTCGTTTTGGCCTGTCTCTTCCTCCTTTGTTGTGTAAGCCATGCACTTGGATTACCAGGTTCTCCCTAATGCTAGCAGACAAGAGATTTCAAAGGCAGTTCTTTTCAAGCACATGCTAAAGAGTGTTCCTGACTGTGTGCTTGTGACCCTGTTTTCTCCTGGGAGTTGCCTCTTAACACAAACCTCCTTGAAGTTGCCCATTGGCAGCTTTGCCTCTCTTATTCAGTCTCTTTCGCTGGCTGCATCCAGCTTCATGTTCTTGGTGCCCTTTCTGCCTCCAGTGAAAAAGCAGAATAATGTGCACATCTCTGATTCTGTCCTCAGCTGAAGCTGAAGAATCACAGCACTAGAGACAAGTTGGCTCGTGTTGTTCATATTTTTGTATCAAATTCTCAAAAGAAGTGAAGCAGCTGCAGGTGAAAACAGATTGCTACAATCGCTTGGGAACAAAGGCTCATTTTATGAAAGCTAGAAAAAGTTACTTTTGTTACTGCAGTTTCTAGCCAGACTTGGGGGGGCGCCAGATATCATTTTGATATCAATAATTTGGCCTTCCTCACCTATTCCTTCCCATGTGGTTGCGAGGCCCCCAGACAAGCACACAAACAGGCTCGGTCGCTAATCACTGTAATATTCCACAACAATACAGGCTGGCCAGAAATAGCAAAACTGCTGCTTCAGGAGACCTCACGGCAAGTACCCTCATTATGTATGCACGCTACTTACAAAGAACTCCCTGCCCCGAGCAGGCAGCTTGACGAGCCGAATACTCAACTATCAAATACTCTGCATTTGCATACTGGCTACCCTATTGACAATTCGGACTTAACTCAATCATGCTAAATTCTGACCTTTCGGAGGCTTTGTCTCCAGCCCAAAACTCATTGTTTTTCCCAAGAACGGACTAGCCTGTGGCTGCAATTTCCCCTATAAGAACCCCTGACTAGGAGCACTTCTTTGGATTGCTCAAATTGCTGGAATCGCTCTCGACTTCCAGACCGCCTTGCTGCCGCTTTGCTTGGCGAGCCTTCCCCTCAGTCCCACGTACTGAGAACTTCCATATCCACAAACTCTATCTTCAGACTACCCGGGCTTCAGGACAGGTGCAGTATTTCCCATATCAAATCTCCTCTTAAAATCCCTCTATCCCACTCCAACCTTTATTTCTATAGTTACCTGTGTGAGTGCATTGCATACACATGTTTGACTGTATTTTAATAAAAACCACAATTATTATTTCATTTCTGTGTGCTCCTTGACTCGGCCTGACCCCATAGACATTGGGTTCAAGAGCTCGCCATGTTACCCTGCCTCTCGCATTGCTAGCTTGTGCTCTTTGACTAATTTCCCCAATTTGTATAATTTGGAGAGCATTTAGGTGTCCCGCATGGGACCCCCAGAAATCAGGGTAACACTTTTTTTGCCTACAAAAAAAAAAAATGACCTAGAGTTTCTCAACCAGCAAAATGTCTGCATGAGGGATTCTTGGAATTGTAGGCAATTTTTTTAAAAAAAATCTGAGTTCTTTTTTATACATGCATGTTTGTTTATCAACTGATTTTATATCATTGGAGTACTCAACAGCCACTCACAGCTGAATATTTATGGTATGTTATTTATCTAGTGCGATCCATATGTCCAGTGTGTGAAGAAGTACTCAACATCTCTGTGAAAAATATGCCATTCAAAGTGACCTCAATATTCCATTCTAAAATTTATTGTTAGTGAGGAAATAGAATTCTGGTTCTGTCAGTTCATGCAGCTTGCAGGTGTGGGTAGTGGGAAGTCACATTTTTGAAAGCCCTCCCACGAAAAATCTCCGTTCATGTAGAGACATAACACATTAGTAATATTATGTTAAACTGCCTGATTGATGTGTTGATTTTCTATCACTCGAGATGTGTGTATGTGAGCGTATGTTTCTGTTGCTGTTTAACAGGGATTGAAAGCAATAGTCTGAAATAGTGAAGTTCAGAAGTCTACTATCACAATTTGTACAGTGGACACAGAGTTGACCTACACAGGCTCATTCACACTGATTGAAATCTACGCTTAATGTTAATGATGATGAACATGTATGTATGAAACAGCCGCATAGATTGTTACACAGGTGAGCATAAACTACTATATTTGGTGGTGTATAAGACTCACTTTTTCCCTGAAAAAGTAGTATTTGCCAGTGTATAAATGGGGTGCATCTTATACACGGGTGTGTCTTATACATCAGCAAATATGGTACATTTTCTTCTTCAGAATTCTGTGCCTGCAAGGATTTGTCCTGTCCTGGATCAAAGCTCACAGGAACCAAGTTGCAGCAGAGGCAGTTACTAGTTGCTTGGAGTCACCTCCAGTAAAGCAAAGCAGAGGGCCCTCAGGACCTTGGACGGCGCTCAGCGGAAGGGACTGGCTATCCTCCTCTCCCACAAAGGGAGCTGCCTCAGCAAAGTGCAAAGGCCTTCTGAAGTCGGCTAATCTGATTTTCCTGATGGCCTGTCTCGCTTCTGAGAAAACTGTCTGAGCTCTTAGGACCACTGCCTCTGGCTCATACAAATACTGTACTAGAAGTAAGTCTGGCAAGACAGTGTCCTCTGTCCTTGGAGGTGACTCACTGACATATAGCTTTTTCTATATTTGTTTCTTCCTGGGCCTACAGAGGGGTTGAGGACAGAGAACAGGAAAAAAATCATCTATATTTAGCCTCAAATATTGCACCATTGAAGGTGCAATGTCTGAGCTTTCAATCTTGTATAATCTTTCCCTGTGATAATAGGCAGAGTGGGGTAGCAGCATACATCATTCCTTCCCTTCTCCCTCCAGAGATCCTTAAAACTCTCTCTTGTGACCAACCAAGCTAGGTCCCCCAGTCCTCAGAAGAGGGGGAGAAGGGTGTCAGCCATCTTTTGGTTCAGAATTGCTCAGGAAGTCTGACCTTTTCAACTGTTCTGACTCTTAAAAACAGCTCTTCAAGTCATAGTCACTTCTTATTCCATCACTTCTTTTTGCAAGCTGGCCTTTGCTCCCAGGCAGCCTATTTTCCAGGCTGAGGGAAGCATTGAAAAATGATCTGCAAAGCTCAAGAAATTTTACTGCCTTAGCTGCAGGACAAGATGGTGCCTGCCTCCCAAATACACAGCCAGAAGCTGGCCAGTAGTCAACTTTTACTTCAAGATAGTATCTTCCACATTGCACCTGATGCAACAGGTTATTTTAAGAGGGTTAAGAGCAAACCAGGAGACCTACATAGTCCTGTCCTCCATGGGGGGATGAGGACAGCCAGAGGGGCTCAGAAAGTGAGGTTGTTGTTTTTTTTGTCACCCACAGTTTAAATTTTCCCACAGTCAGCATCTGCAAGCCTACAATCAGATCTTCACACTGGAATTCCTAAAATGGATCCTGAAAAAGAAACACTTGCAATTAGCATATGCAGATACTGACTTTAGGCAGTTTGCAAGTGGTGTTTTTCATCATTAGGAGACCAAACCATGACTGTGTTCATGCAATTAATGCATAATAAGAAAATAGATGAATAAATACATGCATTAATTGGAGCAACTTCTCGTGTTCATTGTCACACTGGATTTGTCTCTGCATGGCACTCCTTCTACACAGCAAGAGACAAGTGTGCAAAGTGCAATAACATGTCTTTCTTTATCTCCTCACGTTGACAGCAATCAGCAAAACTGTGGAACTGGCCTGCTTTCATACAGTGGCAAACAAAGATGTGCTACTGTGTTTCACATATTTGCCTGTATAAGATCTGGGAGAGAGACATAAATCAAGGCCAAACCTACCACGGAGCAACATTACACAATCGTTTGGGCTAGCAAATCCCAGAGGGGGTTGACATTTTCTGCTTGAAATTTCTGTCTCTGTGTAGTACTAGAGAAATAAGCTGCAGTGCTCTTCAGGGTGCATTTGTACCACAGTGTATGATGGTCGCAGCTGGTGTGGCTGGCTATAGACAAAGGCCTGTATCAATTTATGGGGAGCCTTAAGATTGATAGCACAGATTATCTATGCTTTTGGTTCAGGTAGAGTTTACTGAAATCATTGGATAGCTCTGAAAGATTCTTTGATCTCAAGTTGTTATCCTTTTGTCAGTACAGCTAAGTAAGACATCAACTAGGGATAGAAGAATCTGCCTGTTTTGCTTCTACATCTGTAGTTTTTTTAAAAAAAATATGTTTGTTTGATGCCAGATACATTTTTTTCATCACCAGGAGACTGCCATCTTCTGTATATGCATAGTCAGCCATTGAGATCTTCAACAGAGGCCTTATTTGTTTTCCAAAACCAATAGACTACCATCTGGCAACATCATAACAGTGGACCACAAAAGGTCAGAGAGGAAGAATCTGTGTTAATCTTTGAATGCTGCTGAAAATGTATCCATTTAGAGAGACATACATGCCTTGGCAATTGTTTTCACTGAATGTTTTTAATATTTTAAAATGATCTAATATTTAATTCTTGTTTTTCAAGTATTTTATATTGTTTTTCAAGTATTTTATACTTATTTCTAGTATAAGCCATTTTGGGATTTCATGATGTTCAGGAGTAGACAAATTAACAGAATTTCATTTCCACATTTGTTTGCAAATGTTTGGTTAGAAGACTACATGAAAGTTTGTAGATATTTTCATGCACATTTCCCCTACTATCTGCATTTCTGCAGACAGTTTAACCTAATAAATGCATTTATGCAAGCCATTTTTTTCCTAACGCATGCCTTTTCATATGGTATTTCCCAAATATATGTATTTTTGTTTTTTTGTTTTTAAATTGGGAAATTGCATCACAAAATTTGGGGAGATGTGAAACCTGAAGGGTAGTTGTATTCCAGCTCACTATTTTATTTGTGAAGTATGAATTTGATTTTATATGAAAATGTTAAACAGACAAATTTGTCCCCAGCTCTAAAGGCAGTTCTAAAAACTTTGCTTTCTCAGTTTGACCCCCTCCCAGATAGTCAAAAGTGGGCCTTAAAAGTTTAGAGCTGAGCCTTACAAGTGTGGGAATATATGTGTGTCAGTAGTCATTTTGACTTTCCACATCAAATACAAGATTGCAGGCATGCACAAAGCCAACACAAAAGTGAATGTGTGAAGTTGCTGTTAATAGCAGCAGAGCAGAAAAAAACAGAGGAAAGCAGAATGCATGGAAGATTTAGCATAGGCTTCAGGGTCATCAGAGATGATAAAAGAGCAAGCCAGCAAGAAGAAAACAAGTCGGGCTCAGTTTGAGTCTGGGTTCATCTCTGGAAAACATAATAAATAATTATGCCACCAAACTTTAAATTAGTTGCTTTGTGAGTCAAATCTAGTAAGTTACATAATTCTTGAATGTATAATGATCCCTGTCTTGGAACCAATATACTTTAATGTTTTTCATAATTCAAGCCAAGATTGATTATGAATTAATTTCTATTTTCTGCACCTGTGCCATCTTCATGGTTGGCATGACTAAGCAGTCAAACTCTGCCCTCTTTGCACATGCTCAGTTGCTTATTGATGTAACCCTTCAGTTTATGAAGGAAATTTTAAAAGTCTCATTTGCAATGCATATATGTGAAATGATTTGGCTTCAGACCTTGAATGATTCTTTGCCAAATGAAGCAGTCAGTTTAAGAGTTTGGATCTGAAGCCGTATCACAGCCCAGCACTGCCACTGCCTCTGCCCGTTTCCCACCATTGGAATCAAAGCAGTTGTGCTAAACACAAATCCAAGAGGGAATGCATCATGATACATGACATCATCAAGGTGCACAAGGAAGAAAAGTGCACTGTTTTACATATGTTGCATCCTTCAAGTGGTACTTGCTCATGTGCAGGTGAAAATACTTGAAGACATATCAGAATTTTTTCGTTAATAGGGAATTTTTGCCTGAGTTTATAGTATCACGTACAAATTATGATTGGGTCAGTTCTGTCATAACTAATAGTAATAGGCATCTCTAAGTAAGTAGAGAATACATATCTAGTTCCAAAATGATCATAGACAAGTTTAGTTCAGGTGCCCCCTGCGCCGTAGACGAGAATGTGGCTTGAACTATAGTACCTCATTCTGTAGAAATTTACTACTAAGAAGTTGAACCAGAATAGGTGACTTTGTGGAATAAAGAGATGAACCAGAATATGGAAGGAGGAAGGAGTTTTATCATTTGAAGAGGTGAAAATCTGAAGTATCACTTTTAGAACACACTTGTATTATCCCATTGATGTTCACATGGAATGGTGGAAGGAGGGGAAGCCTGAAGTACATGTGGCTGTTTTAAACTTAACGCACAGTCTTAAGGCTGTTTCACATATGATTAGTACTTGAAGTGTTCCTAGGCTGAGTTGTGACATTAAGTAGCTCTGAATGTCCTGACCTGACCATGAACAGGATCCCTTGAGATACAGTGGGCGGCTTAACCAGATATGCTGTAGATGGGGACATGTGGGAGTTGCAAAATACTGGATGGCTGAACACAGACAATTTTATTTGGACAAGGTCTAGAGTCCCACTGAGTCTCTTTTATACTGTACAATTACAGCACTTTGATGCAACTTTAGTTGCCTTGGTTGTGGCCATACTGAAATCTGGGATTTGTAGTTTAGGGGAAGCGTTGCAACTCTCTGGCAAAGGATTCTAAGTATTACATAAAACTATAAATCCTGGGATTCCAGGCAGTTAAAGCAGAATTGAAGTGCTATAACTGTACAGTTTTTGTTCCCAGACTGAGACCTGACATTAAACAGCTCTAAATGTCCTGAGCTGACCATAATTAGGATCTCTTGGGATACAATAGATGATTTAGCATGGTTTAGCCAGGCATGGTGCAGATGGGAACAGGCTTGATTTGGAGAATCTGAGGATTTCTTCTCTTATTCCAGACTATCCATCCCAGGCATCCTGGAGAGCTTAAAGGCTAGGGTGGACCATACGTCACTTGTGGCTATTTTTGTGCCTCCTTGACACTCCTGGATAACCCTCCCAAAAGGGATTGTTAAAAGAAGGAACAGCCACACTCCTTTAAAACAAGCCAAAACCTTCTCCATGCCTTGTTTTGTCCAGAAAGGAGAGGAGCGGAGAGGACAAAATCAAAAGTGGACTTCTGGCCATTTTTAGTTTGGGATCTGATGGATTGTGCAGCCTGTAATGGCCTGGGCGGGGGAGTAGGACCTGGCTCCTGGAGCTTGCCCAGCCCTACCTTTAAAGGACTTATTCTCTTCCTGGAGCCTAGTGCATTCCCATCTCTGTCAGTTCACACTTGGTACACTACCTGTGGCAGTGAACAAGCATCAGAGGCCATGAGGCTCCTGCTGTTAAGGATTTGATTCCTAAGGGGAATTTGGCTCAAGGCATGCTGTCTCTGGAATGTCCTAGTTTGGGAGTCTCTCAGTCATTGGTATCCTAACTAGTGTGTTCCACCCCTGGCCTTGGATGTGGGCTTTGGTTTGGGTGCAGCACCCCCACAGCTTGTACCACCGTTCTTCTTAAACCATGAGCTTTCTCTTCATCTATCTTCAGCTTCTGTCAGCTGCTCACCCTGGCCGTGACACCACAATTGTGCTCTGTCTCACATTGAGTTCAGCCCAATGACAGCTGGTAGCTCTCATGTCAATGGTGCAGTGAATCTGTTCTGGGGTTTCAAAGAACTATCCAAGATGTAGAATCCTATCCACTAAATAGGTTGAGCTCCTTGGCCAGCTCCTTTACAGTTCAGACTAAAATCCAGAACATTGGAGTGATCAGCCATCTCTGGTCCCACCTTCTGCACCTACTCAGCAAGCTTGCCTTCTTTATTATTTCTTGTTTCTCTCAAGCTAAAGACTGTTTTCTGGCTGCAACATAAGCCCAGGCCAAAGCCAGTTGATTGAATTCAGGTTGTATCCAAAGGCTATCAAAGCTGATTTATTTTCCAGTCATCAGACCAAAGGACTGCAAAGGGAGAGCAGGGGGGAGAGCATAGTAATGGCATCTTTGGCATCTTTGGCATCCATTGGAGATGACCTACATATTCCCCTTCTTGCTTGGCCACCCATGAGCAACTGATGCTTTTACACAGTGCCAATGAATAATTCATCCTCTGCCTCCCTTCCTGTGCCATCTGGCCATCTGGGCATCATACACACCCACATATAAAAGGGTGTGCACACCCAGGCACCGTTAGATTCATAGAATCATAGAAATGTAGAGTTGGAAGATTCATGCAAGCACACAGACTGCACTAAGCCTGTTCCAAGAGCAGGGAAGTGATTTCTTTAGGCTCAGTAGACATTTTTTACCTGCCTGAAGAATCAGTTTGGTTCCAGACCCTTGGCCACTGTCCTTCTGTTCTCTGCCGCTCCCTTTTCTTGTGTGTGCTTGACATCACAGCTGCGATTCTGTGATTGGCTTTTAATCCACTTGTCTGCAGTTCTTTCTCTGTGTGATTCTTTACAAAATTCTCTCATCCCTGCTGGCTTCACCCAAAAATATTAAAGGCAAAAGTTGGCAATGATTCCTGTGGATCATTGCTAAAGAACAAGAGGATGAAAATGTGTTTCTGACTATGTCTTCTTCTTGTGCAGTTGTATCTTCAAGTTTCCTCACAAATATGACAGGTGAGCTGCATACTTAGATGGTTGGGTTGGACTTGCACTTGTACCAAAATCAGACCAGGATGAGAGTCTGATCATAAGAGATTTGCAGAACCTTTTTTTTTTTTTAGAATAAAGTCACATCCCTGGCCTCTGGTCTCTGTAGGTAAAGCAGGGTAAAGGTTTTGTCACTCAGGAGGTTCACATGGCTCTGAAGGAAGACAAGAGAGGACTCCTCCTGCTAGTTTGCCATTCCCTTCTCCACTCTCTAGCTCCCCAGAATAATGCTATCATGGAAAAGTGCCTGTTTGAATAGCTTGGGAATGACGGCATTGGAAAATGCTCCAATCTTTTGCTCATTTGAGCAAACAATATGATCAGTTGGTTCCAGCACCTTCTGTATGAAGATAAGCTATTTGCATTATTCTGCTTAGAATAAAAAGATTATTGGAGGTGTGTGTGAGAGAAGCAGGGCGTTTTAGAGGCTTAAAGTAATATAGAAGGTACAGAAAGAATAGATAAAGCAGACTTTTTCACCTTGGTACCTTCTAAATGTGTTGGACTATGACCCTATCAACCTCAGCCAACATGCCCATTGGCCATGCTGGCTTAGATGGTTGTAGTGTGAGGCATCTGAAGGGCACCCTGAGTTGGGAATGGCTGGGGTAGAACTTATATACTATCTCCCTTTCATAGGAGTCATAGTAACCCAAAGACATTCATTAGCAGTAGAGACATTATTGCTTCTAAGAAAAGCAAGAAGTTCTGCACAAAATACCTAGTTAACATGCAAGGTCCACTACCATATAATGCATTGATGTCTATTATCTCAAGTGATTTTTTAAAAAATCAAAGTATTACAGATATTTATGATCCATGTAATCCCCTATCATCTTTATACCATTGGTCAGGGTGGCTAGGGATGATACGACTTTGGGATCCAACAGCTACAGGTTTCTGAGCCTTGGACTATGCCAACCCTTGGTCTGATCTAACAAAACACTATCTTGAACTAAGCTGAAAAATTTCTAATGTGCGCTGCAAATTTTGCTGTAGTCAACACCCTTTTTCTAGCAGAGAAGGGCTGTAGCTTGGTAGACTTTGAATGGTCACCCAGGAACCAACACTTATCTGCAACAAGACCTGCTGCATGTATTGGTTCTTCTCGGCAGTTTTTGCAAGTTACGTTAATGATATGTGTTCATCTCAGCTAACATGGCTCCTTTTTATTTATGATACTCACATGGAAAGATCAGTATAGGAATAACAAGTTAGATTACTTATGGAATGTATTTCCACCTGCGATTTAAAACAGCAGGCTGGAAAGCTAACTCACAACTATGCAAATATCATCCTGGCACTGCAAAATGAAAGACTTGGAACCAGGGGTGGCAATCTAGCACCATGTAGTCCTCAAGCAATCTGTCTGTCAGGCATAGTGAAGTTTGAACCAGGAGTCCTGAAGGCCACATCCCTTCAGCTTTCACTTGTTTATTCTGCACCTGTTTCATGAGATTGTACTCTTCCTCAGGAAACCCATACGAGAATGCTGAAAGCTTCAGACTAACTGTGAGACTTAGCTAGCAATCCTGTCAAGCCTGTTAATTCTCTTACCTCCCCTGCTTCCAGGTATCTCCAGCCATTGGGTTCTGACCCTGCTGGCAGTCAGAAGGGACACTGTAGAGTGTTCCTCCTGACCTCTCTCTGTAGAGTGTTCCTCCTGACCTCTCTCCCAAGCTTAAAAGCAGAAGGTGGTGAACCTGTGGTTTGGGGAAGTGCAAAAACACCAAAGTTATACCATTATACACTCACAACTCCATGATGCCCGCCTATAACAAAGTTCCCTGAAGCAGAGCTTCACTTACCAGAGTGCAACATAAGAATCTAGCCAAACAAATGTAGTGAGGAAGAAAGAATCATTCACAGTGGCAAATAACAGAAGCATCCAAGTACAGTTCCTTTCAAGAAAGCAATGCATCTCGTTCTGTTCTAAATCAAACCAGGTGCTTTCATCTTGAGTCCATTCTCAGGAAGCTGTTCTGCATGGTCACTCCATTTATGTCTAGAAACTATTTTTGGACTCTACAGCCAATTTATTAATGGGCATCTCTGTGTACACATTTGTTTTCATGCGCTTCAGCTGACAGCCAAGATTGTTTGTGACAGGTTTGTCATCTCTGCTGCCACAGCAAGGACAGGACAAGGTGCTGATCTCCCTTCAGGCTATGCTTGCCAGGCAAGGGACAGAACAAGATAACAGCATAGAAGACTTTCTTGTGATTCCTTGATTTTGATGTGCAGCAAATATGTTCTTACAAATTTCCCCACCTGACTTCTACAGGCAAGGTTCATCATTTGTTCCAGAATATTGTCAAATCTAGAGGTCAGAGGCTGCTCTGTGCTTTTTGCAGTAGTCATGAACTACTGACCCTCTTTCTAAGAGTTTCCAAGACAGAATTTACAGCAAAACTGAAAGATGTGGAACAGGAGGGGTGAGTAAATGTGGGTTGCTGTAAATTTAACTACAGAATCAGATTAATATCAAATTGCGATTTGAGGAAAGAAAGGAAAGATGTTGAACGCCCAATACACTTGCCGCAGCAAGATGGTGTCTGGATCAGAATATACACCTGATAGATCAAACAGTATCCAGTCTGGGAAAACTTGGAGAAGCTGGAGGAGGCAGGTCACAGAAACAGTTGCCTAGATCTGCAGCTTAAGCCCCTCCTTGGTTTCCTCTCAATCTGGAGTGCTCTGCTTTCACATTGCACATGGTAAAATGCAAATGAACTCTGGTTTCTTAACTGGAAAACTAATTATACCTGCAAAAGGCATCTGAAAAGCCCCAGGGGAGGCAATAAATACACACCACTCAAGTACAGAAAAAAATCCTTTCTGGCTCCCAATGGGTGATCAGTGTAAGCCTCGGGAAGATGCCAAACAATTGGAGAGTGGATGGTTTATGGCAGTTGCTCTGCCAAAAATGGCACCAAGTGGGCTGCAAGCCTTTGTAAGGCCTGCCAAGATGTCATGCAATACCATGAGATTTGGGCTTGAGATAGCTCATCCTGTCTTCTGCCAAGCAGTAGCTTAGTAGGGCTAGGAAGCTCAGCACTTGTCTTCCCTTACCACAGAACACTCCTTCTGTGATAGCATTGGGGATGGAACTATCATAGAATATTGTGTGTGTTTTTAGATCCAGGAATACAACCTTTTGGCTGGGTGTATTTTTCACCAGATTGCATGAAAGCAGTGAGACAAAGCCAAATGTTCAGTAATTATTAGTGTGGAGCTTCAGTGATCAGCACCATATTTTGTTTCTCCCTTTGCATAGTAGTAGACACAGAATAAACTTTGCAGAATAAGCCAACACAGGCTTTTATGTAGTACAGAATTTTGCTTCCTTTGTCACTCTGTATTTGTGCGTGTGTGTGTGTGTGAGCATGTGTGTGTGTGTCTGTCTGTCTGTCTATCTGTCTGTCCATCCATCCACTTCTTTTACCACTGCCACACTTTTTGAACATGTAAGTATTATGAGGGGAGCAATTCAATCCATGGATACTTGCTATTTAAGTTACCCTGTACAAACATGGGATCTAGAAGTAAAGTTTTCCCCAGACTTTAATATTTCACGCTCTCTGGATTTTTCTCCCATGCAGAGAAAAACATGCATGTCAAATAGAAGGGTTTAACCTATTCTTCTTCTCAATTTGTTATTTCTCAATAACAAATTTCTCAATAACAAATTTCTTAATTTACTCAAAGTAAATTATTTTCGAGGAGGCACATTCAGACAAAATCCCCTCCACCTATAGCCCGAAGTGGTACTGTCCAAGTGGTCTTGCTCTTTCTGCTGAAGGCATATAAACTGGCCCTTAGGCTTTTGTCACAATTCTGATCTGCTAGCTTTGATTCTAGCAGGCGTTGTGTTCTTTGGGTGTCTATGCCACTGGCATTCTTCCATTATACAGAGACTGATCTTTTTAAAGCTAAACTCTACCAAGAAAAGAGAGCATCGTGGAGCTGCTGTTGGATAAACATTTTCCAGTGTGTCTCTCCCATCCCCCACAGCATGCAGACAGCATTTCATTTCACAAGTGGCTTATCATAAATATTGCACCATTAAAGTAGCATTTCTCAGATCTGGAACATATTGAATGAATCATATGCATTCAGTCGCTCTGAGTGGCTTGTGGATGAAAGCTTGAAGCTGACCTTCGCTAACCGCCACTCTGAGCCCCTTTCCTGAATACTTATTAGCTGTTTACAGATGGAAGCTCACTGGCAAAGTAACCGGCTGTTTGGACCAGCATCTGTTTCTGGACGTGTGGTAGCTGTTGCAGGACCCAAGCTGCCCATTGGCAAGTGTTGCAACAAAGCTGTTCCTTTCCTAATGTTATTAAAAGTTATCATTTGAAGGCTGCCAAACAAATTCAGTTGCCCTTATAGTCACAGCTTTTGAAAAGCGGCTCTCTGACTTCCAGTTTCTCCAGAGTAAATAGTTACCTTTCTGATAACTTTTCAAGTAACTAAATCTGAAAGCAGCAACAAGAAGCACAGGGCAAACAGTGCTTCATCCATGTGATATTCCTCCTTCATCATTTAGTAAGACCACAATCCTACAACAATACACTTTTAAGAAGCTACAGTCATACCACTAAAGATTGTAGTTATTTTTTTGTTAGGTGACAAAATATGACTTGGATATCTTTTTAATTATGAAGGAAAGGTTTCCATTATGAATAATCATATTTGTGACTAATTACCTTCAAGATCAGTAAACAACCAGAGCCTAAATATAGACATAGCACTGAATGGGGGCTTGTAATCTAAACTGACAACTGGTCCCCTTGAGGCTAGAAATTCAGAGATTGGGCATCCTCAACAGGTTATTGTCCAACCTCTGCTTACAGACCTCTGTCAAGAGAGATTGTATTACCCTTCTGTAACTGGTTCCATAGTTTAATTGTTCTAAACATTGAGAAGTTTCTTGTCATCCACAACCAACATCCACCTCCCTATAACTTAAGTCCATTAGAATGAGTTTTGTTTTGCAGAGTAGAAGAAATTCTTTTAAGAAACAACTTTGAGAGACAGTTTCTTTGAAACTGAACGTATAGAATTATTGGTCCTGATGAAAGGTTACCTTGAAATGCTTTGGGTGCTTTCGTTCCTTCCAATAAATTCTTCTTCAGACATTTAAGATTTCCTCCTTTGGTGGCTTCCTAAATGCTTGACTGCCAGTTGTCCAAGAGCATCACTTAGTGAATTAATTCCCATGATATGTGTTGCAACCTTGCTTTTTCCATGGGAGAGAACATAGCCACTTTTTCCACACTACCTGAGGAAGAGTTTTCACAGGAAAAAGCTTGTGCATTTGTCTCCCAGTAGAAGCTGCCCCTTGGATTGATTATCAGGACTATGTGAACAGCATGTGCTTCAGGCACAGGCAGATGTTGAAATGTGAGGCAGGCAGGGAAGAGAACTGCAGACTGTTTTACCTTCTCAAATTGGGGTTGGCTGGGTTGTTTTTTGTCTGCTTATTTGAAGCAGGAGAAGAGAATCTCAAGACAGTGAGCCTAGTTCAGCCCATGGAGGTTCCTCAGGTATACCACTAGAGATTTTTGTGCCCTTATCTTCAGTCAGCGATAAGAAGCTGTTTAAAGACTGCAGTGAGATGAGTTTTGCTTTGCAACCATGGGACATTTTGTGTGAAACAGGAGCTCTTGTTTGCTTTAAGGATTTAAATCCAGCCTTTCAACCTCCTAAAAGAAAGTGTTCCAGGAAGCTTATACAAACCAAACCTTTGACAATGTATCTTATGTTTTATGATTATGCCAGTCAGGGTTGGGAAGAGTTGAAGTTTATAGGATTGATTTTGCTTTTAATTAGAATGCCAAAGTCTATCAATCAGAGCCAGGTACAAACTAGTGGCTCAAGAAGGTAGATACAGAACTGCCGAACAAGGTGTTTCTGAGCAAATGCTCAGCCCAGGAATTTGTTTTCAGTACTTGAAGAGGAGGATTCTCACACAGCCTTTCACACACAAATTGCTGTTCCCCAGGCTTTCTTGGTTTCTTTCTAAATTTGGCTGATGGTGCAAGGGAAGGCCTGGATGTCTTTGGTTGTTTATTGTTGAGTATTTGGGAGTCAGAATTCCTTGCTGACCTGCTGGAAATCTCTTAGAAATCTGACAGTACTTCCTGGCCCAGCTTCTCCACTCATTAAAATAATAAAATATTTAAAAAGCAAATAATGTCAGTTTAAAAGCCGAAACCAAAAAAGAACAGAGACTAAACAACAACAACAAACTTGTGTATGTTCTTGATAAATGAAAGCCTAGTGAGACAAGAAACAAGTAATGACTGGATGATGGGGATGGATGAATCACCAGGGTCATGGAATCCACTTTCTGGACAGCACAACAGAAAAAGACCTCACCCGTGTCGCTGGCTGAGGGATGTACCAAACAGCTTCATATTATGACCTCATAGAGAAGGACAATTCACATGCATAGTGGAAGTCCGTGAGTTCTTGTGGTTGAAAGTTGTTTGGAATTTTTAAGGGTTAGCCATTACATTTGTGCTAAGAAGCTCACTAGGAATTCCTGAACTTGTGGTTTGAATTACAAAGCCTCCATTAGATAAAATCCACACTAAGTCTAGCTTCCTGACCCACATTAGCAACCTTGATCCACATGAAAGTTGCCTGAAGTCACTTTAGGTAGCCTGGTGCAGTCCATATTTATAGATGGTTCAGTGAGGCTTACACTCAGCTAAGGGTGAAGACAGATGTACCATCACAAGAGCCATGACTTGAGATTACTCTACCAATCAATGTGAGCTTAGCTGAGACTTGGCATTGCACAGTGAATATGCTGGATGAGCAACCAGTCTGCTCATCCCCCTGAATCTAGCAGACTAACCACTTTGTCAGATAACAGATTTATATATGTGTGTGTCTTTGCCCTTACAAAGAACAAGACATAAACATTTAAAAGAAAGTTGCAGTGCTCAGCTAGAAATGCTGAAATGAAAGGATTGACTTTTAATGAGACAATGATTACTATCAAGGGGAAGTGAGCCATTTAATACAATGCTGTTGGCTAGGTTATTGGACAATGTGGGCATTTGTCTAGGATGCCAGACCTGTTATTGAGAGCCTGTGGCTAATGGCAGGCTGCTCCTTCAGGTCCTCTTCTCCAGCACAGGTGAACTTCAGCTTGTAACCACCTGTTTCTTTCCCTCCAAAGCAAGATAAATGCTGTGGTTTCCTAGCAACCACAGAATATACTTACTTGCCAATTTTAGAAAATCGATTAAAAAAGGAAATTAAGGCTCTTGGACTTACCCCCCCCCCACCTCTCCCTGTCCTGGTAAAGTGAACATGGTTCAACCAATGTAGATACTTCAATATAAGCCGTCATTCAAATCATATTTCTTACATGACTGTGTTGTAAGTGGAGTTATCAGGAAGCTGCATCTTGTCTCTATTTCAGGCAGAGCAATAAATTTGAGACTTTTTTTTTCTTTTTTTGCTTCTGTGTGCACATTTTCAGCTCTGGGGAAAAACTGGAAGGAAAGAAATGCATAAGCACCCATAGTACAACTGTTTCAGGGACTGGAAGAAAGAGGGGATTCGTTCTGCCAAAGCTGCAAGGCAGATCTCAACCATTCAAGCTACATCGCAAGAATGTATAAGCAGGTGTTGATTTAGGTTGCATTCCTGGATTCACAATGTAAATTGACACTGATGTAAATGGGAGGGAACCACTTCCATAGGGAATCATTAGAGAGCAGGGGACACATTCTGACAGAGCTGTAGTAGCCATTTAATTAGTGAGTTTACTCAACCCACTACCAATATTGAAGTAGTTTAAAGCATAAAACATCAGAACTCACCTTTCCCAGCCTAGAGAAACCTACAAAGTGCTCTCCGGAGGGACAAGAAGAGGCAGCAACTGTTGATCCCAGGATAACTTGGCTTGGGTCAGCTGACTTGCCATTAAATGACAGTTCCTTTTTGGAGAAGCACACAGACATAGAGCAACTGGTAAGAACTACATTCTTCTGGTGTGCCTTCTCCAGCAGGCTTCCCAGATGAAGAAAGTACATGAGGAGACAGAGGCCACACATCTCTTGCTGTGCCTTCTGCAGCAGATGCAGAGGGAACAGCAGGAGGAGAGGCAGCTCATCTCCTGCTGTGTCCCTTCCAGCAGGCTTGCCAAATGAAAAAAGCAGACTCCAGGTTCTCATTCCTGATTAAAACATATAGAGGAAACCCTTTCCACCCACTTGAAAAGTCCAAGATTCCAGGTTCTTCCTTCACCTCATGCCCCCTTTTAAACAGCCCCTTCCTCCAAATGACAGCAAGATTTGAGTTTCTTCCTCCTCCTTACATTCTTTTCCTTCAGCAGTGCCAATACTATACAGTGGCCCCTCCACATTCATGAGGGTTTGGGGTGCAGAACCCTCATTAAAGTGGAAAAACTGTGAATTCTCCCTTTCCGGTCCCCCTCCCATTCCCCTCTGGAGCTTTGCCCCTCCCGTTCCTTTGCCTCTGGCCCTGTTGCTGTGAGGGGGAAGAAAAAGACAAGGTAAAAGGCTTACTTGTACTTTCCCCTCAGATAGAGAAGAGCAGAATTCTGGAGTTCTAGCTACTTCTGGTGGCCATCTTGAGAAAGCTGGAGGAGTGAAGAGAGCACCTGACCAATCAGCAGCCATTACACAACAGAAAGTGCAGCCACATGGGAGAGAGGACACGCCTCCACCAGTGGGGGGCAGCTTTGCTCACCCAAAAAGGGGGGGAAGTCCATTTTAAACGCAAGGCTGCAAGCCTGGGGTGGGAAATGCAAGGTAATGGAAAGAGGAGAATGCGGGGAGAGGCAACCACGTGCCTTGTGAATAATCAAATTCACAAAGATTAAACCCACAAATGTGGAGGGAGGACTGTAGCTGCTTTATTGCCCACTGAAACCAAGCAGATAAAAGAAACTCAATCCAGTCAGCTTTTCTTACCAATCAAAACTCTGGGCCAAAACCTCCAACAGCCACAGTCTCTCACGTCACTCTCCTTTTTTCTCTCACCTCTCCCTCCTTGCTCTTCTGCCTCACTCAACTGCCCAGGAACCATGGGAGAACTGTGCATTGTGGAAGATGCAGTTATTTATTTGTTTCTGGAGAAACATTGTACATTGGAAATGTAAATTTGGGCTATGCAAATTGAGACTTGCCTGTATACTGCCTCAGTCCAATAAAGCATGGTTTATCAGATTGAGAGAAAATGTTATGGCCACACCTTTCCCCTTTCTTCCTCCCTTCTCTTGCATATGTTAATTCAATGCCTTTGAGGGTTTTTATTTTTCTACTGCATTTTAACTCAAAAATGAGGTTTAAGTTCTAACAGTAACAATCAAGCTATGTTTTAGAGTCTTGGTTTCTAGTCAGAGCTTAAAGCAGTTTTCCTCTTTGGACTTAATGAGTAACTGTGATTTAACAAATTCTAGAGATATTGCCTTAAGGTACTGGGACACAGCACCATTTCTTGGTCCAATAAACTAGATCAGTGAAAACCTACAAACTTACTTTTATTTCATTTTTAAAGAATTTTACTTCAGGGAGAAAGGGAATTAGTATACCTGTGTGCAGACCAGTGAACTGCCTCCAGCCGTCGTACAACAGTACATTTGTATATAGAATTGTAGCTGTAGTTGTCATTTATGAAAATATCTGAAAAGGATGAAAAATGTCTTGGGTATTCTAAATAAAAGTGGTTAGTCTACAGCAAACAGCTTCCTTTTGTCAGCACAATAAAGGGAATTTGAGCAGATACCTTCTAATGATTTTTTGTCCATGATCCATTTAATTTCTATGCTTCTATGAAGCTGTTTTTTAAAAAGAGATACATTGCAGCCGTGTTCAAATGCCATAGTGCTAATTTGCGCATGCAAATCTCTGAAAACCTGCACACATAGGCCCTTTCTGCACTACGCTGTTATAGTGCTATTATTCCACTTTCAACATCCTATGGAATTCTGGGGTTCACAGTTTAGGGAGGGGCATTTAGAATTCTCAGCCAGGGAGCTCTTTGGCTTCAGTAAACTGCAAACCCCAGAATTCCACAGGATGTTGAAAGTGGAATAATAGCACTATAACAGTGTAGTGTGGAAATAGCCCTCGTAACTGACCACTGAAGGTGCAAACTGCCCCCATTCAACAGTGTTAGGAGTTATAATTTCCCAGGGTGTTGCCCTCTGGGAAATTCTATGAATTCTTCTTCTTTTAGCAGAATTGCAGAAAAAGCATGTCCCAATCTCTGTGTGGCTTCCCTGAAAAGAAACTGGCTTGGAAAGCAAAACAAGGCAGGCAGTTTCAGGTTCCAAACTTAGAAGATTTACTAATAAACTTTACAATTACATATGCATTGGAGAAACTAGATTCTAACTAACTAACAAAAGGATTAGGGAAGATAGTAGCTTCATTCTTAACTTCATTCTTGGTGTGGAGGCCAGCATAGCAAAGAGAATGTGCTAGAAGCAAGACTGCAAAAAGAAGGGGGAGAGAGAGGCGTGGTCTTCTGTGGAAGGCTGATGACTGACTCCAGGATATATTCTGGCTCACATGATCTGGATGCCATAACCAATCATTTTAAATAACACAGAGCAGCAGTTGAGGCATTAGGTGAGAGACCAGAGGGCTTTTACATGCAAAGGAAAATTAACCCTATGCTAGCTAAGCCCCATTTGTCCAAGAACAAGGGGGTGGGGAACAGAGAATGCCAGAATTTTCCAACAAACAGCACTGAATTTCTGTTGAAATTGTTAGAACTCTGACCTATGGTTCAGAAACTGTTTTCATCCATGCAACTCTCTGCTTGTCAAAGCACCTGTAACTGTGGTTCTTTAGCAGGTGTGATCCCGCTGCATGAGTAGATGTGACACCACTCCCCTAAACCCCAGCACTTCTTCCAACCAACAGCAGAGTACAAAGTATACTTAGACTTTGCGAGTGTTGGCAAACTAGAGGCAGTTGGCTTCACCTCTGTTGACCGCTTGGCTTTGTTGGTAGCAACCCTACCCTCTGCTCTATATGTCTCAGTGGCCATCAGTTGCCACTGTCCTTTGGGGTTTTTTTACTTCAATTTTTCGTTAGGTTTTGCAACCTATGTTTTCAGTGCTAAAACAGCCCCATATGATGGTGATGCTGCTGGTGTGATGGACATGACTGCAGTTCTTGCCAAAAATAAAAATAAAAATCTTCATGTTGCCTTCACTTGTTCCCCAGTCTTATTTACATCTGATGGTATAGCCAAATCTGATTGGTGTTAGACTTATAGCACCATGCAGTGCATTACCTACTGATCACTGATGGGGCAGGGGGCAATATGGCGAGTATTCCAGGAAAAAAAGAAAAATGATGAGGGAAAGGGAGAAGCGATGGAAGACTGCTGAGAGTAGCAGTGCAAAAGAGTTCTAAAGCAGCAAAAGCAATCAGTGTTTTGTTATTCTGGGGACTCCTTTTCCCATCTGGAAAAAAACACCCAGCGCAATTAAAGTCAGAATGTGAACCCAGGGAGTTCTGACAATAAAATTTTTTGTGTGAGCTTGGGTAGGTTTACAGCAGGGGAGAAACAGTGTTCATTAAAATGCAATGCAAGGAGGTACAGTGGAGCAATTTTAGGATGCTAAGATATGATTTTTTACAACTTCTGGGTGAGATAACAAAACTTGATTCTCCCTCAGTCTAAAGCTCAACCTTGTCTTAGACCCTCTTTGCAAAAGGGGGCAGCCAGATGCTTTCTGAACATCTATGTACCAGGCAATGGCCCTGCTATTTAAATCTTCTCCTAGCAATAGTATTGCATTGTAGATTTGGAAAACTTTAACTCATGCTTAAAATAAATCAACTGATGCTAGAATTGTTCAGTCTAGTTAACAACAATAACAAAAAAACTTTTATAAGGCAAGAAACACCTGAAAATAAATATGACTGAGGAGAAGAGCAAATAAGAGGCCCTAGAAAGCTGTCTGCAGAATGCTGTGGTCACAGTGGGATGTGGAACAGTGAATCTGCTCTGAAATTTGAAGGAGCTATCCAGGTTGCTTAAACCTGTTTTCAGGATAAGAATCCAGTACTTTGGGTAGCAACTTAAATTTCAAAGTAAATTTAAATTTTTTGCTCCTATTCCAACAGTGGAGCTTTTAGCCACCACTGCTGGAATAGGAGATCCACCTTTGGAAGATGCCCCAGTACCGCCACCGTAGCCTCTGTTGTAGCCACTGGCTATTTTGGTTACGGGAACCTGGGAACTGTGGTCCCACAATGGCATCATTTCCAAGATTTGTGCTTGACCTGGTTCTTTCCAATACTAGCTGGGAGATTGTGGGTTTTGTAGTCCAGAAAATGACTTTTCAAAGCCTATGATTATCATTATTGTTCTTGTAATGGTGATGATGATTACAAGTAGTAATAGCAGTAGGAGTCATTCTTATATATGGCAGTTATACCCCACTTTTCCCCTACAGCAGTGGTTCTCAACCCGTGGGTCCCCAGATGTTCGTCGACTTCAGCTCCCAGAAGCCCTGAGCATTGACCATAGTGGCTGGGGCTTCTGGGAGCTGAAGTCCATGAACATCTGGGGACCCACAGGTTGAGAACCACTGCCCTACAGAGATAAAGGCAGCAAATAGCTCTTCCCACTGCTCCATTCATTTCATTAACTCTCTAGGGCAGTGGTTCTCAAAATTTTACCCCTCCCAGAAGTGCATCTCATGAGAGGAGAATGAAGGACAGGGGCATTGATACCACATCACAGATAACACATCTTTTCCTATGACTCCTTTACCTCTCATAGGCTCCTTGTGCCACATGCGCCCTCCTTTTTAACACTGAACTCTTGTGCTTGTCCTTTCTCAGTCTGGGCAGTCAGCCAAAGGGCAGCTGAAAAGGATTAGAAGCACAAGCAAGCAGTTCATTCAATAAAGTGATTCCTCATTTTAATCTAGTAGGGAAATAGACTCAAAACAAATATGAAACATAACAACAGTCCCAGCAATACTCATAAATCAAAATCAGTCACTACAATCCTAAGTCAGAGACACAGCAGAAGAACCAGTCAGTTAATCACCAACAAGTTCTGGAGGGGAATGACTCAGCTTTTATAGGTTCAGAGATCAGTGCAGCTGGTGCTTAACTAACTGCTTCTGTTATAAATTAGCTGAGATCTGAGTAGGCTTTCCTTTTGCTGTCTACATTCATTGAAGGTGGGTATTGGTAAGTTATCTTCTGTGTCACAGAAAGAGCAGGGCTGTCTGCTGGGGCTGGCACTGCTCCCTGTTCTGTCTCTGGGGTGGGTGTACTGTCTCGTTTTGTTCAGCAGGTTCTGCTGTTTCAGTCTCTGAGTCAGAGTCTATGTCTAGGTCCTGGAAGCAGGGCATGACAATGCCCTCTGTCTCCTTTCTTCACTTCGTCCCTATTCCTCCAAGAAACTGCCTCATTGTCACTGAGGGGCATGTGCTTGCTGATGGAATATTCAGAGAAGCTGAGTGGGAAAAGCATTAAAAAAGGGAAGCTGATTTTTGCTATGTCTGAGATTGGACGAAGGCATAAGGGGGGAAGACAGTTTGCATTATTCCTTCGGAGGGACCAGTCAGTCCTTAATGGTGTGTATGTGTGTATGCATGCACACCTTGCACACAGAGATTTGCCCTTCTTTTTCACATCTGCTGTACTTGTAGGCTAACTTTTCTTGTGTGTCCCCTTGGAGAAGTATCATGCCCCCCCCTTAGGATTGTGTCCCACAGTTTGAGAACCACTGCTCTAGGGTATCTTTGCAGAGACAGCCCAAAATCACCAACAGAGGTTTGTGGTTGTGTGGAGATTTGAACCCAAGTCTCTTCATCTCAATCTGATGTTCTAACCACTACAGGGCACTATCTCTCTGTGTTCTCAATGACTCCATGTCCATAGCATGCCAGATAGCATCTGGACATTCATGGAAGAACTTGGCAAGAACTCCAGATATCCTGAGGCATTCTGTACAGCAGGGGGGCCTTTGTTTTCCCTTTCAAGTTCCCAACATAATTCAAGCTTCCTGTCTTTTTTTTTTTTAAAAAAAATCAACATATGCCCTGCAAACAAATAGATCCCCAAATCTTCTCTGGCAGCCTGCTTCTTTACTGCTGGGTTTAAGGCCTTTATAAAATAAAAAGCTTGTGTCTGAAACATTCCTCTCATCTTTAATATCCTTAATATCACTATCTTCAAATATGTCAACAGGTAGAAGTGCCTGTAGGGATTTTAACAGAGGTTGAAATTTTTACTTTTGGGAACTACAATTTCCCAAACACCCTAGCCAGCATATCCAGTGGCCCTGTTGGTCAGGTGATTCTGGGAGATGTAATAAAAAATAAAATTCCAATCTCTAGCTTGGACATAATGTGACTTCAGCAACCCTACTTCCTCAAACCAGCTCCATTCCACTTGAGTATAAAGCAAAACTGTGTAGCAGAGGTGACAGGACAATGTCATATTTTCAAGTGCTGGCTGAGTCCTGACCCAATAGAAGATCAGCTGGCACTTGAAAACACCTTCTTACCACATAGCTAGCATTGCTCCTTCTCTCAAGAGGAAAAGGGTCAGTCCTGGAGGAGAATTCTGCTGTCCCTCAGCTGTAATTGGAAACAGTGGAGATTCTGTCCAGAGTAATGCTCTCCTTAGAGCAGGGCTTAGAGGAGAAAGAGGAGCTTATAGAAAGGAAAAGCCTACCCACAGACCTCTATGAGCTAGATGGACACTTCTTGCAGGTTTGATTAGATCTGTGTGACAAAGTTTTGCCTCTCCTATTTTAGAGCAAAGGAGAAGCTCTGGATCTACTCTGGATTTTTGTCTGAAGGAGCTATCCGAGATGCTCGAACCTACTTGGAGGGATAGTATTCAGCACTTTGGATATCAAATTTAAATTTCAAACTAAAGTGAAGGTAACGAACCTCCCTGTACTTAACATTTTCTTCTTATAGTTTCTCTCTTCCAGCCTTAACCCCCCATAGATTCTTTTCTTCCAGCCAGGATCACACTTGGCAGAAAGAATGCGTGTGAAGATAAGTGGCAAAGGGGAAAAAGATTTAGTACTCACACAAACCTTTTGCTATACAGGTCAGAGCCTTATCTCTTTCATCTTTCAGAGATGTTTGAGGATTTCATGTGGTCTGTGTTTCAAAGCAAAGTAACCTGATCTGCATCTTTCAGTCAGATATGTTATAATGTTATCCTTCAGAGTCTTCAGAACTTTGTAATATGGTTCTGAGGTTCCTCACCCTAATAGCAATGAAATCTGTCAGTATAACTTGTAGTTTCTACTTTAGGGAAACAGTAGGTCATCCCTCTGTGACACTTTATAGCGGCTGCTGGCTTTCTCTCTGTTTAATTGTGTGCTTGCTTCCAATCCAGAGCTTGCAAAAGTTACTTTGGGGGACTGTAACTCCCAGGATAGCTCAGCAGTCCTGACCAGCCCTTCTCCAGTCCACCAAAATTGGCAGGGTCCTACCAGACCCCATTTGAAAATTAACATGCAAATGTTAACTATTCATTGAGATTAATAGAAAAATTCATTTTTATTGTAGCATTTTTACAGCTGCAAACTTTGAGGCAGCAGCCCCTTTGATGCCTTTTATGGAATGGCAATTTCTTTGTGCATTAGCAAAAGGCACATGAGAACAAGAGAGATTTTTGAAAAATCCCTAATGTTAAATTAGTAAGGACTAACTAATAATTAATTTATGATGAATGAGAACCACTGGGTTAAAGATCTTTTCAAATAGTTATCAGGCAAATTACACTAAAAAAGAAAAGTTATAACTGGGGGTAATTATGTGGAGAACACATATTTGAATCCGGAAGTGCCATCCCATTCTTGCAATCCACCAGCAGTGCATTGATACAGATCTGTTTCCAGGCAGTGGGTGAGAGATCCTGGGGAAATTGGTGTCAGCAGCTCACCATTAGAAACTCACAGTTTGGTTGGAAGGAATTCCTGCCTTATATCAGTATGTGGAAATCCTACTTCCTTCTGCCCTATTTCAAAGGAATGAAAGCTGGATCTTCTGGGCATAGGTAGCAGATCTAGCACTATTGGAGAGGGCAAGTAATTTGCAACCCAGAAAACTATCCCATTAAATTCTGAGTCTGGTGTTTCCCTCTGGCCTTACTGCCTACATTTTTCCTTTACTGCTTGCTTGTTTGGTTTTGTTAACAGGAAGCAGTGCGAAGGGTACAGATGTCAGTGCAAGGGGAGGAGGAGGTGTGAAAAGCCATGGCAGCTTCTTCTCTTGATGCACTGAGAAAAGAGAAGGAATACTCAGTTCTCTGGACCTCAACCTAATGACTTATGAGGGGACCAAAGTTGCCCATTCCATCCTTTTGAAGCTTGAATGCTCATCCTTCTTTTATTCAGGTATGATGATGATGTGATGAAAATGCACAATACTTTGCAGTGTACAAAAGGACAGTTTCCTACCCTGAAGAGCTTACACTGCAAAAGCTGACGTGGGGAGGCAATCAAAGAAGCAAAGAAAGAGGAGAGAGACACAGCAGGGGAAGAATATGCTGCTGTTTCAATTATATATCCTTCATTACAGTTGGGAAATCTATCAGTTTTGGAATAAAACAAGCCACAGCTTTATTGCTTACAATTGCAAATAGACTTGGCATACTCATGGGTCCAGAGCCATGCACTGACTGACCCATCTGTGGGTTGATGAGCTGCCCTTAACCCAGCTTGCTTGCTAGGTGTCCATCAGCTGTGACAGATATGGAATTCCACATGGGCAGATATCACTATGTGCTTCCCCTCCCACATGGGATTGGGGCAATGCCAGATACCCTGAGTTTGGCATGAACGCTTACTGCCTACACTCACAAGGTCCCTTAAGGGGACCTCACTTATCTTTTGATAGGCAGGAAAGCCCTGCCTCCTTCCACTAGGATTCAGATCCCATTCTGAACTGCCAGAAAGTTATAACAAAGTGCATGAAAACATACCAGATGATGGGTCCAAAGCTCCAATAAGCAATAAACCAGACAACTTGTACAGTCCAGTCCAGCCCAGCCCAGCCCACCTGCAGTTGGAGTGAAATCTACAGCCTGATTCTATTGGTCCTACCCACCTTGCTTCCCATTGACTGTTTTCCCACTTATTCCCAAAGCCCATGCAAACCACATGGGCTTCTGGGGAAAAGATGTAAGCAAGTCATGTCATCTAAAATGGTACTTTCTGATCTATACCCCCACAACCAGCAAGAATGCTCCATGGTAAGTTATGGAACAATACATTAAAAATGAAACAAAATTCTCCATTTCAATTGGCAAAATCCAATAGGCAGAGCTATTTCAACATGGAGAGGTGTTGTGTTCTGCCTGTTTGCCATATAGGTGTTAAAGATGAGGAGCCTCTCGGAGGACAAAAAGAAAGAGATGGCAACTATAATTCAGCATTAGCCTGGTTGAATGCCTTAGGCGTCAATCCTAGACTTTTAAGAAGCAAGCACTCAAACCCCTGGGTTCAGGTGAGTGACAGTTTTGGTCTCTCCCATTCATTTTTTAAAGTCTTGAGTTCTTTCCATCCTGAATGTGAAAAAAGCAATATTGGCAGATTCTTACAGGGAAAAAAAAATGAAATATTTCCCTATCTCCATAAAGTGAAAAGGGGAGCCACAGGTTCCACTATTGTAAGATGTGAGAATCGAGGTAAGAACCAACATCCGAGCTCCTTCCAGGAGGTCCAAGCATTTTACACTTCAGGCACCACTTTTTGACTTTTATTAAGCACCGGGCAAAAATCTGATGGTTTCAAAGTTGCAGTGAGAGATCAATGAGGAATCTGGTTACAGAAGATGTCAGAATATAATCCAAAATAGCCAGGGTCAAATCCAGTAGGATCAGACTGGTTGAAAATATTTAATCAGAACAAGCCACTGATGGTCTGATACCAGCACAGGCAAAAATCAAAATCCAGGCAGCCCAGAATCAATCCCAAGTGAGTAGTGCAAGAAGCAGAGAAAGATGTAGTGTTGGCCAGGCTGTTAGCAGTCTCATCCATATCCTTAGGCAGAGATGCTAAGATCAAGAGAGTCAGGATGCAGTTATCTCAGATTGCCATGGTAACTCACCCTGCACAGGAGTACTAGAGTCTGTCTTGAGAACAACAAGGAACAATCATAGAACAGTGATCTGAAATTAGTGTCTACCTTTGTAATTTCCCTGCCTTTGTTTCAATTTGAAACAGGACTTCCAGCTGTAGAATCAAAATTAGATATGGTCACCAGTTTAAAAACATTTTTTCTTTAATTTTAGACTTGTTTAGAAACACTAACTATGAGAATCCATTTTGGGGCAGTATTTAAAACATTGAAGATTCTAGTGGCATATTAAAGACCAGCTGATTTTATTTAACATAAATTTTTGCAGACTACAGTCCACCTTGTTAGGTGACTGGAGTGTTGCCTGAATTCGCAAATATTTATGCACCTTTTGCCAGGCAAGGGATGTAAGGGGAAAGGGTACCAACACTGATAATTATCTTATTAGTAGTCATTGACAAACAGTTGTTAGATGGTAAAATGGACACACAGTGGACTCTCCTTACCAGCAGCCTTCAGATGTGTGTGTTTGAGCCTCCACAACCATGTCACAGCCTCTACCTAAAATGGGGGCAACATGTGCGTGGATGTGCTGAAGCATGCATATGCATGTCTCTGCCATTGAATGTAATGGGGTGTGAGCATTCATGAATTTTGCTATTCATGGGGGTTTCTGGAATGGAACCCCTGCATATATGGACGGCACACTGTACTAGAATAGATAGGATGATTACCGTATATGTTGCAAAGCCTTTGTCCTATGCAAATTACAAGAGGTCACCAGTCTTGCTAGTTTAGATTCTTACCCTAAGTTAGTGTTTGCCTGGCAAGTTCTCAACCTGAGGTTTCAATCCTAAATGTCTCTGTGCTTAGGGAGTAGGGTCGATTGAAATTTGTAGAGTTTACATTTGAGTTAACATGGTACATTGTAGGCCTGCGGTCATGAATGCAATGTTTCTGGGCCATGTTGGGATTCATTCTGTACATCGTGAGGCTTCTAACACATGAAGAATTTAATAACTGACTCACAAAACACTGGATACCTTGTTTGTTCCACAGCTTATCGGTGCTTTGGGAGAAAAACATAGAGGCGTACGTGTCAATAGCTAAATATATTTGCTAAGCTTTAAATGCAGGTACACTCATGTGGATTAACTGGAGCAAGAATTTGTTTTGCAGGATAAATTTATACCTGTTTCAGACACTCCCTGGTCTTGATTAGGTAGGTGGTTGGGTTTTCTCAAAAAAGATTTTCTATTTATTTGTGGGATGCTTGATGTGAACCTAATTTTCTCTTGCTGTAGCAATATTGGTCTGTTGGATTTCTTCCAGCACTGTGATGCTATGACAATGAGTTCACCTTTTCAATACATCTTGGCTTGTCAAATCGAATTTATTAATGTTCAGCACACTGCATAAACCCAGTAATTGACCTGGGAACACCAGCAACACTGGTAAATCTAAGGTATTAGAAGTCCCTTGAAATGTATTTATTTATTTACAAGTATTCATAAACCTCTTGCATCTAAAGACTTCAAAGAAGTTTACAAGAGCCATAAAACATGCAATAAAAGCCAATACATAAAATCGAGATACAATATCTATATTATTCATAAGAGTAATAAGACTGTAGGCTGAACTATACTAAGGAGACTTGCAAAACAGGTACGTCTTCAAGATACACACACAAAAGGAATTGTTGCATCATGCCTAACATCAGAAGGAAGAACATAGTGGAATCTGCTTTAGAGTTTTCAAAGGGCTTTGAGGTATAGTTAGTAGTCACCACCATGGTGCACAAGAATCTGTGGCTGTACAAAGCAGGCTGAGTTCTTTCAAATTCAGCACTGGTTGCACTTCCATGTTGATGCCATCTGATTATATATTCGCTATTTAAGGTCCATTTAAGATATTAACCTTTCCAGAGAGACGTTTCCCGAAATGGCTCAGTTCGCCTGCTTAAAATGCACCCCCTGCTGCCATCTGTCTCCCAAGTTAATGAATCAAAGGCCAGAATGGTTGCAGTCCGCTATTGAACAAATGGCCCAACTTGCTCCTTGCCCCCCTTCAATGCCACCACATCCTTTGCTCTGAGGAGACAGAAGTCATGTTTCATGATTTTATTTAAATATGTAGGCTTGAGAGGTAGGCTAGATAGCAAGAAACTTCTGAAAACCAATCACGTCACGATTACCTGAAACTGGGAAAGCTGAGTGATAAAAGGGAAGCTTTATGGACAGAACATTCAGTGTCAGGCCATTTCTGCACTGGACTGTTATAGTGCTATTATTCTACTTTCAACATCCTATGGACTCCTGGGCTTTGCAGTTTGGGGGGTGAGGCCTGAGGCAACCCCCCCATGATTCCGTAGGATGTTGAAAATGGAATAATAACAATCTAGTGCAGAAATGGTCTCAGTCCCCAATATCCCCAGTTCTATGGCCAAGTAACAGATGATAAGGAGAATTACTGCCAGTCAGTCTGAACTATAGGGACCGGTGGTCTCACTCCATATTGTGGCCCTGAACTCGCGTGGTGGAAGGTGCTGTAGGGGAGTGACCACCTTTGCTGGCTTCCAGTGGACAGAAGCTAGGCATTTTTACATAAGGCACAATCACACATGGACAGTGAGCATGAAGGGGGTGGAGCTGGAGAATATTTAAGGTCCACCTGTCCCCTTCACATCCTCTTTTGGTGGCTAAACTCAACCTACTCTCCTGCCTCCAGTAGAGTGATATTTGCTGGTCGCTTTGGTGCTTGGTAGGATTTTTTCCCCATTTATCTGTTTGTTTGTTTTTGCCTACCCCACACTGTATCTGGAATACTTTGACAATTGGCTAAGGGTGGAGGTAGAAGGTCACTTGGCAGGTAGTGGGGGGAATAATAACAGTTACAGTGTACACTTTGGGCCTTTCTGCTCTACACTGTTGTGGTGCTTTTATTCCATTTTCAACATCCTATAGAATCCTGGGGTTTGCAGTTTGGGAGGGGCATTTATAATTCTCAGCCAGAGAGCTCTTTGGCCTCAGTCAACTAGAAACCCCAGAATTCCACAGGAAGTTGAAAGTGGAATAATAGCACTATAACAGTGTAGTGCGGAAAGGCCCTTTGACACCCTTTTGGTGAAGGAGAGGGCTATGGAACTACCTCTTTAGGTCCCAGGACCTGGGGGCTTGGGAAGGAGACTACCCCTGGGGCTGGCCTGAGGGGCTTTGCCTTCACTTAAACACTGCAACTTGGGAGTGGGGTTCCTTGGGTCTGCCTTCCAGTAGATGGCCTGACAAGGAGCAACCCAGCTATTTGGTTGCCCTTGGGGCTGAGGTGGATTGTCCAGGGGAAGGCTGAGAAGGAAGTCATGGAGTGATGCCTAGCCTCAGCTGATCCCATGGTAGGTTGCTTCCCTTTCTTGCTCCTTTCCAGGTTCAATGGAATTAAATAGTTTCTAAGTTAAATAAAGTGGTCCTTATCCAGCCCAGGCCATTTCTGCACTACACTCTTATAGTGCAATTATTCCACTTTCAACATCCAGCTGGCCCCTCCCTAAACTGCAAACTCCAGGATTCCATAGGATGTTGAAAGTGGAATAATCATACTATAAGAGTGTAGTGCGGAAATGGCCCTAGTTATCTGTGTCTCGTCTTATTCCATGGCCGGTCAGCAAAAGATAGCTTCCTATGTTCCTAGCCTAAGCTAGGGAAAGTAACTTCTTGGATTATAACTCCCAGAATCCTCCAGCCAGTGCACATGTGGGCTGGAAGATTCTGCAGGTTGTAATCCCAGTAGCTCACTTTTCCAGGCTCTGATAGGCATACCACCTTTTTCCTTATATGCTATTTGTACTGTGAAAATAATACTAGTGCGCCTTGGTACCTAGAATGGAATCCTCTATGCCCAGCACTGGCTCTGTGTGAGATGAGTGTACCCGTTTTAATTAATCGCATCTCAAGGTTGCTATACCAGTACTTGAATAGGAAAACTGCAGGTCTACCAATGTGTCATTTGTGGTGAATGAATCACAGTTGTATAATGGAGAGGAAAATGGTGGACATTCCTTCCACAACCGTTCAATACCTTGTGGATACTTCCTAATCAACCTATCTTCCCACAGGGCAGGTCTGCCCATATGTCTCTCTCTTAACCTTTTTCCTGCCTCTTCCTCCACTTTGGCTCTCTGCTCTCTCCCAGCCTCTTGTTTTCATCCCTCTTGGATGGGTTTGACTCTAGCTGTTGAAAAACCTTTTCATGGATCATTCATTCTCAGTGAGACAGAAGAAGACAGATAGCATAAATATCTGGTAAAAACTGAAATATCCATTGGTTGCAGTTCTCTACAGATGCGGAGAATGGTGTTACTGTAGGCTTGATCCATATTCTACATATATTTTGTGCTGGAAAGCAACTGGGGAAAATGAGCTGAGTTTTAGATCAGGCATGCTAAGATAGGAAGATGTGAGGATTAGATCTCCCTTTCCATTCTGTAAAATAATTATGACCCTCTCAGTAATGATTCCTGAAGGTCATCGGCAGTGCCATCGCTACTGACTATGCTGGCTGAGGAATTCTGGGAATTGTGCAAAAATTAACTTTTCCAAGCTGTGTTTATAATAAATTTTACCACTATTGTCACAGGGCATAGTTCTACAGATAGTAGCACCATGAAGTGTCTTGTTACTCCTGTAGAAACTGCACAAGGCTTGAACTTCCGGGTCCCAATGGTCCTGAACGGCAGCGCGGTGTGGAAGCTCGCACCTAAGTTGTCACCTTAGGCGAATTTTGCTGAAAGGATCATCGCAGCAGAGACCCCCCCGGGAAAGGGGGTCCAGAGGGGTCAAGGGGACCGGTTTCTTCAGACTGAGAAGAAGGTCTCTTGGGGAAGAAGAGTCGGTCGAAGCTACCACGTTCGCCTAAGCACCGAATGGGAGCCAGCGGAGTCCGGGATTTTTTTTAATCGATGGGAAAATAAAACAATTTAAAAGATAAGATTTCATCTGGGTTCCGATCGTGATGGAAAAATTTCCGACTTTGAAAAGGTGAGCTGACTTGAAGAATAGAAGGAAGAGGTTGCGGAGAACGGGAAGCGGGGATATCACGCGAAAAAAAAAGAGGGAAAAAATCTTGGAGAGGAGGGGGAAAAGGGGGGAAATTGAACACGAAAGACAGTAAAGCCGGAAATTAAAGGAATAAAGATTGAAGTTAACATTTAAAGTTAACAGTTCAAAGTTTATAAAAAAGGAAAAGGACTTTAAGTGAATTTAAGCTAATTTGGAAAAAAAAATCTGGCATGGTTGGAGCTCGCAGGAGGCTTGAGCTCACTGGCAACCTATTGGACTGGATACAGATATGGCTTGATTTGGGGGGGAAATTTAAATCTGCTGTTGTTGGTGAATGTTGGACTGATTCGTTTGTTTGGGCTGAGAGAAGTAAGACTTTGCACAGGACTGGGTGAAGGTGGTCCCGAAAAATGCGAATCTACTCCCCAGTTTGAAGTACGATTAGGGATAAACGGAGAAGGAAGATCGTGAAAAGGTTGGAGTTCACTGCTGAATTGGAATTACGGGGAAGAACTGAATACAATTAAGTACGAGGGTGATTGAAACATGTCATTTGTTTGAAGTTGGAGAACGAGATACGAGATACGGCTGATATTGATAAGAGGTTTAAATTTATGGACAGTTTGGGGTGTATGAGTTGGAAATAAGTGGAGGGGATTGGCTATAGTAGGAGATCGTAGGTGGTATAAATTTGTCTGTTTAATGTGTGTGAAAAAACTATGGAGAGAAATAAGTCGGTAAAAGAAGACAAAATTAAATACGAAGGGGAAAAAAATCAGAGGCTTAGAAGCAACGGTTTTGGGGTGGGCTGCACTGTTAACTTTTAAAAATTCATTGTTAATTGCATGCGGTGAAATTGCGATTGAATATTACATATACTGTGAAATTTGGGTTGGAAGCATTTTGAATTTCCATTGCATATAAGTTTGCAGACTTTTCCAAACATTTGGTTTAGTTATAGTTTGGTATATTCTTTAAAAAAAAATATTGATAAAGAAAGGTAAAGGGACATTAAAAATATAGGAGATAGGATTGTATAAAATTTTAGAGATACAGGTGTTGGAAGGAAGATATATTAGACTAAAAGAAAATAAAAGAAGTGACCTTGAGATAGGTTTAAAATAAACATTGGAGAGAGTGGTTGAGATGAGAGACACTTTGAGATAAGAAAGAAAAAAAAAAACATTGTAATTAATTCTTGAAGAGAAGGCAAATAATGGACAGGATAACAGCACCATCTAGTGTCAGGAAAGGAAAGACATGGGAAATTTAAAAAAAATAAATTTAAAGAATGGCATCAGGAACAAGAAAGGGCAAAAGAATAAACCAAACACAATTACAGTTGAAAAACCTCGAGAAGGGGATCAATGGAAACGGGAAGTCATATAGCAGAATTAGTGAATGAAATTAGAAGTTTAATGGAAGTGAGAAAAGAATTAAAAGACACAAGAATGGAAATAAAAGCAGGTATAAGAAAGGAACTTGATGACTTTGGGGTATGGAGAACATGAACAAGGACATTACTGTGATGAAAAGAGATTTACATGAGGTACAAGAAAAAACAAATCTACTGGAAAGAGAGAAGGAATCAATGAAGATACAGAAGCAGGAAGAAATGAGACTAATGCAACATGAAATGAGGTATAGAGACAAATGTATAAAAATGAGAGGGATTCCAGAGGCCCCAGGAGAATTACTAGAAGAGAAGATTATTACAATAATAGCAAATTATTTAGGAGTTAAAGAAGAAGATTTGGAATGAGACATAGACAGAATCTTCAAGAATTCACGTGTTGCAAAGGAAAAGATTGGCCCAGAGATGTAGTGGTTTGTTTCAGTAGGACAAGAATTAAGGAGAAAATATTGCAAGTAAATTACAAAACAACTATGTATGAAGGAAAACTGATAAGATATTCAAAGACATACCTTATAAAATTTTTAAAGAGAAGACATGAATAAAATTCCTAACACAACTGTTACAGAGGTAGGAATTGTGTACAAGTGGGAGAGACTGGAAGGGCTTAAATTTCATATAAACAGAGAAGATAAAAATTACATATAGAAAGGGAGGGAAGCATATACAAAAATGAAAAAAGAATTAGAAAGTTAAAATAAGACGGAGTACAAAAAAGAAAAGAAAAAGGACATAGCAGTCAAAAAGGTCAGAGGAAAAAAAGAGGGAACAAGGGGTTTATCAGAGAAGAGAAGAGCAAGTTAAAAAAGACAGCTATTTGGAATTTGGAAGGGGAACAAGAAGAAGGTGAAGATTTACAAAAAAAGATCTGGAAATAGACGATTTATACGCAAAAGAAAAAATATCTAGAGGAAAAAGGGGGAAGGAAAAAAAAGAAAAAAAAAAATAATAGAGAGTGAAAAAAGGGTGAAATAATAAAGGAAGAGACGATTATGAAAATTATATCTTGGAATGTAAAAGGACTAAACTAAATTATAAAAACAAAGGGATTTCAAAAATTGGGAAAAAGATAAAAGCAGATGTGATCTGCCTCAAAAAACTGAATAAGAGAGAAAGATAAAAAGTATCTTAGGAACCCTAAATTAGGGAAAAGTCATATAGCGCTCAAAAAAAAAAAAGGAGTAGTTATTATAAATAAAAATATACCTCAGAGATAAAATTTAAAATAAAAAAGGTAATTATTTGGGGGTGGAAAAACTTTTGGAATATAAAATTTTGTTATTGCAATATATTCGCCACTAAAAAAAAAAGGTAAATTTTATGAGAAAGTAAAAGAAGAGATTTTAAAATTTGAAGAAAATGATCAGGGGAGTTTCTTAATTTTGGGGAGATATGAATGGCGTGATGGACCCAAAAATTAGACAGATCGTCACATTTGAAAAAAAATAAACAACATGGAAATTTCCCAGGTTTCATTTTTAAAAATTATGGAGTTCTAGATTTAATGATGTTTGGAGAGTTACAAAAAAAGAGGCTGGAGGATAACATTTTATTGGATGTGTATAATTCCATGTCAAGGATTGATATGTTTCATTTCAAGAAATTTGTTAAAATAGTAAAAGACATGGAAATAATACCAAAAATAATTTCAGATCATAACCCTATACAGATAAACTGCGAGATATAAAGAAGAAAAAGGGAGAATGAATGAACTCTTTTACAAAATGATCAAAATATAGAAAAGATAAAAGGGGGAATAAAATTCTTTTTTTTAGAAAAAAGACAGATGAATTAAAGATGAGAACGGTATGGGATGCAAGTAAGGCGGGAGTACGAGGTCATTTAATAAAAATGGGAGCTGAAAATAAAAAGAAAGGACAACAAAAATATAAAAAATTGGGAGAAATTAAAAAAAAGGAAGAGTATTTGAAGAAATCCAAAGATAAGAAGGTGCAATTAAAGTTAAAAACTCTTCAAACTGATAAATATAGAAAATCAAATGGAAATCAATAGAAAGTTAAAATGGATAAAACAAAATATTTTTAAGGAAAAAACCCGGAAGGTGGTTATCATATAAATTAAAGAAAAGAGAGAGAAAAGGCAAATTTTGGAAATAAAAAGGGAAGGGGAAAAAAATAACAAGACAAAAAAAATAAAAGAAACATTTTATAATTATTTTAAGACATTATATGGCATGGGAGAACAAAATAATAGGGCTATGAAAAAAGAAAAGTATTAAAAAACCGGACAACAGAAAAAAAAAGAGGAACAAAAAGAGAGGCTGGAGGCCGGGTAACAACTAAGGAAATAAAGGACGCGATAAAAAGATTGGATACATTGAAAACGCCAGGACCAGATGGTTTTACACTCTATTACAAGAAGATGCAGGATCAGTTAATAGAGCCATTGATGGAATTGTTTAATGACATAAAAGAGAATGGGAAGCCAGATACATGAGGGGAAGGTATATTACATTAATTCCAAAAAAAGGGGAAAAATTTAAAAGAACTGGGAAATTATCGTCCAATATCACTCCTAAACATAGATTACAAATTATTTGCAGGTATTTTGGTGGAAAGGTTAAAAAGAATATTACAGGAAGTCATACATAGAGATCAAAATGGTTTTCTACCGAATAGACAAATTAATAATAATATAAGAACTGTATTAAATATTATCGAATATTATGAGAAAAATAATGAAAAAAAAAGTAGCACTATTTTTGTGGATGCAGAAAAAAATTTGATAATATTAGATGGGATTTTATGGTAGAGATATTGAACAAAATGGGCATGGGAAAAATATTTATAAAGTGGATTAAAAAAATTTTCAGGGAACAGAGGGGAGAAATTATAGTTAATGGAGATAGAACAAAACAGTTTAGGATAAAAAAAGGATAGGCAAATGCCCATTATCACCGTTACTATTCATTATGGTTTGAAGTCCTGTTAATAAATTTGGAATACTTAAATTAAAAGGATGTAAATTAAAAAAAACATAAAATAAAATATGAGATAATTTAAATTTGGAAATCCCAAAAGTCATAGAAAACTTTTTAAAAGTGATGGGAAAAAATGGAGAAATGGCAGGTTTAAGATTAAAAAGATAAAACAAAAATTATTATGAAAAATTATAAAGGGAAGAAGAGAGTTTGATTCAGTTAAAAGGGTTTAAAATAGAAAACAAAATTAAGTATCTTGGAATTTGGGTAGCAAAGAGAAATAATGAATTATTTGAAAGCAATTATAAAAAGACATGGAAAAAATTAAAAAAATTTTTACAGAACTGGAGTTCATTAAAATTTTTTTATTAGGTAGAATTTCTGCTATTAAGATGAATGTGCTGCCTAGACTAATTTTTCTATTTCATAATCTCCCCATTATAAACAATGAAAAAAATATTTAAAGAATGGCAAAGGGATTTGACAAAGTTTATATGGGAAAAAAAAAGACCAAGAATAAGGTGGAAATTATTAATAGAGAGAAAGATAAAGGGGGATTTAGTTTACCAGATATTAAAATGTACTACAATGCATGTGGTCTTACATGGATCGGGGGTGGATAATGTTACAAGATGAGGAAAATTAAATCTGGAAGGAGTAGGAAATCGGATGGGATGGCATGCTTACATGTGATATGAGAAATATAAAATCGATAAAGATTTCTTAAATCATTATATAAGGAGAGCATTATTAAAGATATGGCTGGATTTTAAGAGAAATTATTACATTAGAAAACCCCAAAGATTATCACCACATGAAGCGTTGTACGGGAGGTGGAAGGGCCCCCCAAAAGAAATGGATACGATATAAAGATATAATAATAGAGGAATCAGAAGAATGTCAGTTAAAATCAAGAAAGAAATTGAATCAAGGGTTTTTAAAAGCCATTGGTTTTTATATAGGCAATTGAGGGAAAATTTAATTGATAAAAAGGGAGAGGGGATAGATTTGAAAAAAAAAGAAGATCCATTCTTGAAAATAATAACAGACTCAAAAACGAAAATGATATCTAAGAAAATAAATTATTGTTGGAAGGAATTTGGAAAAGGAAATTATAAAGGAAACAATGTTAAAATGGAGTAAAAATATTTGGGCGGGAAAAAGATTTGGAACAATGGGAGAGTAGTTGGATAAATAAATTTACGGCAGCACAAAAATTAAAGGAGAATTACTTGAAAATGTTTTACAGATGGCATTTAATCCGGGAAAATTGAATAAGATACAGAAAACAATAGAGAATAGATATTGGAAGTGTGGTAAGGAAAATGGCACATTCTTCCATATGTGGTGGACGGGGAGTAAAAGAATTATTGGGGGGAAAATTTATGAAAGGATGATGGTAATGTTACAAATTAAGATACCGTTAATACCGGAGTTATTTTTGCTGAATATGATGCAGAAGATAGAGACAACAGTAAAAAAGAAGTATTGGAGAATAATTTTATATTTAGTGACAACTGCAAGAATATTATATACAGAAATGGAAAAATAAGATTACACCACAAATGGAAGAATGGCTGGTGAAAATGACAGAAATGCAAAAATGGGTAATTAAATGGTATGGTTCAGGGGAAAAAGGCAAAGACAACAGGAGGAGAGTTGGGATATGGTGAGTAAATATATAAGTGTATAAAATTTATAATAGAATCCCCAAAAATAGAATGAGGAGTAGGAGGGAAAAAAATGAAAAAAAAAAAAAAAAAGGGGGCCCCTAAAAGGGGAAAGAGATAAATAAAGGATGTAAGATCGTAAAAGAATCAAGAAAAAAGACGTGGAAATTGTTAATAAAATATAAAACACGGAGAAAGGGGTGTGTCCCCGAAAGGGAAGGTTAAAGGGGAAATGCAAATAATGAGGGTTTTTTTGGAGTTGGAACACAGATGAAATAGGAGGAAGGAAAAATTGTGGATGTAATGTATGGTAGGAGAATGTTGGGGGGGGGGGGAGGGGAAAGGGGAAAATGAGATTTTTAAATGGAGAGAATGAAGGTGTAAAGGGGTTTTATGGATGTTTACAATGATTTGTATTAATCCCTAAAAAGGAATAAAGATTATAATAATAATAAAAAAGAAACTGCACAAGGCTTGATTACTTGCTCATCTGGGCTGTTAGTGCCTCCTCTGACTTGTGATAGCAGTTAGGATCTCAGGCAGCCGTCTTTCACATCACTTGCTTATCCAGTACTTTTAGACAGAGATGTCAGGGTTTGAACCATCATTCAACCAATTGTGGTGTCACTCGGCTGTGTACAGAATATGCATCAAACCTCCTCTCCCAGTGCCTCTACTCCATTTAATATTTACCACGTTCTGGTGAGACGTGTTCGTAACTTGCCAAAGTTCAACCAGTCAGTTTTGAAATTGAGGAAGGAATTTTCACCCATAGCTCTCTTGTTCAAGTATAATATTCCATCTCACTCTTCTCCAACCTGATGCCTTCCTGATGTGTCAGGCTGCAAGCTTCCATCATTTCCACAATGGCTGTTGCAGTCCATCCGGTGCGTACAACATTGGAAAAGGTTCCACTACCCAGTACTCCACAATAGATGGTCCTTTGGTCCATTCCAGTGACCTTAGCTCAAGCAGGATAGGGTAAACTGGGCCTAAAAAGTCCACATTCTCCCAGAATCTTATGAATGTGCTGCTAAAGCTGCCATTATATTACTGTCTTGTGATAGTTCATCATTTATTATTGTATAATTACTTGGAAATGACACTGACAGCCTGACTGTTTGCCTCCTGCCCTGAGTTATTCCTATGTATTTTGCTGGCGCTGTCATTAGCCTCGTGCCAGCCCAAGGAGTGGGAGCCACCTCGTCATTCCAGAAGAAGCGGATACGTTGTCTGCCTGGATTTTGGAAACATCTCCTCTCTGTACATAATTTCTTGCTAATTGCAGCCTCCTCCAGATGCTGCTGGCATTTACATGTCTTCTGCCAAATGGAACAGAATGTAAATCCAACTTTTAATACATACCAAGCTGTTGAATACAACAAATGTGCATGAAGAGGACCTGATCCATATGCATCTTATTTCACTGATGAGTTTCAGCAAGCTTAAATCAGTCAAGACATGTCAACACTTCCACACTGTGTGTACATCATTTTTTTTTTTTTTTTATTAAAAAGTCTCATTTCTCTCCTTAGAAATCATTATTTTCTAACTCTGTCCAGGCCAGTTCACCATCTCTGAGCTTCCTAAGCAGTGCTATTGGCAATTAGGATAAGGTATAGATAAGAAAAATGGACTTTGCTAGAAATCAAATCCATTACAAGTTAATCAAGATAGCATTGTTAAATCTGGCCGGCTAAATAGTTTGTGTCTTGCAAACAGACTGTGCTAAACCTTAGCTGGTTTCCAAGTGAATTAACCTTAGTTGCTGTGGGGTAAAGATGTAAGATTTTGTAAATGGGCCTTGCTGGGCCATTATCCCTTCCAAGTAAATTAAAACCATGGTTGCTGAATCCCAGCTGCTCCACAGCTAAAGCATAAGTCCCTGCAAGCTGATGTTGTTAGCCTTTGGTACATGTATCAGAAGGCTCTCACAGGAATCTCTTTCAGGGCCCAAGATATTTTGCCACCAAGGCAAATGGCACATTCACACACACACACACACATGCACATAGTATCCAAAGTTAGGAAAGTTATTTTGGCACATGAGGTAGAAAATGCCATGACCACATCTCTTGCTTCTAGCAGTCTAGTTATAATAATACTTACAATACTTACAATAATAACCAATTAAGTACCTATTTGCTGTTCTTGCACGACACCTCAAATCTGCCATGAACCTGAGAGGGCTGCCTCACTCTGGCTAATGGTAGATCCAGCCATGACTGTTCTAGATATGCAGAGAACTCATGAGTGACTGAGCAGAGCTTTAATGGGATCAAGTGGAGAGGGATTAGAGTGCCAGCAGGTCCCTGCTAGGCAATTCCAGGGAGTAAGCCAAAGCTGGGCTAGGGAAAAGCTCAGAGTCAAGGTGGACATTGTTGTTGTTGTGTGCCTTCAAGTTGTGATTCTATCATGGGGTTTTCTTGGCAAGATTTGTTTCAAGGGGTTTTCCTTTGCCTTCCTCTGAGGCTGAAAGAGTATGACTTGCCCAGAGTCTCCCAGTGGGTTTTCATAGCTGAAAATCTAGTCCAACTTTCAAACTATTATACCATACTGGCTCTCAAGGTGGACATTACTCCTATAATAATCAGAAGACAGTCATACTCCTCACTGCTAACAGAAGCTTGTTGAGGGTTCAAGTACCTTCCAGCTGAAAGTAGCTGGAAGCCATATGCATGGTGTCACAAGGTGCTTCTCCCCATATATCCCTCCTGTGTTCTCAGCTGGGAACACGTAGAAGAGCAGGGCTCCCTGATTACTGTTGAGTTGGCATAGCAATGGAGTTAAGATTGTGTCTGAACCAGGTTCTGCCTAGTCCTGTCATTAGATACAGTGAGGCAGCTGTCACCGCCATCAGATTTTGGGTGACATGATGGGTAATTTATTACCATTGTGTTTTACTGCTGAAGATGGGGAGAGGTACTTGGGGGTGGTCTCTGTTTCCTGTCCCAAAATAAGTTGCTTGGCATTTAAGTACTCTGCACCTTGGTGAGTATTATATTGCGGAGTGTACCTGCTACTGTGTCTCACAGAGCAAATGGTCTTGGTAGGCCAGCCCTACTGGAAGACTCCAAGTTGTCTAGCCCCACAGTTTGCTGTCTCTAAGAGCACAGTAGCAATTCCTTGAGGTGAAGCTTGAAAGTGTTTCTATTTTAGACTGTAATTCCCCCATTCCCCAGCCAGCATGGCTATGCCAGCTGGAGGATTCTGGGATTTGAAGTAATGTTCCCAAGCTACCATATGTACGTGTATCCTCTGTTGTCATCACTGTATGAGGCAACAAGGACAAGGATGCAACTCCATGTTGGGTTTCAAGGGAGGAGGTAGCTCTGCCTTCCCCTTTCAAACACAGTTGAATCTATTTGCAGTTCCTCAGCAACATTCTAATACAATGAGTGCCTCCTCCTCAAAAGGCTTTATTTTAGAGGATTTGCTTTTCTCCATTTCGAGTGTTTAACTAAGTAGCTTCCTGTCAGTGCTCCTTCATTTACGGATGTGTTTGGTGCCCTCCTCCTGTGTCTAGGGGCTCTAAGCAAACACACAGCAACAGTCAGCAAACAAAAATATTATCTTGCTTGCAGGGAAAAAGGAAAAAGAACTGAACAATATCTATGTGCTGAGCAGTGTTATGAATGCCTAATGATTCCCACTCAAGACACACTCCTGCTAGTTGCTAAAAAATTGTCCAGTAAACTACTTGGTGCCCTAAGAATGGAAATCAGCTGGATTTGTCATGTTTGCTCATCTGAACTTGTTTTCTAACCCACTGACTCACTTGTTTTCAGGTCCACTTTCAAAGCAGCCAGTTTGATTATAAGGGTGTGCCTTAGGCCCTTTCCGCACCTTACCGTCTTCCGGTACTGGGGTGTGGGGATCGCATGAGCAGCTTCCGGCGAGAGGCTCTCGCGTCCGGGGTCCTTCAGCTCTGCATGAGCTGTCTGCTCGCACGAGAGCCCCACCTGTTCCTTCTGCAGTGCAGCCTGGGACCTTCCCATGCTGCACTGGGGCAGGAAGTGTGACCGGCGCAGCTCTGGAGGCTCCACACACCAAATAAGTGCCCGCGGGGCCCGGGAGCAATGCGTGATCATGCACCATTTTCAGCTTCTAGTCGAAAAGATGTGCGATTGGCACCTGTCGGCCCCTGGAACATTGCGCGATTGTGAGTGTGTTGTGCGGATCGCTCTTCACAACTGCGCGATCCTCCAGGGGCCCTTTTGCATGGAAAATGCCGTGCGAAAGGGGAATAGAGGACAGGGCTCCTCTGTCATTAATAGCTGTGTGAAAGAGGGAGCACTAACAGATGACATTTGTATGGCAAACTACAGCTGCTGAAATTCCCTCTTCCACACATGTATTATAGGTACAGGAGTCCAGTCCCACTTTGCATTTGGCTACTCTAGCATACATTCAGTTTCTTATGGAGCAGTGGAGGCTGCTGGCTTTCATGTCAATGGGTTAGTGAATCTGCTGTGGAATTTGGTCTGAACTTGAAAGGAGATATCGAAGCTGCTGAACATTATTCCCCAAATAAGGGATGGCAATAATCCAATAGGATTATCAGGCTAGGTGCAAGACAGGAATTTAAGCAAAGACTCTCTGTGTCCCATCCCACCACACTGTTAAGTTCTGTTCTTTTACTCTTCTGTTCTTTTACTTCCAATAAAAATAAAAGGCTACAAGATTGCACAAGTCTTTGTCTCTGTAAAGAAATAAAGTTAAAATACAAAATTTAGTAAGTTATAAACAGTTTCCATTTTTCAAATAACAAAATTGGTGACTCTCTTCCATCTCTCCTTCCTGCACAATTGTTAAATTTATCCATGTCTCCATTCTCAAGAGTTTGAATATGCCATTCTTTTATAAGTGATAGAGATGACTGTTTCCAATGTCTGCCAAAAACAAATTTTGCAGGAGCCAGTCAATTCAAAATAAGCAATCTGTGGAGAAATATGAATTCATTTGTCCAGATTATTAAACAAGATATTTAAAGAGTTCAAACTGAAGCACAGCTCCATCACAGGGCCACAACAGTGATTTAACATATCTCCCCTAAACAAGCTTGAGCCTTAATGATTACCAGTTTCTAGAACTTGTGAATGAAAAGGAAGCCTAAAACAGAACAAATGCCTAGGGAATAAAAGCGTGTCTACCTGGGAAATTTGGAAGATCTCAGGTATTAAAGGAAACATGTGGACTCTTATAGAAGCACAGTTGGTAGGGAAATGAACAGAATTAATGCATCAGATGTATAAAAATCACAGTAAGGCAGATATTGCTGGTAAGTGGCTCATTATTGTGTTGTATTCCTAACTGTGTGCATTGCTTGTTTGTCATTGAGAAAATTGTTTGTCGTACAGCTTAACAATGGATTTTCCGCTGTTTATTGAGAGGCTTTTCCCAGTTTATAGTGAACACATAAGACCCTGATGTGTGGATCCTCATGTGCAACAGAAACTTCATCAGCTTTGCAGTGTATGCAGATACAGATATGCATACAGATCTTCTGCATACACACTAATCGAACAGTGAGTTGGCGCTGTCAGCTTTGACAACACCAGCGTTGACAACACCAGTCAGTTCTGAGAAGGCAGGAGTGGGAAGGGAGGCCTAAATTAAACCATCTTCAATCGTGTTAGCGGTGCTGACAAAGCTAAGTGTACCGACTGTTAGGTGATGATAATGATGGGGATCATCACACCTTCAAGCATACACCAGTGCTTTACAGAGTAACAAAGGCAAGAGAGAGATCCCTGCCCCAGAGAACTTACAAGCTAGATTTAGACAAGAGAACAACAAAGTGGGAGGAAGAGAATGAAACAGGAGGGACTGTGCACCATGTCTTTATCCAGCAAGGATTCCCACTTCTATGGTGCTCCTGATGTAGGATTTTTTTGCATCCATGGCTGGCATCCATTGGGATGACCTATCCATAGAGTCAGACTTCTGGCATGCATTTTTTCCCTAGGAATTACAACTGGCATAAAATGCAGATTTCTGTGTCTTGGTTGGAGCAGGTAAGTGGTATTAATATAACACCAATCTTTGTATCAGGGACTGGAAAATTTGTAGTCTTTCAGATACTGTTGGAGTGCCACTTCCATCATCCCTGCTCGATAGGTGTGCTGCTTGTGCTTGGTGGGAATAGGCCCTGGTGTTTGTGGTCATGTACATCTTTGGATTCCACTTGCTTTCTACCATGCAAGGAAGAGGGAGGATGGAGCAAAGTCACTTAATTGGTGGTAGAAAAGTTGACTGAGTCCTAAGAAGAAAAAGAGGCAAAGTTGGGTTCTTTGGTGCAGCACTGGATGGAAGTTCCACTGGGTACAGTACTGGATGGAAGTTCTACCTCTTGCTGCTACTAGCAAAACTACAATACCAAGGGTTGTGATTAGATCCATGATCTCATCGCACCACTTGACATAGCCTGCCTAGGGTCAAAAAGTAGGCTCCTAGTTTCGACCCCAAATTGCATCCCCACCCTTTCTTTGCAGACATGATGCAAGATCCTGATTGTAAACTATTCAGGCCTTGACACCAGGAGTGTGAAATATAAGCATCTTTGTCCGTATGTTTTGTTTCCCCAGCCACCAAACAGTAGCAACCTTGGGTCCAGCCTTCCCAGCTGTGGCAGTATCCATCTTCTGCAGTTTGCTTTCTGCAGAGCTCGGCAGGAGTTCTTCCTTGCAGATCTGTCTTTTAGAGGCAAATGTAAGGAACGTTGATTGCGTCCTGCTTAGATGGGCTTCCTTTGAGATATCGTTTTTCCCCTTGCCCTCCACAGTTCTATATCTGTTCTCCTTTTTTTTAAAATTACGAATTAAAATAAACAGAAAAGAAGATTCCTGATTTAGCATTCTCATGATCTCAATGTTTGTAGTAGCCAGGAAGGGCTTTATATTTTATGCTAGAGGTACGTGTGTGTATATAAAAGCAGCTGTATGCATATGTTAAGAGAGTGAGAGAGAGTATAGGTATATATACTCACATCTTATTAACTGAGGTGAGTATTTTATCCTAGTATCAAATATTAATAAAGAAAACTGCTTGCCCTGCCCTTACTGTTTCAAGTCCCATCAGCACTACTATCAGTGTTCAGATTGATAATGACATTAACACAAGTAAAACACAATTGGAATGAACAATAAATGGAAAGAGAAACTGGAGCAGCAAAGAATGAATTTGAGCCAATATAGGTATCTGCCCTTCAATTTATAGTACAGTTTCTACCTACATTTTCTCAGAAGCAAGTCGTCCCAAGTTTGAAGAAGCTTACTCACAGGAAAGTATACTATGGGATTATAGCTTTATAGTGCCATTCTGTTCATTTCTGCTCAGAATTATGCCCTATAGCGATCAATAGGGATTACTCTCAGATATGTTTGCATAGGATTATAGATTTAGGGTGCAATCTACAGCCTGTCTGCCAGTCACTAACAAGTAATAGGGTTTTGTGGAATTTCGACTCCACTAACAGAGAGAAACCCCGCTGGCAGGGCAGCTTTTACAGCCAGGGAGTCCTAGGAGTCCTAGCTAAGCTGGTAGAAAGCTCAGCTGGCATAGATGGAGCATGATTCCTCCTTTTCCATCATAATGACTGAAGGAGTTTAGCAGCTATACTCCTAAAAAGTAATGTTTCCAAGCCCTAAGCAATAAAAAGACGTAAAGCCATTTCATTCCTCCACCACCACTACACTCCGAAAAGGGCAAAGAAGTATGGCAGCGTGATGTAACTATTTTCCTCCTATTTATGCCGTTGCTAGGGGAGTGGGGAATATAAAAGCTGAAAGGGGAAATGGCATCATGAGGGAGAGCTTCTAGACCAGTGATTCCCAAACTCTAGTCCTCCAGGTTTTTTGGACTTCAACTCACAGAAGTCCCAGCTGCCTTGGCCAATGATCGGTGATTCTAGGAGCTGAAAAGTCCAAAATACCTGGAAGATCTGAGTTTGGGAAACGTTGTCCCATAACAGGAGAGGTAAATCATTGTGGTACTGAATTTTGGACCAAGATAAGAAGAGTGAGGGTCAAACTAGATGTTAAGGGAAATGTGTATTCTATGAATTAAAGTTTTCTGTCTTTCACTGAGGTTTCCCTTGTTTTGTGCTTTAGCAATCAGACTTGCTTATTAGAGCTGTGTTTACCTTCCAGGGACCAGTCACAAAATAAAGAACAGTAAGTGCAAGATACATAGCTGAGGAAAATCACCATGCTTTCACAAGCAGAAGTCTTTTATCACTTGATGGAGCACCTCTACAAAAAAGAAAGAAAGTAAGAGAACAGAACCAGAAAATATAAAGAAAGGGAAAAGGAAAAGGAAAGGCAAAAAACCCATAAAGTGCAAATTTTAAATTTTAGCGGAAGGAATAAAGAGGAAAGGAGTATATTTTTTGCAGTGCTGGGAGAGGCAGTCTTGAGACAAGCACTTTTATGTGATAACAGGGTACATGTTCATTTATCATTTATTTGTTTACAAACGGTATTGTCCTCATTTCATTATAAAAATAATCCCAGTCCTCAACAATAATACCAATAAATAATTCTGATACCAATAAAATGCAGTGGAATCACACAATCAGTGAACAAGGAAACAGAGGAATGCGCATAGCACAATTAATAACAATGTGCAAGTATGAGCAGGAAAAGGATTCAAGGTTATGGCAAAGCTTTGAGGCTGGCTAGTGGGTTGGAGGGTGATGTTGCGATGCAAAATAATGACGACGACAACGATGACGATGATTAGGTGCTTTATTGTATGTTACCTTTGTATGAGTTCTTCATCCACCCAGCCATTTTTGGAAAAAGCAACTCATAAACTCATAAGCAAAATAAAATAAAATCATTCTTGTTAAATCCATGATGATAATCTTTAATTCAGACCCACACTGGGAGCTGTTTTAAAGAGACAATTATGTTAACAGAGGGAAGGGATTATCACTAAACGAAACAGCAGCTGTGCCATCTCACTGCAAGCAGAATAGCAACTTGCACGCCTAGATCAATCCTTTATGCTACACAGTGGTTCAGACAGCAGCCCAAAGAGTGTTTACATGATCAAGAATTAAACACTTTATTAGTAGCTACTGTAGTGGGTAAGCAATGTTTGTGCAACATGACAAAACACTGAAATGAGCCTGCAAATAATAAATATCATTTGAAGCAAAGCCAAAGGTTGGACCTTATTTTATTTTATTGCCACTTGCAGTATGGACAAATCCCAGTATAACAGACAGTTAATGTTTTGAAATACAGTATTTATTACTATTCATATTGGGATGTGAGTAAGAAAGGACAATAGAGCTGGAGTGCAAGTTTAAGCAAAATTTGGACCAAATATGGATGGAATGCTGGATGGCTTCCGTGGCAGAGCATCAAAACACTCTCTTTTTCGACCATAGCTTTGGGAATCTCCCAGCCAGTCTGCCTTATGGGCCATGCCAGTTGGGGGATTCTGGGAGCTGTACTCCTCCAAAGTAAATCTTCCATGCTCAGGGAAGGATCAGTCCAGAAACAAAGCTCATTTATGAGATGCAGCCTGAACTTACAGGGTCCGTATAAAGTATGAGTGTCTCAATCTGCATGGGTGGGTGGAGACATGGTGAGTATCCCTTCCATCTGTCAGCCTGGTGTCTCCATTTGTTTCCCTAGTTGACTGTTACTCCCCTGGCTGTTTTTCACTGAGGACAGCAGAGAATACCTTTCCAATTATCATATTAAAAATTTTGCAGATTATATTGTTACTGCATCCATCTGGTCTATAGGCACTCTAGAAGTGACATAAGTAGTCAGTCAGATAGACACTCTAGGCACCTGCAATATGATTTTATTCAAAGAAGATTATGTTTATTTGATGTGTTTATACAGAAAGAAAGAAAACACTTCTAAACTGCCAAACAACCCACCCAAAATAGACAAATGCAAGTTTCCAAAGGCAAATGTATTTCTTCGCTGCATGGTGCATGTTGTTGTACCCGTCTATATTCGTTTGTTTTTAAGACTTTTTGAAAGGACTTCAAAATTATGGCAGCCACATACCTTGGTTGTGGCAGCTCCAGGCAAGAGCAGTTTGAGGTTTCAGAAGAGATGGAACAGCTTTATTGTAGTTAATCAGACTTTGAGGGGGGAAAAACTCAGCATGAGCCATTTGTGTGAACATGTGGATGGAGGCAGAGAGCATAGAGATCGACAGCCAAGTGGCCAGAGAAGCTAATTGACTGCGAGGTGGGCAGCGAGGGAGACAAGGTGGAAAGATGGTATCAAAGCCAGAAAGGTGCTGCAGTCTATGCACCAGAAAGCCCCAGCTAGCTTGAACACTGGCCATGTTCCCTTGGGTGATCTTGGAGCTCTAATACAAAAAAGAAATGCAAAACAGAACTCTTTCTCAGGCTGAGAGAATTGATCAGCAATTTTTTGGGCAAGATCGGAAAGCTAAACTGAGGCCAGAGTCTTTGGGCTCTTCCTAGAAATTATGTATCCCGGCTATGTTAGAAGGAACTAGTGGGCTGCACATGAGGCAGGGCTAATGGTATGCTGGGATTTATTTGATTCTGGTGACACGCTGTAATTCAGACCAGGGAAGGGAAAATCCATCAGTTTTGCTTTCTCCTACATCTGATTTTTAAAATCTAAAAAATGTATTGCCTCTTGCAGGATGAACAAATCCTCCCATGATAGATACTGAATGCTTTGAAATATTTGGTCCTATTTATGCTGCGTTATAGGTAACAAAGGACAAAAGCTCTGGGATACAATATGAAACACCTCTGATATGGGAAAAAATGTGGAAATCAGGTAAATTCTCCAAAAATTGATTGAAACACATAAAAACCCTGCACTGGCCAGTTTAGACAGTACAAAATGTTTCCAGACGGGACAGACGATGTTACGCTTGCCTGCCATATGGGTGTTAAAGATAAGAATCTCTTAGAAGAAAAAGATGGCGACTAATATTTACCACCAGCGTAACTGTATACACAGTGTCTCTGAGGCCATTTCTGCACTACACTGTTATAGTGCTATTATTCTGCTTTCGACATCCTATGGAATTCTGAGGTTTGTAGTTTAGGGAGGGGCATTTAGAATTCCCAGCACGAGAGCTCTTTAGCTTCAGTAAACTACACACCCCAAAATTCCACAGGATGTTGAAAATGGAATAATAGCACTATAACAGTGTAGTGAAGAAATGGCCTGAGACAGGAAGATCTAAGCCCTCAGATCTCTAGGCCTAGATAGATGAAACCCCCACATACCGGGGTCAAGATCCTCCATCAGAGGTGTTGCTACAATATTGTAGTTACCCTCATTCTCCTGTTCTGAACCCTGAAACCCACCTTAGTAGCTAGTGGTGAGTGATGGAGTTCTACAGTGCTGATGAGTGAGGACCTGCAGAATGATATGACAGCCCCCTCTCACCAGCAAGGGACAATGCAGCTAAGAGCTGCGACAGAACACCTCAGGGTCCCTGTTTTGTGCTTATCACACCATCACTTGCTGGCGTGAAGGAGAGTGTCCCACTCTCCAGGACAACAGAATTCCATCACTTGAGAGGGTTGACTATTTCTTAGGGTGAGTTTTAGGAGCATTTGTGGTCATTGCAATAGTGCCACAGTCACATATGTCAGTACAAAGCAGTTTTAATGTCACAAGTCCAGCTTACAACATTATAACAGGCCAATAGGATGCCAGCCCTACCTTTTGAAATCTCTGATTCCTTCCACCCTGCACATAAAGAAATACGTGTTGTTTTTGTGTGCCTTCATGATTTTTCTGACTTGTGGCAAACCTATTGCAGGCTTTTCTTGGCAAGAATTATTCAGACGGGATTTGCTAATGCTTTCCACTTAGGCTAAGTGAGTGTGACTTGCCTAAGCTCACCCAGTGAGTGTTCATGGCAGAATGCTGGTTCAAACCCTAGTCTCATAGGGTCCTAGTCTAGCATTCAAACTACTATACCATGCTGATTCTCAAAAATGTGTGAATATTGGTAAATCCTTAACAAAACAAAATGAAATGCAATTCTCATCCATACTTGCAATACTAATGCAAGATAGTTTACCTCTTACCAAACTATGAGCACAGCCTAGTTGGGAAATGAGATCCAGCTCAAACCATGATCCTTGGTGGAGATAGAGAGGTGCTAGAAGTATCAATGAGCATCCCTTTTCTCTCCTGTGAAATGCTGGGAGGGGATGCAACTATACCATACTGTTGTCATAGTAACCAGGCTTCAGAAAAGAAAAAGAAGGAGACTGCATTACCCCCAACGTTGGAGATACATTTTGAGAGTGACAGTGGTTCATATTCTTAAGAAATCATTCTCTTTGAAACCTGATTAAAATCACAAGGGAGAAAAAGAGACAGACCTTGGCCTCCTTTTGCCCAGATGTAAATCTGAGAGTAATGGAGAATAAAGTCAGTGGATTTGAGCATAGTTACATCAGAATGGGAAACTGAAGAATTCAGCCCTAAGTATTCACTTAGAGAAAAGAGGAGGAATCAATGTCATCTTAAATTACATAAAGGCGAGGAAAGTACTGCAGCCAAACTATGGAGCTTTGTTCTGTTTCTTTTTCTTTTCTGAAAGTTTCTTGATTAGTTCTCTCTTCCGTCTACTCTTACCCTTTCTGCTTTTTGCCCTACATAAGAGCTCAAGACGGGGTGGCCTTGTGCCCTGCTTTGTAGAGGGCAGTCCTTTGTGGAAGAATGTCCTGCATTCGAAGGGCTTCCTAGTCTATGTCTGGTTTAGAGGTAACTAGTCATAAGAAGGGAGAGCAAGGAATGATCTTGAAGTTGCTGAGCACTTCAACAGCAGATGGAGAAGGCACGCAGGTCACCTGGTCTCATCACAGTTTTCTTCATCAGAGATGGAGGAATATTCATTATTATAAATTCCCAAGTCAAAAAAATGAAAGGCTTTCTCGAAAGTTGACAAACCTAATTGAGAAGGATAATAGAGTGAGAATCTTATGTAATTTTTTTCCAGTATTTAAACATCCCAAAGTGTTGCGGAGGAATTATTCTGTATATTATTCTGTGGGTGGGGTTTTTTTGCACTCAAAGCCCTGTTTTCTGCACAGAAAACTATTTTTTCCATTGCAGAAAACAGAAACATAACTCATGTGTTTTTCTCTGCAAAATAATTCCTCTACAGTGCTTTGAGATGTTAGAATACAGGCAGAATACTGCAAAAGAATATTCATTTTCTCCCACAGGAGAACACATCTATAATTATTTGTCCCCAGATGCAGTAATGAAATAGTTGAGGATTTACATTCTGGTTCTCCATTATGGGGAGGTATAGTATATTTCTCTTTCAATATTTGCATTGATTTCTAAATGTGCCACTTGTACGTATACATTAGCATCGGGGTGCAAATCTGTGTGCCTCTTGTTCTCATAGGTGAGAACAAGAAGCTTCAAAAATTTTCTCACCACATTCTCAATGAGAGTTTTCATATCTGTAAGCTCAAATTTGATGCGAATTGTGCAGATGATTTCTGCATAGACTTGATTGCTGCTGCCTTATTGCAAAGCCTTTCTTTTTTAAAGAAGCATTGGAGGGGTTGTTCCCATCTTTCTAATCAAGAAACCTGTCCTGTGCTTGCTCTCACTATGTGTGTATCACTCCTCCCAGGCAAAAGATACCTTTGCAACCAATAGTGGCAGCCTTGAGGAGGAAAACTGTCCATATTTTGCTGTTGCACAGGAGCTAGCAAATCTCATGGTAGTTGTTAATTTCTCACACTCCAGTTGGATTTCTGTTAGTGTTGTTCACATGGATATGTTCCCTTACAAATGCAGTTGTATTTTTTCGCTCTTGTGCTACAGATGTATTCAGTTCATGGTTATGAAAGCAACATTCTCCAAGTATAGCCATTTCACATACAGTTGCAGATTCTTGGATGATACATCACTACTGCCAGTGTCTTCAGTGGGATTGGGAGAACAGGCATTGTGTGTTCCCTGTTACACAATGGGCCAGTAAGCAAGGTGCATTGGGAGATACCCAGCTGGCTGCATCATGGTGATATGTGGCACAGAAATGGTCTAGTGCAATCACCAAGTGAGTGTAGATTTCAAATCCACAAGCACAATGTATGATCTTGGCCTCTGCTCTCCAGGAGTGAGAACTTTTTTCAAATCATTCTTCACACCCCTAATTAATATATGAAAATTTTATAGAAATCTGTGCTCTTCCTTTTGTGGGGGGGAATGCACACATGTGTTTACATACATAGGACAGCCTAGCTTAGAGACTGCTGTGTTATCTTGTCAGTTTCTGGTATTTCCATTTGCAAGAAAGAGTTGCTGCTCTTTTATGTGGAAGCTGGGAAATCTTGGAGATTTCATCACAATTATTATAGGCTCCTTCAAGTCCTCAGAGGCTCTCAACACAGCCTCTATTGTGTTGGTGGCAGAAAGACACTTCCTCATTACATCATCAGTTGATTCAAATGCCTTAATGGAAATATCTTTTTCTGCCTCCAGGAAACCTTTTCCACATTGAGTCATCCTTTGAGGATCCCCCAGAGTGTTGCCTAGGTATCTTAGGACATGTTTTTGCAAGTGCTTCCAGCTTGTGTGGAGCATTAATAAGCCTCTTGGACCACACTTTTGCCCAGCTTCATTGAGAAATGCCACCTTGATCTCTCTGGCTGTCCTTTGGTAACCGATTATGGCAGACAAAGACAGCTGGTGGGTGGGGGTGTAGAGCCCTCTTTTCTTTCTGAGAAGTTTCTTTGTTGTTACTGATCTTTTCATTGTGGATCCCTGGAGAAGCTGTTCCAAGGAACCAAAGTTCCCAGAACTCAACGTAATGAAATCATTGCTCTAAAGAAGCAGCAGGAGAGAGAAACAGAGCAAGCAGGCCACGCTCGCTTTTATCGTGCTTTCCCACACTCACTTTTATCATGCTTTCCAATGTAACCTTCAAAAGAGGAACATACATGGATTGTGCTAGCTACAGTTGCAGAGGTGTCTGCAGCATTCTTGTCATGCCAGATTCTTTTAGAAAGGAACATTAAACATATAGAAAGAGAAAGGAAAAGTACTTGCACTTTCTTAGCTGCTGCTTCTATATGAAGGTGTCTGAATCAAACCATTAGACAGGTTGGGGCTGTGTCTTTTGGCTGCCCATGGTTCTTCTGCAAGGCCTTTGATAAGAGGCTTTCCCCAACCTGCTGTGGCTACTTGGAATCATATTGTATTGGTCAGAGGATTCAAGCTGAGACCTTTACACATTGAAAGTATTTGCTCTAACTCGGTGCTCAGAAAGTTGCTTTAAATGTTACTCATTACACAGAGTGGGGGGGTTAACATCATTACTAACCGTTGAGTTAATTGCAAAAAGAATGTTATAATGCTCAGAACCACCAAAAGTAATGGCCAAGCCCATAGCACCATGCTTGCGTAGTGTAAATATACACTTAAGTATTTACAGAGTGGTTGCAGTGCAACATCCTTCTGCAAGATGCCAACGTTATGCTACCAATTATGTACCTGTTAGTGTGCCTTTTGTTATCCCACTGGCTGTTTCTCCAATCCCAATGAAGAATGCACTGAAAAATACTTACATACCATTCCAGGTATACTCAACTGCATGGCTGGAATCTTGTTGGTTAGTCCTAGTGGTCCCATTCATTCAGTTGTTGAAAGGTGAATCCACATATAAGTCAACCAACTGATTCATTAGCTCTACTCTAGTTGGGATTAACAATGAGATTTAAGTCTGTGTGAAATGGTTACACTTCTAGAAATGAGTATGTCCATTGTGCAACTGCCAGAAAAGTACAACCACATATTCAAGGGAACTTACATGTGTTTCTGCCATCAACAGGATTCTGACCAAAGTATTACGGGCTATATTGTTATGTGCAGCATGTTACTTCAAAGCTCTGTTCTGCTCTGGAGCTATAGGACTTCCATTACAACCCCATTACAACATTTTACAAGTGTCCAAGCAGGCTGGGATTTCATGCTTTGTTGACATGCCTTACCTTTCTTCCTCAACCTTCCGTTTAGCCCCTTCTTTCCTTCTTTCCCCACCCCATCCTTTCCCCATTTGCTTGCTTTTTCCCATCCATCCCACTTTCCAGAGGTTGCCAGCAGTATAAATGACTAGTGTTCTGGAAGCTCATAGCTTGCATGTCAATGGGGATTTGCTTCAGGGTTTTCCCTGAGCTTTCAGAGAAGTAGCCAAATTGCTGAACTTTATCCTCAAAAGAGATTCAGCACTTTGGATAGCTCTTTTGAAGTTAATTCACAATGGACTGAAACCTTTTTGGCAATGGAAGCCACCAACAGTCACTGGAATGGAATGGAATGCACCTTTTTCTTTTTTTTAATTATGTATCTTTACTCAGTTATGTGATCCACAGAGAGCCTTCTGCATGCATATGTTGATGCGCAGCACAAGTTCTGCACCTTTAGCACACTGTACCCAGCTTCAGCTTCAGATACAACAACATTCAAAATCCATAAAACAGCAATATCTTTATTGGGCCAATCCAAAATGCACAAAATACATCATGCAAGCTTTCAAAGCCCCACTGGTTTCTTCATCAGACAAAAGTGTTAAAAATCATACAGGAGAAGAAGAAAAAATTGTTAGAGTCAAGGGCCTACATTTTGCCAAGATGTTGTTTTTGTTGTTGCCAGTTAGGATGGTCTGGAGGCGTATCAGTGCAGTCAGAGGTCACTCCTCTCTTTGCCCATGTGCGCACTGGGAGACAAAGAGTTATAAAATCTAGGTAATAAAATTTCAACTCTAGTGTAGTTGAAATTTTATTGCCTGGATTTTATTGCCTTCTGAACAGGTGGTCTGGTCTTTATTTCTTCAAAAAGAGTAACATAGAGTCTAGGCAACAAGAAAAGATTTGCAGGGAGGGCACAGTTCCACTGTAATTTCAATTAAATTCCTGATGTGCCCACTTCAGATGTTGACAGCTGGATTGCCCAAAGATTAACACAAGGAAACCATGGATTTTTACAGTCATCTTCTGAAACATCATGTGTTTTTATGGCAAAAATCTTTTGGAGAATTCCAGTATTTGAATGGGTCTGAAAATGATCCTCAACTATTCCAGAGTAATATATTACCACTGTTCCTAGACTGCATGCTGGGTTCAAGAGGTAGCACACCATGGGGGTGTCATAAATTTCCCTTCACCCATAGGAAGATTCTTTGGCAGGAGCACATAATGAGAGCGGACGCTGTTGGGAGCAAATGACAAGCACTCATGTGTTATGCAATGTGTTGATATTCCTGTCTTTTGAAGCATCTTAGGGAGTGTGGAAAGGTTCCATTTATCACCTTACTTAACAAAAACTCGCATGTGTCATTCTCTGGTAAATAATCCTGTGCTGGGTGTTAGCTGGAAAATTTATTCCTTGGGGAGACAGAGACAAAGAATGTCGCTGTCTGTTTTCGTAATATTCTTGTTGACTTGATTTGTATAGAGTTGGCATACAGAAGTAAGGGGAGAGTTGCAAAAGGGGGAACCCCCTCCCATTTAATTTTGGGGACAGTCTAGAGAATTAGCCAATTACACCCTCTTGACAGCACAAACTGCCAACTACATCAACCAATTTGAAGGCTGATGCACACATTTATGTACATTACTACATTACTGCCCAGGTTCTAAGTAAGTGCTGTATATCTCAGAGACACTCACTAGCACTAGCACTATTATTCAAGCTGTCTTTGGATTTGGAAGCACGATCTGGGGTTAATATTTAGTTTTTCACTTTGCATATGCTCAAATGTATTTGAAAAGGGCTACTGGAGCTGAGTCCCCAATAAGAAGCCCTGGAAATGGATAATTTGTATGTCTTGAGAGGCCTCCTTTCCTCCTGAAACTGTTCCTTTTCATTACTTCATGTAGAACTCCCCTAGTTTTTTTGTGTGTGGATGTGGGTGTATGTGTGTCTTGTTGTTACTCAAGGCAGCTTTGAATTGCCAGAGACAAAAGATGGAATTTACATGGATTTAAATGGAAAAAGAACCCACGGTTTTGCTGGCAGTTTTTAATTAAGCTAGGATTTCTCCTATAGCAGTGTCTACAGAGCCATAAAAAACTTTGGAGGTTGATTAAACAAGTGTAGCTCTCTTGCAACAACACACACTCTCTCAGATATAATAAAGAGATGAGCTAGAATAGCAAAATTGTATGCAGAACAGCAGACAGTAACAAACGGCTCGCAATCCTTTATTTGTTAATTTGACAATGCAGAGAAATTTCTCTGCTGGAAACCCTCTCTCAGCACAAGGCAGAGTGGAAAGAAGACATTAGTTAATTTAGAACCAAGTCAAGAGGAGGGCATCTCATTTCTGGATAACGTGTTCACAGCATTTTAACCTCTCTTCTGCCTGAAAACTCAGTGAGGGTTAATACAATGATGGGGGGAAAGAAATACAGAGCATTTATGCCATAAGCCACACAAAGAGGAAAAATTAGTTTTTTTCCTGGGCTGAGTCATTAAGAGGCAGCAAGGAATACTCATGGGCAATTTGACTATTGTTTGAGTCATGTGTGTCTGCTGCAGTGGTTGCCCAAAGTCTGTTTTTTTGCCTAGTCTAGCCAGAGACCTGCTAAGAAATTTCTCGGAAGAACTTTTATTAGAGGCTGAAGCTACTTTGGCACTAGAACTACCATTAGCAGCCCATACTCTGAGCAGGTAATGAGGTATCCTTCTGCGTTTGGACCGTGAGCCAGCCCTCAGCACTCCATCCTCTGTTCTTCCTTCTGTGTCCTTTTAATGTTCACACAAATTGTGAAACTTCAGACAGATGATTATTACAACAAAGGCTCCTCTTTCCTCCACAAGAAAGGAACAATGCAATCCTGTGGTTCTGCTGGACTGGTGGCTGCTAATGCTTGCATAATGTCAGTGTAATGTAGTCATTCATAAGCCTATGCACGTAAAGAGCAAATGATGCTAAACAAGACAATGAGCAACAAAAAGAAGCAGAATGTAAGAAACTATCATCATCCCTTGCTGTTGCTTTTATAAGCTAAGCTGGACCCTTCTCCCCTCTTAGAGACCATTGGAATCAACTGCCCTTTAAAGCAGAGAAGCATGTGCTCGAGGGAGAGGGGCGGTCATTTGGGTCCCCTGAACCGTCCCAGGAATGACAGGATCAACACAAAGCTGGTGGCCCCATTCTATAGTTTCAGGGGTGGGGAACCTTAGGCCTCAGGCCCAGATATGGCCTTTTGGATTTTGAATCATAGAATCATAGAGTTGGAAGAGACCACAAAGGCCATTGAGTTCAACCACCTGCCACACAATCAAAGCATTCCAAACCATCCAGCCTCTGTTTAAAAACCTCCAAAGTAGACTCCACCACACGCTGAGGCAGAGTATTTTGCCGTTGAACTGCTCTTACCATCAGGAAGTTCTCCCTAATGTTTAGATGGAATCCCTTTTCCTGAAGTTTGAAGCCACTGCTCCATGTCCTAGTCTCTGGCACAGCAGAAACAAGCTTGCTCCATCTTCCATATGACATCCCTTCAAATATTTAAACATAGCTATCATGTCTCTTCTTAACCTTCTCTTCTCCAGGCTAAACATAAACAGCTCCCTAAACCTCTCCTCATATAGCATGGTTTCCAGGTCTATAACTATTTTTTTTGTCACCTTCCTTTGGACATTTTCCAGCTTGTCAGTATTTTTCTTGAACTGTGGTGCCTAGAACTTGACACAGTATTCCAAGTGGGATCTAACCAACACAGAATAGAGTGGTACCAATACTGTCTTTGAACTAGACACTATACTCCTATTGATGCTAGACATCTGGAATTTCTGAGATTGCCATGCCCTCTTCCCTGTTACATCATCCTGCAATGGTCCTTTTCCTTCATCTAAAATATTGAAATTAGGGTTCCCTGGTCTCAGAGCATGTCCCCTCTTCTCCAGTCCTCAGGACAAAGGTATCCTGTGCTGACTTACAGCTCCGTAATTAAAGCCTCTTATCAGCAGCCATGAGCAAAGTTTAGAATAGTTTGTTAGCAATTGTTTTGCAGTCTGAGTCCACAATAAATCCAGAGTGACAGTCCAGTATAGAAAGTCTAAACACAAGGCAAAAGTCAAGGTTTCTAGGAGCACATGCAAGGAATCCAAATGTAAGCTGGGTTGCTTCCACTGATAGGAACGGTTGTCTGCAACAACTTCTTCCCATTTTGGCCCCTCTTTATATAGGCTGAGAGCCTCTCCCAGCTGTTAGCCTAATTAATGAGTCCTTATGATATAAATGCTCTGAGACTCCTGGGCTCTCCCTTTTCCACCTACACTGATTGTATTGTCCTTCTCATGTCTCTATGTTGTGACTGTTAGGAAGGATCTTTTCTGGGTCTTGGTGTTACTGCATTAATTCAAAATCACACCAGGGTTTTTAGCAGCAAAAAAAGTAAAGAATTTATTAAATGATTTCCCCTTGTACAAGAGGGGAGCAGTTGTGCATCAGGCACTAAAAATATACTACTCCAAAGAAAATGGCTACACACAGGTAGCTTTATACCCTGCTAAGCATCCATTATAGAAGCAAGAAATGCTAATTATTAGCTGATCCAAATACATACGTATAGGAACTATGTCATGAATACATTATTATGTCAACATACAAGCACTACGCATGTGCATATCGGTGGTCCCAACTTATAATACAAGATTCCACCCTGGGGGTGTGATTTTTAATATTAAAATGAAGCTTTATGAGGCTCTCGGTCAGCAAAGTTCATCTCTTGTGGTCACTCCCCCTCCCCTTCTCCTAGTTTGGCCTACTCTGGATGCTCAAACCCACAAAGTCTACCTCTCTTTCACACCCGTTGAGCATACTCAGTTAGTTATCTCTTTTACTATCTACCGTTGCTCTACTTGGCTTCTTGTTATTCTAAGTTCTGCAAGCTGGTTTTCCTGTTATCTGCATCCAGCTGCAAGCATAAGCATTCTTCTTGTTCTCCCTGGTCCTGTTGCTCTTTTTCCTAATTCAATGTGCTTGCTATTAAACTACTGATTAATTATTTCCTAATTATTATGCCCCTACACTGGGACAGGGGCATGACAAAGTGGGGGCGGGAGTGAGAGTGCTCCCTTGAAAAGTGTCTGTGTATGAGTATTCCTTATTGTTAGCCAGTATTTTTTATTGGAATGGCATACACTGTGCAACTGGGGTTGATGCTTGCTGTGTCATCCTTAATGATGTTTTCACCTGTGAAGAGATCCATGACTTAAACCCAGAAAGCCAGGTTGAGAGCATTTGGGTAAGAATTAAGGCAGCGAGAAACAATAGGGATATTCTGGTGGGAGTTTACTACAGACCTCCAACCCAGGCTGAGGACTTTGATGACGCCTTCCTCAACCAAATGACTGCACATTCAAAAAGGAGAGATACAGTAATAGTAGGAGATTTCAATTATCCGGATATATACTGGCAGTCAAACTCTGCCAAGACAGCCAGGTCCAGCAAGTTTCTTGCTTGTCTTGCAGACAACTTCATGGTCCAGAAGGTGGAAGAGGCAACAAGGGGATCAAATATTCTAGATCTGATCCTGACCAACAGGGATTACCTTGTTAATGAGGTAGAAGTGGTTGGATCTTTAGGGGGAAGTGACCATGCCCTATTGGAATTTGGCATTCAGTGGGAAGGAGAAGATAAGTGTAGCCAGACACTCATCTTAGATTTTAAAAAAGCAGACTTCTGTAAACTTAGGGAGCTGCTGGCTGTAATTCCGTGGTCAAGAATAGTGAAAGGGAAAGGAGTTCAGGAGGCATGGGAGTTCCTTAAAAAGGAGATATTGAAGGCACAGTCTAAAACTGTGCCAATAAGGAGGAAACATGGAAGGCATCTGAAGAAACCAGAATGGTTGACTAAAGAACTCTCAGCTGAGCTAAGTGTTAAGAGAAACATGTATAGGAAATGGAAGAAGGGGGAAACCACCAAAGAAGAATTTAAGCAAGTAGCCAGGAGATGTAGGGAGGAGGTCAGAAAGGCTAAAGCACAGAACGAACTTAGGCTGGCCAGAGACATTAAAAACAATAAAAAGGGCTCTTTTAAATACGTCCGCAGCAAAAGGAAAAAGAAGGAGATGATAGGGTCGCTGTGCAGAGAAGATGGTGAATTACTAACAGAGGGAAGAGAAAAGGCAGAACTTCTTAACACCTTCTTTGCCTCAGTTTTTCCCCAGAAGGATACAAGTACTCAACCTGGCGGTTGGGGAGCAGGTGAGGAAGCAGGGGAAATGAGGCACATAATAGCTAGAGAGGTGGTACAGGAATACCTGGCCACACTGGATGAATTTAAGTCTCCAGGGCCAGACGAATTGCATCCTAGGATATTAAAAGAGCTGGCAGAGGTCATTTCAGAACCACTTGCTATAATCTTTGAAAAATCTTGGAGGACAGGAGAAGTTCCAGCAGACTGGAAGAGAGCAAATGTTGTCCCCATCTTCAAGAAGGGAAAAAAAGAGGACCCAAATAGTTATCGCCCAGTCAGCCTGACATCAGTACCTGGAAAGATCCTGGAGCAGATCATTAAGCAGTCAGTTTCTAATCACTTAGAAAGCAAGGCGGTAATCATGAGAAGTCAACGTGGATTTCTCAAAAATAAGTCATGCCAGACTAATCTTATCTCTTTTTATGATAGAGTTACTAGCTTGATAGATGAAGGGAATGCTGTGGATGTAGCATATCTTGATTTCAGTAAGGCCTTTGACAAAGTTCCCCATGACATTCTTGCAAAGAAACTAGTAAAATGTGGGCTGGACAGGGCTACTGTTAGTTGGATTTGTAATTGGTTGACCGACCGAACCCAAAGGGTGATCACGAATGGCTGCTTTTCATCCTGGAGAGAAGTGACTAGTGGGGTGCCACAGGGTTCTGTCCTGGGCCCAGTGCTGTTCAATATTTTTATCAACGACTTGGGTGAAGGAATAGAGGGCATGCTCATCAAATTTGCAGATGACACCAAATTGGGAGGGGTTGCTAATACGCCAAAGGACAGGATCAAAATTCAAAATGACCTGGATAGATTGGAGAGCTGGGCCAAGGCTAACAAAATGAAATCCAACAGAGAGAAGTGTAAGGTCCTACACTTAGGTAGAAAAAATGGAATACAGAAATATAGGATGGGGGACATGTGGCTGGATAGCAGTACATGTGAAAGGGATCTAGGAGTCTTCATAGACCACAAGCTGAACATGAGTCAGCAGTGTGATGCGGCAGCCAAGAAAGCCAATGCAATTCTCAGCTGCATCAATAGGAATATGGTGTCTTTATCGAGGGAGGTACTGATACCACTCTACTCTGCTTTGGTTAGACCTCATCTTGAATACTGTGTCCAGTTCTGTGCACCCCAGTTCAAGAAGGACATGGTCAAGCTGGAGCAAGTCCAGAGGAGGGTGACCAAAATGGTGAGAGGTCTGGATGCCATGCCCTATGAGGATAGACTTAGAGAGCTGGGTATGTTTAGTCTGCAGAAGAGAAGATTAAAGATTAAATAGCCATGTTTAAATATTTGAAGGGATGCCATGTAGAGGAAGGAGAGGCTTTGTTTTCTTCTGCTTCAGAGACCAGGACAAGGAGTAATGGATTCAAGCTGCAGGAAAGGAGATTCCACCTGAACCTCAGGAAGAACTTCCTGACAGTCAGGGCTGTCCGGCAGTGGAACATGCTGCCTCGGAGTGTAGTGGAGTCTCCTTCCTTGGAGGTTTTTAAGCAGAGGCTAGATGGCCATCTGTCGGGAGTGTTTTGAGGGTGTTGCTGCATAGCAGGGGGTTGGACTGGATGGCCCATGTGGTCTCTTCCAACTCTACATTTCTATAATTCTATGATTCTGTGATTCTATAATGACATCACCAGGGTCTGTCCCCTCTGACACCACAATAGATTCTCCATAAATCTCCGGTTTTGATGCGTAAATCCCAGTGCCTGGAACAGTACTCACCTGACAAGCCTGGCTGCAATTAGCCTCTCTCTGAGGTTTAGGACCTTTTCACACAGCATTTGCCATGCAAAAGGGCCCCTGGAGCATTGTGCAATTGTGAGGAGTGGTCCACATGACGCGCTCACAATCACGTGATGCTGCTGGGGCCGACAGGCGCCGATTGCACACTGTTTCATTTTCAGCTTTGAGCCGAAAATGGTGCATGATTGCACATCGCTCTGGGGCCCCGCACGCACTTACCATGCGTGCAGAGCTCCGGAGCCAAGGTGCTCGCGCTTCGTGCCCCAGCGCAGGAAAATCCCAGGCTGCACTGCGGAAGGAAGAGGAGGGGCTCTCATGCTGCCTGTTCGCGAGCTGAAGCAACGGGGGTGCGGGAGCATCTCACAAGAGGCTGCTCACACGATCCTCGCACCCCAGCGCTGATAACAGGTAAGCTGCGGAAAGGGCCCTAGTTACCAACAGTTAAGATCTTTAAGCTGAAATAGGCTGGTTTCTCTGGTTTTAACCCCTTTGCCTTTGAAGTGCCTTATTGGAAACTGGAGTTGGCCCTTGAGCCAAAAAAGATGCCCCAACTTTGTCAGGCAAATGATTTCTAGCAATATTACGACCATTTTGAAGAAGGCTGGGTCACTAGCCTATTTTTGGAGATCCTAGACAGTCTGTTTTTGAATAGTGAGCAGTCTATTTCTATCACAGCTGGTCATGACAAGAACCATATAATGCAAAGAAAAGATGCCCAGGTTTATTTAATTTCCTCATCCTTGCTCTTCTCTGTTGTGTCTTTTTAGATTGGAAGCCAGCCTAAGCACAGTGACTGTTTTGTATTTATTGGTTTGTAAGCTGCTCTGGGAGCTTTGCAATTATTAAAAAAGAGGGTGTAAATGTTTGGGGGAACAAAAAAAAAAATAAAAAGAATGCCTTTGGATTTTCAATCTAAATGTTGTTTTAGGAAGCACTGGGGAGTGCTGGAGGGGTAAGGAGTGAAAAAAACAATGTTTAGTTATGTACTGTTGGTATCTGATACCACATAAACTCCTAAACATTTGAAAGATAGACATGATTCTTTGCTGGAGACGCAGAGAGGCATGGCAGTGGCCTGAAATTAAGGACTATGTCAGCAAGGGGCTACATGTTATTTAAAATCCCTTCAAGGTATGCAATATGAATGGATCTTTATAGAGATATTTCAAATGAACTGCTAAAGACTGTGAAGCTAGAATATATATATGTGTATATATATATATATATATATGTATATATATAGGGAGACAAAGAGAGAGAGAAAGAGAGAATTTATTCTCTGTGGATACATTTAAAGATATCACTGTGAGAAGGGCAGAGTCAGTTTCACTGTTACATAAAGAGACAGATGTCTTTTATTCATTTGTGAAATCTTTAAAAACAAAACTGATTATGCCGGTTTTCAGCACAGTGGAGCTAGAGTAGAGAAAGTCTACATGCAGAGGACAGCGATTGTGTGTGACATGCTGTCAAATCCCAAAGCCATCTTCCTTTCCCATCCTCATCTCCAGAGTAGATTGCTTTAAAAAAAAAAAAAGGATGAATATAAAACAGAATAAGCAGAGGTTTGGATTAACTAATTAATTGCAATTAATTCTTTTCCCCATAACTACACTGTAAATATGTTACTTTGCAACTGCAACATGCTGAGAGATGGCTGGACTCCATTTGTAGTACAACTGTAATTTTTTAAAGTTGCTTTCATAGTTATGGGGATGTGGTTTCCCTAAGAAGGACACCATATGGCTCTTGTGCTTCTGGCTGTGTTGTTTGCTTGTTGTTAGGTAATGACATGGTAGCTGGGAAGATAACGAATATTGTACCACTGGCTAGCTGCTTGATAGCATTCAGGTGATGGACAGGAGTCCAAGGGGCCTCTTGGGACCACACTGGGATTACGACAAATGGCATGCCGACCAAAGGTAATGTCTTGTTTAAGGCTGGCAAGTTCCCAGGTGACCACACCTGTAGTCCACAAGACCTAGTAGGAAAAATCCAGGCTAGTCTCAAGGCTTACACAGGGTTACAAGCAGAAGCATAATCCAGGAAGTTCAAGTTTCAAAGGGAAGAAGCAGTCCTGAACAAAGTCCAATGGTGAAAAGAGAGTTACTCTGCAAGCCATAGGATCACCTAAGAAACCCCACACCACAGAAACCTTTGGAAGATCCCTGGTACAGACTGAAGAAATCGTTATACGCAACCTCCAAAAAGAATAGCATGAGTGCACACAGAGGCTACCACAATTGGCAACTACCTTCTTCCCCAAAAAACATATCGGGTTATATCATCAGAACTGAAACTTCTTTAAACTAATCTAGAAGAGCCCATGATGGAATACAGTTTTCATAAGTCCTAGAAACCAGTACAATCAGAGGTGAAGAATGATGGGAACTGGAGCCCAACAACGCCTTTTAGGGCCACATGCTCCCCCTGCCTACTTTAAGAGAAACTCAAACTTGTTAGACAATCTCACAAAAGTTACTAAAAATTACAGCCTTTTGTAGCTGAGCTGCTAAGAAGACAATAAATTCTCAGCAGGCTGGTTTTAAGGTGAGGGGAGAGCTTTCCGCGGTGGAATGGAATGGCAGTGCTCCATCCGAAGCTGGCAATGGAGGGGGACTGATAGCTGAATCAGCATTTGATTCAATCATGTTGTTTAAGCAGCTGAGGAGAAGCCAGGCTTATACTGTGGGTGAAGAACCCACTCTGACTTCTCTTTTTATAGCAAATCTTTCCTCACCCTAAATTTATCAGCATCAACAAAGATCTTGATTGCTCATCACCAGGGTGGGCTGAATTCAGTCTTTTATGATGTTGAAAGTTATAGACCCTTTCTGCACTACACTGTTAGAGTGCTATTATTCCACTTTCAACATCCTGTGGAATTCTGGGGTTTGTAGTTTCCTGAGGCCAAAGAGCTCTCTGGCTGAGAATTCTAAATGCCCCTCCCTAAACTGCAAACCCCAGGATTCCATAGGATGTTGAAAGCGAAATACGAGCACTATAACAGTGTAGTGCGGAAATGGCCATAATGTTGTAGACACTTAAGATCTCAAAGTTATACATGCCTTTCAGATTCAAATCAAAACTTGCTAAATGAAGAAGCCAATTTCTGAACTGGAAGACCAGTCTAGAAGGAAGAGAAAACTTGGTGAGTCATGGATCTGTTGGGCTAGAGAACAAGAAAAGATTAGGGAAGAAGGAAGCAGTTTCTGTGAGGGTGAGTTTGGCTCCTAAACCTATCAGAATTGCTCACTCCTGTCCTAGAAGGACTGAGACTCTCTGCAGCCAACAATTCAGATATTAACAATGTTGTTGGTGTTGTTGTTTCTGTTGTTGTTTTAAAACACTCTTTAGAGTTTGGTACCAGCTGGCAGCACGTTATATCAATTTTCATGTTTAACCAAGTATGATGTCCACAATGACACTGAGACCTCATGGTTCTGCAAGTTCTCATGGTATCCTTCTATTCTGTTTTGCTCAGACCTCACCCAGAGTACTGCATTCAGTTCTGGGACACTACCATTGAATGTGGTCAAACTGGGACTTGCCTGAAAGGGGACTAAGATGATAGGGATCCTGGATAATAAGTCCTAAGAGAAAAGGTTGTAGGAGCTGGACACATTCGACCTATTGTAATAAGAGACAATGCAATAGCTAGTGAGGTAAATAATACAGATTTTCTTGTCCTAGTCAAGCAAGGATGTTTCAACACATCAAGACATGCCATTAAGAAAATGGTCAACCACTATGAGATTTTGTACTGTTTTCTCTTCAGGATACTGGCTTTTGTAAGGTTTCTCCAGCATCTCTATGGGCTGCAGACTAGGTTAGGGATGTAGAACGGAGCAGAGTGCATGCCCATAGAGCACGTGCTGTGTCTTCCCCATGCCTCCTCAACATGCGCCAGGGATAAGGAGACTCAAGAAGAACAGCCAAGAGCAGCTATTGCCCCTCCACTAAAGTCAGCCCTATCATTATGCAGAGTGAGCTGACTACCTGATGGTGCATGATGTAGGGAAGCAGCAGTCACAGGCCCTCCGTTGTTTCTCTCTCCAGCCCCCTAGGCATTGTCTTCTCTTGAATTAGAGAACTGTGTGTGCACCACACAGCCTGTTCTGTTTCCACAAGCTAGCCTGCTATCCTCAGTTGTGGTGGAGGATTCTGTCTCATTGCTAGTGTCAAACTAAAATTCAGCTGCCAGTCTAGTCAGTTATGCACATGAAATGGAAGAGAGACATCATCTTTCCTTTTGCTTCAGGCAGGAAAATCTCTTAGATTGGGCTGGCCTTCTATTTCTTCAGGAAGGGGATGCCTCACTCTTTCTTGCAGTGGGGCCAGCCTGAAAAAGAGCTTGGTTCAAAGTATGCTGGACTGAATAATTTTTTTTTTTTTACTTCTGTGTCCCTGGAGGTCACCTGCCTGCCTACCTGCCTTTCTTCCTGCTCTGCACAGAGGTTGGGCCAGGAAAATCTAGCCTGGTTGAAGCCTTGCCAACAATGCTTCCAACAATGCTTAGATGAATGGGATTATTTGTGTACGCATACACCCAACTGCTCTCCACCTCTGTTTTTCAGTTCATGTCTGTGTATTTAAAACAAATATACAGGCAGAAAGAAATAAAAAGTGTGTGTGATGGGAGAGGAACAGAAAAGGAAAGGAAAACATAAATTCCCTGTAGTATGGATAATGTTCTTTTAGTGCTTCAGGCTCTCTGCTTTAAGAATAGCAAATGAAACAGAAGAATTTTCTTGCTGCCATTTTGAGAACCCACACAAAAAAGAGGAAGGAGAAAGGCTGGGGAACCTAAACTCCATGTTGACAGAGTGCAGGGAGATAAAAAGAAAAGAGCAAAAACATTTTCTAATAAAGTCAGGTCTTTGGGAGAGCTGAAACAGCCCCCTGATAGACCTTGACGGTGTATGCGGTTGCCATCCAATTACCTTTCTGACCAAAATAGCATTATTATAGGGCTCTCTGAATAGCAACATTAGAAAGAAAGTGACAGCAGAATCTTCAGTCTCATTTCAGTCATTTGATACACTGTAGTGTCTTTTAAATGGAATGACCCAAATCAGAAATATTTGCCCCAAAACACTGACCTAAAGGGTGCAGGCCAACAAGGCTCAGTTTTCTGATTTTTAATTTAAAAAAAAAAAAAAAGATGGCAAAGAACCTTTCTTTTTCAGGAGCTTTGTGGGTTATAGTTGGTCTTTTTGATTTTATAACTTTAGAATTTTATTGTGTGTTTTATGATTTTGCTAGTGGATTTTACAGGAGTATCTTTATTTTCCAATTTTATTGTACACTGCTGTGGAGGCTCCTATTGATGGAACAGTGGGAGACAGGGGATGACAATGACAACAACAACAATTTTAAAAAGTGTGCAGCTGCTAAAACTCCAAATTTAATACTCAAAGAACCAATAGACACTGTCAGATATATCACAGTTTTGTTTTGCATAGTCTATTCTGCTCCTCAAAAGCCAGTTTTGCAACAAATCCAGAATAAGGGCATCAGGAAAGTTGAGAGAATGGAGGTTGAGGCTGAAAGTAGCCTTGCGTATACAACAAGAAAAAGCGAATACCTGCAGACCTTCAGGCTAGCATCAAGGACTCATTTATTTCACTTTCTCACCTACCTTACAGGATCAGGCCAAGATCTGCTAATCCTCTTTTCTCTACAAGAGGTCAGATATGGAGACCAAATTTTGCTGATGATTCAGATTTTGATTCTCCAAGGTTTGATGGAGATTTATGTAATGTATTCATGTTATGATTATTACCATATTTCAGTCTTTTATGAAAGCCACCTTGGGAGGGCATTTGTCCTAAAAGGCAGCATGTGAATATGGGAAGTAAATAAAAGAACAGCATCATTCAAAATAAGAACAGCTTGCAAAACAAAGTCCTATCTAGTCTGGCATTCCTCCCATCAGATATCATTGGGAAGCCCAAAAGCAGGTCATGAATGCAATGGCGTCCTCGCTCTGCCACCTGCCTTTCCACAGCAACTGGCTGGAATGTAAATGTCTGTCCCTCTCATTCCCAGCAGTTATCAAAATCATATATTTATTCACCTCTGCCCAATTCAAGTAGATGAGGAATCTTTTTTAGTTGTCATCATAGAAACTGTGTGGTTCATTAGAGGGAAAAATCACAGAAAATCAGGATGTGCAAAGTAGATAGATTCTGCACAAACCCACATTTTCACCCAAAACATGAAGTTTTCACACTGTGATGCAGAATGCGCAGCATTACCTCCGGTGTTTCAAAAATGTGGCCAAGCAACATCAGAGTGTGGTCAAGATGGCAAATGTTATTAGACAAACTAGGAGAGGCTGTAGCAGTTTGCTTTCACCTGAGCCTTGGGTCCCATTCTGGGAGAAAAGGCAGCATACAAATGTAATAATAAATAAAATAAACAAGGGCAAGACCAACCTCCTCCTCTCTTCCCACTCTTGCTAACTTGCCAGCTACTTTTGCACTTTGAACTCATTTCACAACAACTCTTAAAATAAGCTGAATACAAAGGGGAGAGTGAGAGGAGGAAAAAGCTGAAAAAATGGGACAAAAGAAGCTTAATCAGGATTGTCCTTGCTGGTTGGAGAGTAGGGCACAGTACCAGCTATACAAAATCAGCATAAATTAAGAAGGTATTTGCCCAGGGTTTTTAAGACGTGTGCAGGCTTCCCTTTAGTCTGTGCAGATTGGTGAAAAAAAATGTTCATGAAAAAAACTTCTCATTCTCACACCAGGATGTTCAACTTTTCTTAGTGAGGTTTCTCACAGCGCTGGGAAGCTGAAATTATCAAGACTGATTATGTTTTTTTTTAAAATTTTACATCCTGCCTCTGACGGTGCAGGTGATGCTCAGCTGTCATTACTAGTAACCATTGATAGCCTATTCTACTGTTGCTTGGCCTCTTTTAAAGAAGTCCCAGCTGGTGACCATCACTTCTTGTGATAGTGAATTCCATAATTTGACTCTGTGCTGTGTAGAGAAATACTTTCTATGTCCTGAATCTCCCACCATTCAGCTTCAGAGGAAGACCTCAGATTCTAGCACTGTAAGAACAAAAAGGTGGTGGTGAGGGACTTCCTATAGACTTTTTCCACAGCAGGCATAATTTTATAAATCTCTGCCATTTCCTCCTTTTCTTGCCCTTTTTCCTAAGCTAAAAAATCCCAAACATTGTCACCTTCCTTCCTCCAGCCACCATCATTTGGGCTGCCCTTGCCTAGCCATACAGTATCCCGTTTTGAGGCATGATAACTGCAGTTGTACATGGCATCTCATGTATGATTACACCATAAAATTGTATAGAGGCATTATGCTACTGAAAGCTTCATTTTCAATTCTTTTTCTGGCAGTCCCCAAAATGGAAAATTTTCAGAGGAATCAGCCCCAGAAAACCTTACGATAAGTTCACCTTAGGGTCACCATAAGTCAAAAATGACTTGAAGGCACATTACAACAAGGACAAGAACAACACAGTAGATCCCTCAGCTGCCCACCAGAACCACAAGATCTCTTTCTTGATCAGCCAGTGCTGGTTCAGATCCCATCACTGTTGATATGATGTTGGGATTTTTGACCCACTATGCGACACTTGCTCACATTGAACCATATCTACCATTTTAATGTCCCCACTTCTCAATCTGGAGCCATCTTTCTGGGGCTCTTATTTATTCCTTTTCATTTATTTGTTCCTTTTTTGCTTTCACCAGTGCTTTCATAATTTAATGCCTTCACCAAACTTGTGCTCCTCCACTCTGCTTCCCTCTAACTCCAGATACTTTAAGATGAAGTTTAAAAGCACTTACAAGTTTTTAGGGAACTATATTGTTAACATCCCTTCATTGTGAGAACTGTGCTTGCAGCCTTTTGCCATTGGGAAGTCTGTTGACACATTCTCCCCTGTCCCAACTCTCAGCACAGTTAGGCTTCAGTCTTGTAACACCTAGGCCGTAAACACCCTAAAGGTACTAGATCTCTGATCTTGGAAGCCAAGCAAGGTCAAGCCTGTTGGATGGCAGACCACCAGTGAATACCAGATGCCGTAGGCTATATTTTAGAGGAAGGAACATGCAGTACTGCCTCTGAGTATTCCTTGCCTAAGAAAAGCCTATGAAATTCATAGAGGTTCCATAAGTCAATGGAGAACTTTACAGTATGTGCGCACACATTACCCCCCCCCCCCGTAACTCCTATCTGGGAGTGAGCTCCAGAGAAGGGGATGTTGGTCAGGTTTAGTAGGTTGCTATTCCCTACAAACCCTCTTCTCTCACCCTCCTGCCCTGTCCAGTTCCTTGAAGTGCTGTGGCTCCAGGCAACCTCTTCCTCCCTCTCCTGCAGGGCACATTGCTCACCTAGCCACAGTCTCTCTTCTTCCCAATTCCCCCTCCATGTCCTGCTCTTGGATAATATTCAGTTAGTCCAGTAGGAGCATAAGTGGCACCTGCCGCTCATGATGGTTCCGCTGCAATCTTTTCTCCAGGGACAAGCCCCATGCGCCTGCTATGAAACTGCTGAAATAACAGCTTTTGCACACATTTTCCCAGGCCTCGGGCAAAATCACAGTCTTTTCAGCAACCTACTTAAGAGTTTCTGCTTTGCAGAGCAAAAAGCCAGCTCGGCCCTCCTTGCTCACATACATGAGTTATACGAGAGGAGGAAGAAAGAGGAACAACCAGATCATGGAGACCTGATTATAAAATCATGATTCAAACAGTCCTCCTCCTCCTCCCCTGCATCTGATGTGTTATCTTTGGATATAAATTCCATCTCTCCACCAAAGAAATTCCCAAACATTTCTTTGTGGGCTGATTTGTGTCATTCCCTGCAGGTTGCATGAGGCCTACTGAGGAATTCAGTAAGCTCTTTTCTTTATCATATGAGAGGAATTGGCTCTCAACCATGGAGCCATGTCTTCCCATCATAATTTAGGGCACCTTAGAAGTGTTAATGTGTATGGCACAGATGGCTGCAAAAGGGGGGTCTAGATACATATATCTAGGCATAATGGTCTTCATGTGAGCAAAACTCCTGATAACATGTGGTTCTACCTTGCCTAGAGAGTAGAGCGCATAGGCTCCCCACTTCTTCTCTACAGGTGTGCACAAAACCTTGGAGTGCTCTGTGTCATACACACAGTTCTCAGGGGGCAGGATTGTGCAGCATAGCCCTGCTCCCCTCTTGCATTATTGAACACCTGAATGTGCTTGTTGTTTAGCTATGGCCTCTACCCATTGGGTTTTACAGCTCTCATACAGGCAAACCTCAGTTAACAAAGCCTCTAACAATGATGCTCCTTGTGACAAAGTCTTTTTATTCCTGCCCAGACTTCGTTGTCCTCTGAGAAGCTGCAAGTTCTTTTAGCTACAGTGGCATTAGGAAGATATTCAAGGAAGGCTGGAAAAACACAGACGTTTGATATCAGGCTGTTGCAATGCATCTGCAGTAAACAATGCAATAAAGCCTGAGCTGGAAAGAATGGGGTTCTCTTCTAGCCAACCATACTGTAACAGTATGAGCCTGCTGCAATAGGCAAGGTACTCCTCCAGTTGGCCTCCACAGTCCCTTACTGAGTGTGCCCTAACACAGAAACCCAGAGAAAAAGGAAAGAGTAGATAAATCTGTCTTACCAATGACCACCAGCATATTAAAGGATAGATCTATACACTGAGCCACCAAAAATGGAAATCATAAGAAAAGTGGAAGTTGGTGAAAGAAAAAGTTATCTCTGGATATATTTTGTCAGAGGCATTTGAGTGATCTCTGGAAGGTCTTAAGATCCAGCATGGTGTAGTGGTTTGAGCGTTCAACTACAACCCTGGAGATCAGGGTTCAGTTCCCTGCTTCACCATGGAAACCCGCTGGATGACCTTGAGCTCATCACACATTCTCAGCCCCAAAAAACTCTGTGATAGGGTCACCATAGGGTCACCATAACTCAGAAACAAATTGAAGGCAGACCAACAACAACTAGATTGTAAACCTGAGGGCAGGGAATTGTCAAATTAATAATCTGTAAGCTGCTCTGGGAAGCTTTTTGGCTAAAAGTTGAGGTATAAATGCTCTAAATAAAAGCAACGACAACTAGAAGATTCAGAACATCTTAATTTACTTACACAAAGCTTACATGACCTGGATGTTTTATTTCACTTATGGATATTGTTAGTTTTGAATCAGAAGTTTGCTGAAACATGTTGAACTCTTCTTTTATATTCATGATGTAGGAATCTATTCTTCCCATATTATTTCTGCCTCTTGTACCAAATTTTCTGTTACCTAAGTCATGCCCAGGAACTCATCTACTTTGTTAACTGAAGCATACTTGTATTCTTTTAATGAGCAGTTCCCTGGATTGAAAGTCAGGTAAAAAAATGACCCCTTAAAGTGGTTGTTGGTTTTCGTACAGCAGGGATGGGAAACATTTGACCGGCTAAATATTTTGGATTGCAGCTCCCATAGTTCTATATCACTGGCCATGCTGGGGCTAACAAAAGTTTTGGGCCAGAATATCTGGAAGGCTGGATGTTCCCCCATCCTTATCTTAAAGCTCAATTCAACCTGGGATGTGAAAGTAGAGATGCACAGTAGTACCAAACTGAATAAGAAATTCTTCTTCCTTGAGGTTTCACTTTCCCCTCTTTCAGTCTGGTATTATGAACCCTGCTTCCATCCCACAAAGCTGATTCCAAGCTAAGGAAGCTCTGGCCAAGTGTGCTGGTGAGCTTCTTCCCATCCCACCATCTTATCCAGCTGTAGGATTCCCTCTTGCAGGGAAGCCACCTGCCATTTTGATTATCCCACAGAGCTCCACAATGATATTTTATCACTTGCTCTGTGATAACACAGGGAAAAGCAAAGGGGTGGGCATAGTTAAGGGACCAGTCAGAATCACAAGAGATAAAAACAGCAGGTCTGGTGGATGGTGGCAAGATATCGTGGCCATTTCCGCACCACACTGTTATAGTGCTATTGTTCCATTTTCAACATCCTGTGGAATCCTGGGACTTGCAGTTTACCGAAGCCAAAGAGCTCTCTGGCTGAAAAATTCTAAATGCCTCTCCCTAAACTGCAAACCCCAGGATTCCATAGGATGTTGAAAGTGGAATCATAACACTATAACAGTATAGCGTGGAAATGGCCCTTGATTCCAGCAGCTGCCCAGGACTTCTTGCTGCCGCTGCTGGTTTTGCTGTCTAGAAATGCCCATTGTCTTTAGGATGTCATGGTATTCTTCAGCCTTTTCTTACAGCAACAGAATAACACTAGCTATTCTCCCAGAGCTGGACTTGAACTTGGGGGAAAAGGGCTTCCTGGGGCTGCCATTCCAACCTGAGAAATAACCAAATGGATTATGGAACTCTGTAATATCACACGCGTTCTAGAAAGGCAGCCAAATATGCTGGAATCAAAAAATGGAAACAAAATAAATGATGGGTTGCATTTTCAGCTTTGCTTTAGGCCAAAACAAACATATGCATATTAATTGTTATACAAGGGCAACACACTGTTACATAAAGATGCAGGTGCATTCATTATTTGCAGTAAGCTCTCCTCTAATGATGTTAAATCCTTTGAGGCGAGTATCATCTTTTCAAAAAACCTCAAAGGGACAGTTTGCCAATAGGAAGTAATGACCTCGCTATTACATGACACCATCACCTGCACCATCTTGGGAAATTATTTTTTTATGCTTTGATCATTTTTTAAACTACCTATCTCTTATACCCTATGTTAATGGAATGCCAGAAAAATAATTAAGTAAATCCAAACCCAATTCAAAGCAACATCTATGGAGTTTTCTTCCCTCTGTTCCTCCCATAAAAGAATATATATAACCTTGGAATAAATGTAGCAAACCTGCAGGTACACACAGGTTAAAACTGAAGACTTTACATTTAAACCTGAAGAAGGAGATATAATTTCCTTTCCACATTCTGAGCAATTAAGTGCAGTTTATCATGGAAGATTTGTCCATCTTGTGCTCTTCTATGTTTTGGGACTATAACTCCCCTAGTCCCTCACCATTAGCTATGCCAGCTAGGATTGATGGGAACTGCAGGTGAAAGTGTCTGGTGGGCTATAGTTGCCCACACTTTTTTGGAACAGTCATGCGTTACTTCATTTATTTTAAAATGTGATCCACTACCCGCCATGTTTCAAGCATTTATTTCAATGAAATAATGGCACTTAGATGACTGCACTCTTCTTGATGCTTAAAGAATACTATTTCTTTTTTAAGCTATTAAGATCATGAAATCTTTAGCAATTTTTTAATAGGATGAAATATTTTATTATGATTATGTTATATTTTAAGGATATTTTAATAAAATTTCAGACAATTTTAAAGCTCTTATGAAGACAAAATGAAAATGCAATCCACCCTGAAACAATTCCTGGAACAATTCCACTGCCCTCTGTTTGAAGTGTATTAATCAGCTAAAGATAGTTAACTGGCAGTGAAAGCCTTCCTAAATATAGCAGTTCTAAAGAGATGACACCAAACAAGGCGAAGTTCCTAACAGTCTGAAATACACAAATACTTTACAATCTCACAGCATTAAGGGGTTTGAAGCATTAAGGCTGTATTAAGGCTGTTCTCATACATTAAACTTGACATAGAAACAGATTCAGAAATAGCGGAACCACAACATTTGATGTAAAGTCCAGGGCTTTTTAAATAAATGAATGAATTTTCCTGGTATTAGGTCTATCTAAGGCTCATGGATAAAAATTCTAGGGAAAACTATGTAGTAGTCAGTGGCCTGGGAAGACACTTAGTGCAGTAAATCCTGGATAGTGATGTGAAAGCTTTGGCACATGATTACTACACAATAAAATGATGCTCAATACTGTCTCATTGATCAAAAGGACCCATGGGAGGAGAATATACAAAGCAGATGGTTAACTGAACTAGAAGACTGCATACAGTAACATTCACTGTAGTGGGAGGAAAAAGCAGTATATTTGCATAATAGTTTTTACACTGAAAAGAAAATGGAGTGAGAGGGGGTACTTTGGCCATTCACATATGCATTTAAATCACTTGATGGCTGACAGCTGAATGTGTGAAATTGAACTGACTTTGCTCTAAAGCATTCCATGTTGCGTGTGATGTGTGAGAGCATGAAAATTCTACCTGAGCTGTTTGGTATGCAATTGGGTATCATGCATTTATGCCTCTGCTTGCTGAGGTGGCCATCAAGTAATAAACTTGTGTGAGTCTGCCTGTTGCCATAGTTTTGGCTATGAATTGTCAGTTCCTCTGCAAATTCACTGTGAAGGTATGATCACAGTTTCATTCTCCATAACTTATGTAGCTTGAACATGTCAAATTACCTTTCCTGTATGTTGTGAGGAAGACCAATAATGTGCCCATTTTACAGAAAGAATTGATGAGTCTGAGAAAGAAAGCAAAGCCTGGAAAGTTAGTTTTAAGACACAGAAATCATGACACACTGAAATGATTCATAACTGAACAGTGGAAGAACAATGCTCTGGGATCCACTCCATTTGTCTTGAATGTAACTTTAAGAGAGTATTGCTCAGCTCTTGATTTTTATTGGGAGACTTTGTTAATGAACTTGGTGGATAGCTCTGGGGGAAAAACCCATCCTTTTCTGTCAGAAAGTTGCTCTTGAGATAAGTAAGGGCAGATAGGCTAAAGTGGAGGTGGGATGATTCTGTGGATCCAAAACCTCATCCAACTGCTGCTCAGTTACAGGTGACTCCAAATTGTTACTCTGTTTGCTTCTCTTAAAAGTAACTTTCCAAGCTCTGATAGAGTAGTTCCCCCCACAAGTCATCTGATGAGTTCATTAATAAAGCCAGAATTCAAATGCAAGTCCCTCAAGTCTCAATTTTCACAAAAAGGCCAGATGTTTGTCCTATCGTGTATCACTTCCCTAAGTAAAAACAAAACCCAGGGTTGGGTAGTACCTTTATTGGAACCACAAAAAGGTTCACAAAGTGATTTGTGCTTGCCCTCCATATTCTGTGACTTTGACATTGTTGTCCCTATTTTACTGTTGGGAACCATCAAGTCAAAGGCTAGCAATTTTCCAGACTCCAGGCACTGAATCCAGAGATGTGGTGGTTAAAGATTAAGAATTATGAAGTTTGTTTGTTTGCTTGGTTGTTTGTTTTGCTAGCATAGCTCCTGTGCTGCTGCATGACAGGCGGAAATCCTTCAAGCAGACCATGCTATGACCTCCTTGTATGGTTATACAGTTATGGGGAAGCTATTACAGCTCAGGTTTCTCTTAGTCTTGTCACTATTTAAAACTCAGGATGCCTGCTAAAGAAAAAGGTTGGGAACCCTGAAGGGACTCCATTCAGTTGAGAACTAAGTTAGCGGTTCTTTGGAGTGAAAACTAAGAAGTCAGTTGGTTGTGTAATCCTGGATTATGAATAACTCAGAAGTAATTTGTACTGAATTTAGTAATCCCAAGAAAATAAGCATATGACTGCAGCCTGTCTTAGCATCTTCTACATAAGTTCCACTAAGCAAATGGGATTCATGTCTATATTACCCTAAGAGGTGGGGGACGTTGGGGTCCACCCACAAGGCCAATGTCTCCTTAGAATCTGAGAGAATTATAGTTCAAAGGAGGCCTGCAAGAGGAGGGTAATAGCAGGATCTTTTCACCTACATATACCACTGCTAACTGTAGAAAGGACTACAGTTACAATTAAACAAAGTATTTTATTTGCAGTGACAAGCAAGTGAGAAACATACAAGGCTATCAGAAAGTGAGGCAAGAAAGGTTGGATAGAGAGAGATTGGGTGGAAAGGGTGATAGTTACTAGTCCTAAAGAAAGGGTCATAGCAGATTGGCTCAGAAAGTATCTTAGGGTAGCATGAAGGAATGGTAGCCTCGGTCAGCATGTACAACGTACTATGTCCAATGTACTACAATTGGCTGGGGTCGAAACTGGGGTTTTTATACCCTATTTCACACCTGGAAGAGTGTGTTTGCAAAGCTGTGATGGCTTTTCCATAGGATTGACAAAGAGGTCTGGAATGGGCTGATTGCTTAACTCCAGAGTACCATAACATTGATGGGACTCATGATGATCTCTTAATGTTTAGTCAAGTAAAATATATAGGGAAGTTCTTAAGGGATAAGGTTGAAGGATGGTCTCTGATTGCTCACCAATCTGGGCAGTTCATCTTTCATTGTATCAGAAATGCAAATAGCCTGGAGGGGTGAAAGGATTAGCACAAACCCATTAGCATCAGGTTTTTCTGCCAGATTCTTTCTGAACTTATGACCCTGAACACATCTGAGGTCAGTCTGACCCTGAAATGTGTCTCTGGTCAGTGTGACCGCAATCATGTGCTCCACTCATTAATAAGTCCAATTTATGAAAATGGGATATCTCATAGGAGGGGTGCTAGGGTATGGTAACATCCATATAATGGGCATGGACCAGACAAAACTAAGCACGATAGGGAATTCCCACTGAATTCACTGGGACTTCTGCATAACAGAGAGGATCGTTCTTCATAGCCCACTCCAGTGCTGTCATGAAATGGACATTGCTGAACTGTGTGTTTAGGGCTAGTCAGGTGGACATGATGAGGGAGGTACACTTAAATCCAAACATTTTGGTTTAATTGGCCTAGAGAAATAGGGTTGACAGGCTCCAGGAAATTAAAGGGGGCAGTTTGGCTGATATTCAGGCACTTTTGGAATCCATAGATTTCTGCTTACATTATGGTCAGAAAATACCTGAAGCATTAGGAATTACTGTAATTCCACAGATTATTCTGCTCAATGACCTAATGCCCACCTCAACCAGAGCTTGGAAAAAGTTTCCTTTTTTGGTTTGCAACACCTCTAAAATACCCCAGCCGTGCTGATGGGGATATTCTGGAAGTTGCAGTTCAAAAAAGTAATCTACGAGCTAGTCTTAGTCACACGGATGCTCCAGTGAAATTCACAAGCACAGATAGGGTGAAGATGAGCTCACCATGACAGTGTATGCTCAGAAAAACACTGCACAGCACATAATACCCAATTTATTAGGATCAGCATGGACTGTAACTCTGTGTATACTTACTTGAGAGAAAGCTGCATTTATCCTAGTGGTGTTTACTTGCGACTGCACAGGATCAATGTGTGACATTAAGCTTTAAGGAGTGATCTTCAGGCAGCTAAACTGTGCCTAGCCTTAATGTATGTGTAACAAGGGTCGATGGGAGGAGGGAAAGTGAGAACATATTACTAAGGCTCAGCAGTCTGGAAGCGGGCTCATGTTGCGTGCTTTTGTCTTTGTCAGTAGCATTATTATTTGCCAATTGTTTTTCACTTTGTACAATGACTTTTAATGGAAATAATGTACAAATTTTGAAATCCTGTGGAAAGATTTTTAGCCAGTCTACCAGGTGCTCACAACCAAGCTGGCCAGGGAAAGAAACAGGATTCTCTGAGTTGCTCCCAAGTGAAGTGGGCAGACTTCACTTGGGAGAAGTCCCTTTGCCTCCAGCCCAGCTAGGCAATAGGCTTCTCCAGCCCCAAAGACCCCACCCCATTTTACCTTGCCTGCCACACCAAATGGCTGTCTCACTCTTTCCTACCACTCTGCCTGCTTGCCTTCCTTGCTGAGGGTACACAGTAGGCATGGCCATTAGGAGGTCCCTTGGGCAGCAGGTCTTCAGAGTCTCTTCTTGGCCCTCAGGAAGTGAAGAGGGAAAGGAGTGGGAGCAGAACCCCTTCCTTTGATCTCTCTCATTCATGTCTGGAAGCCCCTTTCCCACTCAGCCCAAACCATCTCTCTAATCCAGAGGTACCCCCGCAAAAAAATTTTCACCAGGGCCTGAACCTGCTGTTGGACGCAAGTCAGAGATTTTCAGCTACTGTGCAGCTTACACAATCAATCAATCAATCCACCAGTCTTTACAAGGGCAAGCCATCTTGCAAAGACTTATTACCATTCAGATCGTTAGAGCAGCCTTCCTTGACTCTAATTCCCAGCATCCTTGATCACTGTCTGAACTACAGTTCCTATCACCCTGACTGTTAGCCATACTGGTGAATGGTCCCTGTAATCCAAGACAACACGAGGATGCCAATTTGGAGAAGGCTGAGCTAGAATGAAATAGTAAGGAAAGCGTTCAGCCTTTGCTTAAGCATTTATTTTCTTCCTTCCCTCTAACTTTTTTCAATGATAATCAGAAGCAACAATAAAACTTGAAAGCCTTGTTATCACTTCACTCATTTGTCAGAGCAAGGAATGTTCCTCTGGTACCCTGACATTAAGCAAATGATATCACTGCCTTTACTCTGCTTTGAAAGAAAAGGTCCCAGAGCTGGACTTTTCAGTGTTCTCCTTCCAATCATTAAAAAAGGAAGGAAGATGCCTTTAGTTGTTCTTGTTTTTCCCACAGGAAAAATAAGGTAGAGAGGGCCCACGAGTCACTGGTAGAACACATAGTATCCAATGCAAAAAAGATCCAGGTACCATCCACAGGAAAAGGATCGCAGACCCAGGCAAGCAGCTACTCATGAGTGTAAACTTAAGTTATCAGACACTGCTGGGCAATAGGGACAAACCTGATATAAGGCACTGTAACAAGGAAACAGGAAAAAGAAAGGAGTTTGTGGAGCGTTGGCAGGGCTTTGCCTAATCATATTCCAGCACAAGGAAAACTCTCAAAATGAGCACCATATTTTTTAAAAAAATAGAGAAATCTATTCAGATGGAAGAAACTGGCAGATATATTGAAAATCCAGTCAGACTCGGCTCTTTCTGGAGCACAGATGGCCCTTCATCAGGAGGATTTTATACATTCAGAATGTTTAATCTTTGGAACTGGGGAACCAAAAAGCGACGTATGCGGCTGGGAGGGAGGGCGCACATGGCCAGACTGGAAGAGAAAGAGAGAGAGACTTTCGTGCTGTACCCGGAACCCCACAATCCGAATCCTTGGCTCCGATCCGGGACCTGTTTTGCCTCTCAGGAACAGCTAAACCGAATAACATTTCCGAGCACGTGGAAAATGACTTTTTAACCGAGCTCCCAGTGACACACCTCAGGGTGCGCAGGGCAGGAGCTGAGAGACCTCGCCGCCTCTCTCTCTCTCTTTTAAACTTTTGGGAAAGACCCAACGGTGCCTTGTGCTTTCCATCCCACGGACCGCTCTGTAGTTCCGATGCAACGGCCGATCCCGTTCCGAGGCCGAGCTGGCTGCTTCTCGCCCTCCCTTCCCCGCAAAGCCGTGCCAATCTTTTTGCTTTTCCTTTGGAGACGACGACCTCTCTCTCTCTCTCTCTCTCTCTCTCTAATCGCCCCAGCGCATTCCCCTTCTCCGTCCGACCTCCTCCTACCTCCCCCGTCCCCGATCCTCCATGGCATCTGCCTGCCTGCCTCCCCCAGCCCGCCCCACCCGCCCCTTTCCAGAAGGTGGAGCCGTAGCGCGTCCTCGCCCGCGTTTAGGGGAAGGCCGAGCTTTCCGGGCCAAGTACGGCGGCGGATCAGGGGCAGCAGCTCCGTCGGGCCGGAAGAGCCGAGCTGGCGGGAGATCTCCCATCCCCTTTCCCTCTCCGTCCGGGCGTCGATTCCGAGCTTCCCCCACCCATCCCGCCGCTGCCGCCGCTTTGGGCGATCGGCGCAGGACGCCGGAGGGGTGGCGAGGGCAGCGACTGCGGAGCGGAGCGCCGCCTCCCTGCTTGCTCGCTCCCCCTCCCCCCTCCTCCAGCCGCCTTTCCTCCTCCTCCTCCTCCTCCTCCTCCTCTTCGCCCGGATCTGCGGAGATGAGCCGCGCTGGGGAGCGACGCCCGGCTCGGCTCGGCTGGTGGGAGCGGAGGCGGCCGAGCGCGGGGCTTCCTTGAGCCGCCGCCGCCGCCGTCGCCGTCGGGAGGACCGGCCCTGATGCGGAGCAGGAGGAGGAGGAGGAGGAGGATGCCCGTCTGACCTGGGAGTGGAGCGGCCGCCCCCTCGGCCCGGCGCTCCCGCCCGCCCTCCTGCTCTGGATGCTGCCGCTGCCGCTGCTCCGCGGCGGGCCCCCCTGCGAGGGCTCGGGAGGCGGGGAGCGCGCATGGCGGCGGCGGCGGCGCAACGGCAGCACCGGCAGCGGCGGCAGCAGCAGCAGCAGCAGCAGCAGCGGGGCTCGAGGGGGCGGCCCAGGCAGCGTCCGCTGCGCCCGCGGCTGCCGGGGCTGCGGGCGGTGCGGTGGCGTCGGGCGGCCCCGGCTCGCCGGGCGCTCTGGCTGCTGGCCGTGGGCGCCTCGCTGGGCTTGCTCTTGGCGTGGTCGTCCAACCGGCTCCTCCACTGGCTGGCTTTTCCCTCGCACACGACGGTGCGGACGGAGTGGAGCCGCCAGCTGGCGTTCCCGGCCGTCACGGTGTGCAACAACAACCCGCTCCGCTTCCCGCGCCTCTCCAAGGGCGACCTCTACTACGCCGGCAACTGGCTCGGCCTCCTCTGGCCCAACCGGACGGCGCGGCCGCTCCTGGCCGAACTCCTGCGCGCCGAGCCCGAGCGCCTCCGCTGGTTCGCCAAGCTGGCCGACTTTCGGCTCTTCCTGCCGCCGCGCCACTTCGGCGGCATCAGCGAGGACTTCGTCGACCGCCTCGGCCACCGCCTGGACGACATGCTCCTCTCCTGCAAGTTCCGAGGCGAGCAGTGTGGCCCGCACAACTTCTCCTCCGTGAGTTCAAAAAAGGGACCGGCAGGCGGGGTTTCAAAAGAGGAAAGGGGAAAGAAAAAGAAAGAAAAAGGAAAAAAGCGACGCGACAGGCAGACATCCAACAGGTGCAGCTCCCTCCACGCTGTAGAGATGCAGCAGCAGCAGAAGGAGGAGGCACCCTACTTACTGCGTTTTGTGTAATGGAGAGATCTCCATCACAGGCGGGGAAGGGGAAGAGAAGTTGAACGAAGATCCTTTAGAGCATCCGCAAATGATCCCTGTGTTTGAATGGGGTAGATTAGGTTGGGAACGTAGGGGTTCTTTTTCGCGGAAGAATGAGGGCGAAAAAGAACCCAGTCCTGCCCTTAAGAGTCCAAAGAGGTAGAAAATCAACAGGTGAAGACTTTCCTTCTACAAGCAGGCATAGGCAGGGACGGGGAAAATGCTGCACCCGCTGAATTTCTGCATGTCCGGACCTACAGTGGTTGAAGACTGCTTCTGTCTCCCAGAAAGTTGGAGATTTGGCAGCTTTGGGTGTAAAAACTTGCATTTGTATACAGTTATGTGTGTAAGAGAGAGAGGGAGGGAGGAGGGAGTTAAGGTTATCATTTTTTAAAATGTTTTGCTGTATCTCTTGTGTTGTCTGAAAACAGCAGATATTTAGCAGGTGAGAGTTTTTGGCCACTGGCTGCATCCTAGTGCCAAGAGAAGCTGCGCCTGTTGAATTTCTTCCTGTCAGGAGTTTTAGTCTTGAAAGCACCATCTCCCTGCAAAGGGAAAAAGCTGCACCAAGTAGGGTGGAGGACTCTTGACAGTGTTTCTTTTCAGATGAAAGAGGACTGTGCAGTTCCCTGGGGAGCTTTCTTGTGATAATGAAGATCTGGAGGCACCCTTATCTTTCCTGATTTTTTTTTTGGGGGGGGACAGGCAGGAGGGAGAAAGATGGAGAGAGACAGTGGAGATGGCTGTGTATGCTGTCTTCCTAGAGTGTAGGAGTTCATGGGCCCTAACTAGATTGGTGTAGGGAGGAGATTATTTGTGAAATAAGGTTTTGCTGAGAAGTGAATGGTTTTATCTTTCCTGAGTGTTTTGCGGGTCAGGAGAAACAACCTAATCCTCACCTCTGTCTCGATTTCCTTTGAGCTGATGAGCATCAGAAGTGGAACAGGTTGTCAATTCCTTGAAGAAAGAGTGGGTGAGACTGATCTTTCCTCTCTAGATGGGCAGCAGTTAGCAATAAAACAAAACAGTTTATACTAAGACAAATGGCTATGTGTAGGTTTTTGATTTGGAACAAGGAAGAGAAGAAAGCGGGGCGGGGGGAGAAGGAGAGGGAGACCAATCCTCTCAGGATGGAGTGGCAGCTGGCAAATATGGTTTCCCTAACAAGATGTCAGCGGGGAAATTTGAAAACAGTTTTGGAACAGAGTCTGTTCTTGGTGTGAATGAATCTGGATAGATGGGTTCACTTCTGGGTTCTGGCGGCAAGTGGTTTGGGAAATCTTGTTTGGGGATGAAGATGGCTTGTCGCAACAATCAAAATGTAACACCTTTTTACGATGTGTTTTCTGGGTTGTAGAGACACGTATACTTGGAGGGTCATATTTCAGAAAGTATCGGATGGGCGTGCTGCCAACAGCAGTTGTGTCTCTTGATGCAGCTTGCTTATCTCCACAGTTTAAGCACACGCACACTCGCACTGGTTACGTAGTGTAGAACAAGTGTTCCTTCCATAAGTCAAACATTGGAGGTCATGTTAGTGCCAGTTATGATGCCAGTTGTGATGCCCAGCACTTGCAGGATGTTCAAGCTTATCATTTAATATAACCCTGAGTATCAGTCAGTAGACACGTATCTGTAAATTTCAGAAATGGAGGCATAAACAAAGGGCTTTAGTTGCCTGGTGCCTGGAACCCTTATTGATCTGTCTTACCAGGCTGTTGTTTTATTATCACTATATAGTGCAGCTGGGAAGGTGGGAGGCTAAGAAGTTGTTGGCTTACCTAAGAGTGTGTGCTGAACTCATAGCACAACCGGTATATGAACCCACTCAGAGCTGAAATCTCTTTTTTCACTTAGCTACCTGGGCTTCTGTTCTAGTTATAATGAGGCAGAAGAAGGTGTAACTACTGTTCTGATTGTGTTGTTGTTTTTTGTCTTCGAGTTGTTTCTGACTTGTGGCAACCGTAAGGCAACCCTGTCACAGGGTTTGCTTGGCAAGATTTGTTCTCTGAGGATTTGCCTTTGCCTTCTTCTGAGGCTGAGAGAGTGTGACTTCCCAAAGCCACCTGGTGGGTTTCCATAACTGAGCAGGGATTCAAACCCTGTTCTCTGAAGTCCTAGTCCAAAACTCAAACCACTTTACTGTGCTGGTGCTCTTGTACAGACTGTAGTGTGGTGGAAGTAGAATTAAGGATTCTTCTTTAAAGAAAACCTCCTGTCTTCCAGTTCATTACCAGGTTAGATTCTTGTTCACTTCTCAACATAATCACTTCTGAAATACCCTCCTCTGAAAGCAAAGCCAAGAAGTGTGGTATGATATTCTCAAAGCAGCCCTCTTTCAAGATGTAACATTTATTAGTATTAACAGAAGATACAAGCATACCAAACAATAACCACAGGAAAAGGGGGACAGAAAAGAAACAAACCACACACAAATGAACATTGAACGTGCATAATTAGAACTAAAACAAAACTAAACTAAATCAAACTTAACTAGAGCATAGTGAGTAACCCATTACTAACAGCCCTCTTTATATTTGAAGCCTGAAGTCTCTTTGGAAAGGAATACCATACTGTGAATGATACAGAAAGCAGGCTCAAAGAACCTGTAGTGCTATCAACCTTAGCCAGCACATCCAGGGATCAGGAATGGTGGAAATTGGACTCCCAGGGTATCTGGAGAGCCACAGGTTTCCCCTATCACAGTACAGAGATAAAGAATTTGCTCCTGAAGGACCTGCTGTGACAGTAATGTGTCATATTGTTGGTTTGTGTGAATACAGGTCCAGCTGTAGTAATGGTCTGGAGTGAGACAGCTTCAGAACTGGGGAACAATGTGAAGTACTCACAGTGAGTAAGCCAGGCTGTGGAAGTAGTTGAAAAGACTGAATGTGAGATGGGGGGTGTTGTAAAAAAAATCCATGGCAGGGATTAGAAAGAGTTAGAGTCCCGAGCTACGGCAAAGAGGCTGTTAAAAATGCAAGGAGAGAAATGCAAAAGCAAAAGCAGCCCCAGAGAGCTGTTTCATACACAATGCAGCAGTAAACCTGCATTGGCCAAGCCAGTAAGATTCTTGACAGGGAATTGTAGTCAGCCATGGTTTCCTCAAAAGTGCACTTGTATGTACATGTATGTATTATACAGTTTTGCTTACTACATTCATACCATTCTGCATTTTTAAGTGTGTGGCTTAAAACATCCCAGGTGTTCACCTAAAAATGTGAGAAGTGAGTTTCCACCAAATGGAATGAGTTAACTGGCAACGGGTCCAGAAAAGAATCAACTAAGAATCTGTCTGTTGGGAATGGAAGCTTCTCCAAGTTAAGCTTAGTATGACTGGTTATTGTTAAGACTGCGTGCTGTCAGGTCTGGCCAATACTTCGTAATTTTTAGAATTTGAATCCCCTTATCCTCACCATCTCCTTTGTTAGCACTGGAGGAAGGAGTCAGCTAGAAGATCTGAAAGGGGGTGTTTTTTTTTGTTTTGTTTTTTTGCCACAACATACCTGTCAGAGTAGGTTATTGTGGTGTTCTTCAGCAAGTGCCATATGTTAGACAGTAGCACTTTCTGCCATCCTCTGTTGATCCTTGCTGTTGTCTCTGAAGTCTTTATGTAAAGGCAACCTTCTCTCTAGCAACTAGTCACAGAGCTTGGAAAAGTTACTTTTCAAGCTAAGAATTCTAGGAGTAAAAGAAATATAGAATCAAAGAGTTTGAAGAGACTGCAAGGCCCATCCAGCGCAACTCCCTGCCTTTCAGGAATATACAGTCAAAGCACTCCCAACACATGGCCATCGAGCCTCAGTGTAAAAACCTCCAAAGAAGGAGACTACATCACACTCCAAAGCAGTGTATTCCACTGTTGAACTGCTCTTATTGTCAGGAAGTTCTTCCTAATGTTTAGATGGAATCTTTTTCTACTGTAGCTTGAAGCTATTGCTCTGTGCCCTGGTTTCTGGGGCAGTAGGAAACAAGTTTGCTCCTTCTTCCATATGATATCCCTTCAGATATTTAAATATGGCTATCATGTCACTTCTCAACCTTGTCTTCTCAGGGCTTAGCATACCCAGCCTCCTAAGTTGCTCCTCATAGTGCCTGGTTTCTATAATTTTGATAACTCTCCTCTGGACACATTCCAGCTTGGCAGTGTTCTTCTTAAATTTGGTGCCCAGAACTGGACACAGTATTCCAGGTGGGGTCTAACCAAAGCAGAATAGACTGGTACTATTACTTCCTTTGACCCAGACGCTATATTCCTATTCCTGTAACCTAGAATGACATTGAATTTTTTAGCTGCTACTTCACATTGTTGACTCATGTTTAAGACTCCTAAGATCTCTTTGACATGTACTGTGGTCAAGCCAGGTGTCACCCATCCTATATCTGTGCATTTCATTTTTTTCCTCTGCCTAACTGTAGTAGTTATGTTTCTCTGCATTGAAATTCATTTTGTTAATTTTAGCCTGGCTCTCTAATCTGTTAATGTCATTTTAAATTCTGATCCTGTCCTCTGAGGTATTAGCTACCCCTCCTAATTTGGTGTCATCTGAAAATTTGATAAGAATGCCTTCTATTCCGTCATCCAAGCCATTGGTAAAGATGTTGAATTGCACTGGCCCAGGACAGAACATAGTGGCAGCCTACTAGTCACTTCTCTTCAGAGTGAAGAAGAGCCATTGATGAGCACCCTTTGGACTCAGTTGGTCAACCAATTACAAATCCACATAACAGCAGCATTGTCTAGCCCACATTTTACTGGCTTGTTTGCAAGAATATCATGGGGGACCTTGTCAGAGGCCTTAATGAAATCAAGATATGCCAGATCTCAGAATTCCCTTCATCAACTAGGCATGTAATGCTGTCAGAAAAAGAGATAAGATGGCTTGTTTTGGGGAAACCCATGTTGATCTTTAGTGAACCTTTCTAAGTGCTTACAGATTGTTTGCTTAGTGATCTACTCTACAACTTGTATTGATGCCAAGCTGATTGGGCAGTAATTCTTTGGGTGTTCCGTTTCTCTCCTTTTGAAGATGAGGACATTTGCCCTCCTCCAGTCTGCTAGCACTTCTCCTGGTCTCCAGAAGTTCTCAAAGATTATTGCCAGTGGTTTTGAGATTACTTCTGCCAAGTCTTTTAATACTCATCTGGCCTTGGAGACTTGAATTCACTGAAGAATAGCCAGGTATTCCTATACTACCTCTTTACCTATTCTGTGCTACATTTCCCCTACTGCATCATCTGCTCCATTTTCCCCAAGTTGAGCATAGTTTTCTTTTTGAGAGAGGACAGAGGCAAAGAAGGTGTTGAGTAGCTCTGCCTTATAATCCAAAAATGTATCTTTTCCCAAGGATTTGAAAGGTTTTTTTGGCATGCTGTGTCAGTACTGGAGATTGAGAACAAGAAAAGCAAGCAAAGATGGTTTAATTGAGCCAAGAAACTGTCAGTAAATATAAGCAAACTTGCAAGTTCTGTAGGAACTTACCTCATTAGCTTTCATCACTGTTCTCATCGTGAAACTCTAAATGTCATGGGCCACCATCTTCACATATCCCATCACAATCTTCTTAACTATGTGTCAAGAAGAGCATCATATTAAAGTAATACCCTCTTCCATGTGAAGGGTCACAAGAAAAAGGGTATATGGAGCAGAGTTCTCGACGGCTGCTCCTCAGCTTTGGACATTGCTTCTTCAAAAGACCTAACTTCCAAAAACTCAGGAACTTCAGAAGCAACAGGAAACTGCTTTTATTCAAACAAGTTGCTTGTAGCCAGCAGTGAGCTACGAACAATTTGGATCAGAGTTATTTATTTAAAACATGTATAGATTTATATCCCTTCATTGGATTAGACTTTTGGGTGCCGTTCAAGGCATTAAAAAGCAATCTAATAAAAACACAAATCAGAGAAGAAAGCAACAGATAAAATGTGCATGTTGTTCACTTGATGTTTTTTTTTCATGAATGGGCCCTTGGATTAGTTCATAGGATCTTCTTGCATTGCTTTTTTCTTTTTAAATTAAGTTTACACATTCACCTACCTGGTCATCAGATCTAGAGAAATCCAGTACATACATTTATGACTCAAGATTTATTGGTGGGGAGGACTTGTCTCATCCTCTCTGGAAGGCTTGCAGCAAGAGGCAATATAAAAAACACATTTTCATGAAAATGTGGTGGAACTAGTCTCGGGCAGCCTCATGACCTTTGCTGTTTGTTGCATCTGAATGGAAATGTTTTGGCTGCTGTCTTGTTTTTGCAAAATGAAGATGTCTTAGGGAGCCATTGGTGGAGAGGGCCAAAAATGCAGATTTTTTTTAGTAATTCTGCTGGAAGTTAGATAATGGCATGGGGGGCGGCTTGCAGACATACTTGAGTTGAACAAGAAGCCCAACAAAAGAAGAAATCATTATGTTAAGGCAGAACCAAGTTAACTCTTGAGTATAAGAAGTGCTGAGGCTCCAGGCTGCTTGGAAAGTTGTGTCATCTGACCTGGAGTCAAACCTTCCTCAATTCCAGGTTAGCTGTGATTTTTCTGTAGTAAGTGAAGTGGACTCACTGCATGCTCAGGGGTTTCCCCTCTTCTTTATTACTGTGGCTGCTGTGTGGTAAGTTCCTTTCAGCACTAAAAACAGGGGCAAGACCTTGCCTGAGGAGGGAGCACGTGGACACCAAGGTAAACCTTGAAGCATACCTGCTAACATTCTAGGTCATGCACAAGCCTACCAGCCTACACCCTCTGTCCTCGGGACATGCTGCCAAGACTGCAATCACAGTAGCTAAATCTAGATACCGACAGGTTTATTGGAGAGAGCGTTTGGAGCAAGTGAGGCTGCTGCGCTCGCAAGGTCAGCGAATAATGAAGCAATTTCTTCGCACCTGCTTGTTAATTCCTCCCTGTTCCTTTCCAAGGGGGAGCCATAATTCTCAGCTCAGTGGTAACCATTACGCCTCAGGGCTATGATGATGTTATAGTAACCCTGAAGGAACCGGGCTGAGGGAATGCTCAGCTTCCACCTTTCAATCCTCTGCAACTGCATATAAGCTCAGTCCCATTTGCTTCTACCTGCAAAATGTCTCTCAGTGCCTAGAGAATGAGATGGAGAAAGATCAGCACTACCTTTTTTGGAAAATGGAGAGCTTGGTCTGTTTGTTTTTTTGTTTTATGAAAAGGCAACCACAGCAGAGATATTCCTTAAGTCACCAGGAGCTGTTTAATCCACAGGTGAAGCTTTCTGGAGCCTGCTTGTGGCATGGTCAGATCTGGATTGTGAAGGTTGCTCTGCAAGAGGACAAAAATGGAGTACATTGTGTTCCTTTTCCTTTTTTCCCTCCCATACTTCTAATCATGGCTATTCTTCTTCAAAGCCTTTGTGGTTTTTTTCTTGCTTAAAATGCAGTGGTCAAGGTGAGAGGCAATCCTGCATCAGCCATTATCCTACCACAGTGGTGGAAAGCATGGAGTGAGGGCTGATGATGGCTGTGTCTCCATTAAAAGCAGAGTATTAGTCACTGGGTGGCCTGGGGAAGGCCTGAAGCAGGTGAGTCTCAGTTCCCCATTTGTAAAAGGAGAGAGCTAGTAGATTCCCTTGCAGGTTGATTGTGGTGGGCAGCAGAAGTAATAAGATGCTGACTGGAAATACTATATAGGCACCATATTTAAGGCACCAGCCTTAAAACAACTGCACTGGCTGCCAATTCACTTCTACTCAGAATTCAAGGTGTTTGTGATGACATTTTAAGCCCTAATCGGCTTGGTACTTCAAGGGAAGCACCTCTCCATCCATCCATCCATCCATCCATCCATCATTGACATAGAATTTAAGTCTGCAGAACAGGCGCTCCTCAGTGTCCCAACCAGTAGGGGCAATACAAAATGAGAGGACATAGGAGAGGGCTTCTTGACTGTGGTGTCCCAACTGTGGAGTATGCCCTCCCCTTGGAGGCCTGTCTGTACCAGCATTGGCACTAATGTTGATTTCTTTCTGGTTCCAAAGTTAAAAAATGGTCTTTTTAAAATGCCTTCCGGGACTAACGTATTTCAAGTCTAAATGGACCTTATTCTAAGTCGTTACAGCTTTAAAAGTGGTTTTAACTGTTGCTTTTAAAGTAGTTTTAACTGTTACTATTTTAATATGTACTTACTGTGCTCAAATTATTTATACTTTTAATCTGGAAATGTTTTAAATTGTTTATATTGTATACTGCCCTGAAATCCTGTTCTGAAGTGTGGGAGAAAGGTGCTTTAATAAATAAGAGTGCAAAATATATTAAACTGTCAAGATTTCATATACACAAGGGATGAGGAGCCTGAAGACTTTCAGATATTGCTAGACCACAGCTTCTATAATTCCTGATCATTGATTGCATTGACTTGGACTCATGGGAGCTATAAAGCTCAACAGCATCTGAAAGGTGCAGCTTCCCCACCCAAGTACAGACTGTTTTGTATCATCTTTGCCTTTCACAGTTGCATGAATCAGCATCTCCAGTCTAAGGCCAAACTGTGACTCAGTGGAGAGCCAACGTGGTACAGTGAACCCATCCATGAACAAGCTTGATTAGATGAGCCGAGGCTCTAGAGTCGGGAAGAAAAGGCAAATATTCAGGACCAAGGACAGAGCACAGGGAAAGAAAGCTCCAGATCAAGGCAATCTCGCCTTCTCCAGGGTTCCCTCTCCCACACATGTGTTGGAAGTCCATGTCTTCAGCCTTCAGGGCTCTGCTGGCTGGGTATGATAGTCAACACATCTAGAGAGGGCCTGGTTGGAGAAAATAAACACATGATGTGGGAGTAACCACATTGTTTTGTGTGTCCTGTTCATGTATATATTGAGATGGAAGGATCTAACTTTTAAACCTTAGAATGTGCATACTGGTGAGATGAGTGGGACTCTTTCCACTTTGCCTCATTAGTGCTCCTGTTGGTTGAAGCACCCCGCCATCCTGGCTCCGATTCAACCAGGAAACTGAATAGTGAAGAAACGTTTGTGCGTGTTTTCAAAGGGCAGCAATGTGAGACAGAGTGGTTCAGCTTCTGATCTCTGTTTAGGCATTTTCTTATCAAAATTAGACACCTTGAGCACCTTCGCTTTAGAGAGGAGTGGGGCAGCTGCAAAAATTTTTTTTAAAAAAACAAACTGGTTGTTCCTGTCACAGATGATATGTCCTTAAAGTACAGCTTAACCCTGGAGTCTCATATCTGTTGTAACATCTTAAGGAGAATTGTGCTAAGGTCATTCTAGTCCAGGATTCTGTCCCAGCCGTAGCCCAGATAGTGGTTTCTAAGAAGCTCACAAGCAGAATATGAGTGTGACAACACCCTCTTGTGTTCCCCAGCAACTAGTATTCAGCAGCACACTGCCTTTGATACAGGAGGGTGTATATGGCCCACTGACTTGTAACTGTGGGTAGCCTTACCCTCCATGAATATATCCAATCCCCGATTAAAGCTTTCCAAAAGGCTCTTCTCCAACAATCTTTTGAAAAAATGTTTCATGGAACTCACCTTTGGAAAGGTTGAGATGATAAGAGTAGGATAAGAAGAAGAATCTTCTCACCTGTTTCTCCTGCTGCTGTTTGGCTACTAAAAGTCTCCTCTGCAAGATGTTTTCCCCTTTGCTGGCTGCTGGGAAGCAGCTGCTTCAGTGTGATTTTTAGGAAGAGGAGAAAGGGAGAAAGGAAACTTTCATCCTTGTTCTCCTGAGGCCAGCCTTCTGAGACTTCTTTTCATTTGAAAGAGGGAGAGAGAGAGAGAGAAACAAGGGAAAGATAAGATAAGACAAACAGACCTCATGTCCTCTTGTCTCATTGGCCCCTCAGTGTTTCTGCAATGCTGGGCTAGTTGCCTGTGGAGGAGGAGGATTGGTCTACTTTAGCAGGTGTTTGAGGGTTTTCCTGCATGGCAAGGGGTTGGACTGGATGGCCCTTGTGGTCTCTTCCAACTCTACATTTCTATGATTCTATGATTCTATGATTGTCTTAGGTCTATCTTACTGAAACAGATCAGCACCATCCCTTGTCTAACCCTGAATAGTGTGATCTTGCAAGCAGTAGCAACTGGTGGCTTGCATGTCAGAAGTGGGTTTTAGTCCATATTCTGTAGGAGCTGTCAAGAGGCCGAATCAGTCCCCCAAAGAGGGTGAGCACCTTGGACAGCTCCTCCTTGCTTGCTTTCTCCTTCTCTAAATTACTAGATTGCTTTCTCTCAATATGGGACCCAGGATAGCTCACAACAAGGTAGCTCACAACCACAATGTTAAAACAGTGGTTTAAAAATAGTCAGATAAATTATCCTAGAAACAGCACCAATTTAAAATACAGTGGGCCTTCGGAATCTGCTAGGTTTGGTTCCAGCACCACCCAGGGATACTAAAATTCATGGATGTTCAAATCCCATTATGTACAATAGCATAGTAAAATGGCATCTTTTATGTAAAATGGCAAAAATCAAAGTTTGCTTTTTGGATTTCTTTTAATGTTTTCAAGCCATGATTGATTGAATCCATTGATACAGATTCCACAGATATGGAGGGCCGACTGTACTTCAGTGGATTTAAACAAGGATAGAAGTACAGCACCACCATTAAAAGATTCATCTACAACAACCACTTCAATATCCAAAGCTTGTCTCAAGAAAAAGGACTGAGCTGCAGAAGGAGAGCAGAGAAGGGACGAGTCTAGCCTCTCATGAGGGGAGTTCCACAACCTGAGAGCAGCCACTGAGAAGGCCCTCTCATGTGTCTTCACTAATCATACCTATCACAGTGGTGGGCCTGAGATAAAGTCTTCTCCTGAGGATCTCAAAACTGTGATGGGCTCATATAGGGAGAGATGGGCCTAAATCTTCCTGCTGGTCCCAAGTAGAGTAGATCCACTCAGTTAGTGGGGCTTACCAGTATGTTGAACTGCCATTCAACAATTGATTCAGTGAGTTTACTCTGTTTGGAACTAACCAACAGATTTAATCCATGGTTTGAACCCAAGCCGTATAGAGCTTTGTAAGTCATAAGCAGCACTTTGAATTGTGCCTGAAAATGGTCTGGTAGGCACTGAAGCTGTTGTAACAGGGGGGCTATGAACAAAAGTTTAGACTGAAACCCAGAATAGATATACCACTCACTGAAAGGAGAGCCGCCAGACACCTTCGATTGCATGAATGGGTGCTGATACTCTCATGAGTGCCAGCTACCCTATCTCTTCAAAATATGTGTTGGCTTTTCATGCCCAGGTTGAAAAGATAAAAGTGTGAATTGGCTGAATACCTTGGATGTTGTACTTTCTGTGTTCAGTAACTTGTGGGAGAAGGAATATACACCTCACTTTAGAACACTTATTGAGTGCTCCAACATGACTCTGGCTTTATGTGTGGCCAAAATATGGTGAGGTTTTTTTGTTCAGATTACGTGAGGGCTTTTCTTTCCCACAGCACTTGGGCATCATAAAAATCCTGCAGCATTCATGCCAAGAACCTGCCCAGTTTATGTCCCATCAAATTCAAAGTGTGATGTCTTTACAGATGGTGTTGAATTACAAATCCCATCATCCTTCCTTATTGACAGGGCAGATTCAGGCTGATGAGAGTTTCAGCCCAACACATTCCCCACTCCAATTCTAAACGTATTTGATTTCTCTTGGCATTCGTGCAATTTCATTTGGCAGGGGCTCAAATTTAGTTGGGTGGCTTTAAAATTTACTCTCTCCATCGTACCTGGTTGTTGCCTTCAAAAGCCTTAGAGAGGAGAGGGAAGCTGCTTTTCAGATTGGGCTTCTGAGAGATTCAAATCCTGGAGCCCTCTTTTCTTCTTGGTCTTAAGTGAAGGATTCCAAACTTGTAGTGGGAAGCATGGGACTGAGAGGTGCCATTTCCTGCAAGATGCCATGCCATGCCATGCTCCCTGTCTCTCTCTTTCTCTTTCTCACAGTCAAAGAAAAGGAATACATTTTCTTCCCCATCCCCCTTTTTCTAGATTGTGAAGAGTTGACTGTTACATTGGATTTGGTGGCCACAGCAGCATCATACAGGTGTAGTGTTTTCAGCAGAGGGAGTAGTTTGCTAACCGCACTGCTGCTTACAATACACATGAATGTGTCCTTCCATGCTCTACTTCTGTGGGTTCCGTTCAAGCTGATTTTCCAAAATTTTGGCACTCTTCAAGCCACACTGAAAAAGTGCCATGCCAGCTAGGGGTTTCTAAGAGCTGCGCAAAGTAAAAAAAATCTGAACTCTGTTGTTTTTTTAAAAAAATCCTCATATGAGAAAAAGGGGTTTTGTTTTATTTTGGTGGCAATAGTTTTCAAAGTATCCCACATTTCAGCACCACCAGGCATGCGTCACTTCCATGTACTGTTAAAGTTATAACTCAAAATAAAAGAGCTGAGTTTCCCAAAGCCATGTCTGAAAGAATTTGTGCAATAGGTAGACATGTTCAAATTAAGGTGAGGAGGCAGATTGGGGTGTTGGTGACTGTTGAAGGTGTCTAGTGACAAGTTGCTGAATGCTTGTTAAGAGAGAGGTTTATTTTATGTCTGTCAAGCTTGTATTACACATGTTCAAATGGGGATACTGTTTCCTTCTTAAAAAAATGGAGCTCCTACTCTTTTATAGCATGTGAAAGATCAACCTTTCTGCTTCTCCGGGATGGGAGCCCATATGTTCCATGTATCCAGAATAACAGTGTTGCTCAGTAACTAATTTTGTGGATCTTTGAGCTGAGGAGAAAACCATGCCACTATCGAATTGTTTGGATTCAAGTTCCTAAGGACTAGAGGCCTAGAGTCAAAGATTTTGGCTGATTATTTTCAATCATTGTTTGAAATTCAGCCTTCCTCACTTTTCCAGACATCTGGCGATGTGTACATCTCAGAGCTTGGAAAAGGTACATTTGGGACTGCAACTCCTCTAGTTCCAAACAGTGTGAATCCAGATGATTTGGTGGATGTTATGCTTTCATGCTTAATTCAAAGATCACACAATCAACTGCAGATCGGTCTTGAAAAATGTTGTCCAAAAAAAGTAATTTTTTCATAGTTCGAGAACTCTTCTCCCCATTTGTTCTGCCTTCTAGGTTACTTTCCATTCTCATCCTGGCTTCTTTCTTTCACCTACTTCTTGGGCATGTTTCCTTTTCAAATTCTCTGCAAGTCCCTCTGCTTTAGCTAGGTTATTGCCCTCCTAAGTTCTGGTCCCTTTTTTCCACTAGGCTCATGGATCTAGGCTTTTCTCACTGGCCTGAGCAGTTCATTCAATGCCAGCAGGATGTCCCAGCTGGGTGAAAGAGGTAGGATATAAATGAATTCATCACCTTCAACAGCATTTTGTCTGCAAAATTCCACCATTAACAGTAAAGTAGTTTATCCAGTTGCTGCCAAAGGCATTGGTGTTTCTATCTCCCAACCCCCCAAAATTAGTTCATCATGATATAGATTATAATATCAATAAAAAATACTGTTCTCTGCATTAGTGCTGCACTGGCTATGTTTCCTTGGTAGGTATGGAAGAGAGATGGGGAGATATGCTCAGTACTGCTTGCAGTAGCTCCTTAAATAAAATGCAGTTGTTTCTTTCAGGCCTCCTTCTGATGACTTACATCCCCACCCCTTCATCATCTTAGTTGTTATTGCTTTTATTAGCCTCCGAGTGCAGAACCTTAAACCTCATACTATTGATTTTCATCCCTTCACTCTCAGCCTCATCTACAAGGTCGTTTAGTTCTTCCTGTTTAAAAAAAACAAACAGCAAAACCCCCAGTCCTCTGTTTTTATTGACAATGTCGCCCAGCCCTATCATCAGCAAAATTGCATTTATGTTTGCCTGCTGCAATTTTTTTCCTCCCTCTTTGCCAAGGACTCTAATGACACTAGGAAAGAAGATGTCTCCCAGGATGGCCCGGGAAGAATTCCATCAGTGACTTCTTTCCATCTCAGTAGTTCTTGCTTTTCAATAACCTTTCAAGATTGTCTTCGAGGCAGAGGTCGAGTTTTTCCTCTTTTGCACAGAGATGTGGTAATTCCAGAACATACTTAAAAACCATCTGTGTTTTCAGAAAAAGAATGAAAGTTGTGAGAGGAGGAAAAATGGAAACATCTGCAGTGGTAGTAAAGTTTTGGAACTCAAGTTCGGAAAAGGCTTTGAACATTATTTGTTCATTTCCTGTATTTTTATCATACTTTTCTGAGGAGGATTATCTCTCAGAGCACCTTATATCAATAAAAAGCATCACAGTCCCACCAATAAGGCTTCAAACTAAAAAATGAGACACATAAGAGAAGAGGCATGAAGGAGAAAGGAGGACAATGGAGTCTAACTTGACAGCATTGAGAGACCCTGCCCTTGAGAGTTGGAGGCAACCAGGGCTAGCCAATGATCTGGGCAGGTTCATATCAGTAGAGACAGCCTTCAGATCAAGTGTAACGTGTCCTTTGGTTCACTTGATTATACTGTCTGTTCTGCAGAGTTTTCGGACAATCCCCACTAGCATGACTGCCAAAAAGTGAATTTTTGCCTCCATATAATGAACCTGCTGCCTGCTTGTGCGTCAGGAGTCTTGAATGTGGCATTCAACTAATCTGAAGGGGGCCAAGGGTCAGTAGCTTGTAGTTCTCCAGGTGCTTAGGGACTACTACTCTCAGCATCTGTCACCAGTGCCCAGCCTAGCAGGGGCTGTTGCTAACTGAAGTCTAACAACATCTGGAGGACCATAGGTATTTCAGCCTTAGTCCAGGGACAGAGATTTCTGGTTATGTCTGCATGTCTTCCACTCCTCCCACTCTAGGGGCATTCTTCCCTTGGCTGTTTTAAAAAGGTGTGTCTGGAAAACAGATGACTTTTCTGGATTCTGACAGAACCCTTCCAGAATCTCACAGTCAGCATGGCCATAGGTCATGCCTTGGAGGGATTGTAGTTGAAAGAAATAACTTTTCTAGGCTGTGACTTCTGATAATATTCTGCTGATCCCTACCCAGTTTCAGTCTAGATGGCCTTGACACTGGCCATTTCCGCACTAGCCTGTTATAGCATGATGATTCCACTTTCAACATCCTCTGGAATCCTGGAGTTTGCAGTTTTGGGAGGGGCCGGCCAGCCCCTCCTGAAACTGCAAACCCCAGGATTCCAGAGGATGTTGAAAGTGGAATCATCGCGCTATAACAGGCTAGTGTGGAAATGGCCACTGTGATGCCTCCTAAATTATCTTGCATGCCTACTTTGATCCTTCACTTTCCCACGGATTGTTCTATCTAGGGCTTTGCCCAGACATGTTGGACCATCTCCCCATAGCTCTACTTAGCATGGCCAGTTCTAGCTAGGGACAATGGGTGTTGTAGTCCAGCATATCTGGAGAGCACTAAAGTGCTCTCTAAGTGCTCATCTAAGGTAGGCTCATACACTTCCTACACACTTTCTGCCAGGGGCAACCTTAGCCATTTTGATGCCAGAGGTGAAGCACAGGAGCGTTCCTCCTGTCTGAATACAGAAAGTGATGGGATTGGTGTTTGAATTGTACTTCAGTGAAACAACTTCCGTCATCAAGCTAGAGCAGAACATGTTTGTTTAGGGGATGCAAGGAAGGCTGTGTGAAATATACACAGCTCCAGTCAGTACCTTGCTGCTTCTTTCCTTAGCCTAATACCTGCTGTCTGACACGGTCGTCTTGCTGATTGTCCTTTTTCTATATGCTAGCCCTTGAAGTATTCACATACAGTTGTTTTAGTAAGTGTTGCATTTGTGTTCATTCAGGTGAGGTTTATTTTTGATGCATGTCTGGAAGAGACTTATTGATCTTCCTGGTTAGGACAAGCCCACAAGACACCCTATGTTTTTGATGTTGTGTACACTGTAACTTGGATTTTGTCAGTAGGTCTACAGAGATTCACAATGGCAAACAGGGGGTTAGATTCTATGTTTCTTAGTCCCATCCAGATGTGAACAGTACTGATCCAAGGTACTGCTCAAGGAAGTATATGACTTTTTTTTAAACCCTTTGTCAAAAACTACTAATTAGGGGCAATCATAATCTGGGTTTATGTTGCTTCGGATGTTTTATCCAAGCAACATAATTGTAGGAGAAACAGTTGGTATCACAGGGAGCTTTGAAGCTCCTATATACCAGTTGTCCTCAAAGTAGTGGTTTTTGGATCATATCACTCAATGAACCATCAGCTGCTAGTCCATGAAGAGTTTCCAGGAAAGAAAGAAACAATAGTAGGCAATGGGGACAAATATGATACCAGTCCATGGCACTCTGGAAAAAAAGTGCCAAGTCCGAACATCAGATACCTTAAGGAGCCACTGCTATAAACCATTCCTTTGTTCCATGTGTTTGACAACACAAAGTGTTTCCTCCTGAATTGTCACCATGCACATATGGTTGAACTCATCCTGCAGAAACAGAGCAAAGTAGTAAAATTAGGTTTTTGGGAAATCATAGTTACTACCACGGCCACCGCTGCCTCCTTCTCCTTATCATCCTTCTTGGCAAGTTTCTAATCCATATTGAAAAGGTCTGCTTGACTTTCTGTGGAGCTGGTGAAGTCTCAAAGGCAAGAGGACCTCCTGAATGATCATTCTAGTCTTGCAGGGAAGGACATCAGTGCTTGTATTGGTCTTTGCCTGTACCCATCCTTGGCAAAAACAGAGAGAATGATGCAAACTTAAAATATTTACTTTATCTGAGTAACTTATATGGTCTGTAGAATTCAGCCTTTTATGGAGTGGTATGTGGGTTACTCTATTGCAGAATTTTATTTTATTTTATTCCTCTGATCTATCCTGTGTTGCAGCTAAAGCTAATTCTGAATTCTCTCTTGTTGCTTTTGGTTTCTCTCTGGCAATTTTTTTTATTCCTAGCTGTTTTCTTTCCTAGGTGCATTTGTTCATTTCTTTTGTTCAAACAAAAATCTTATTAAAGGTGCACTCTGCACTTAAAAGCTGAACTCCTGATTCACTCCTCTCGATGAAGGGATGCTGTGCAAGAAAAGTAACTGTCTTGCCTATGGCAACGCAGGCCAGAAAATTACTGCTCTGAATGGGCTTGACGTGGCACAGGAAAAGAGGTGCAAATTGGATGGGGATGGGCAGGCAGGAAGACTTTGCTCTATTTTCTTATTACACTTTTGTGAACCAAAGCATGACGAGAGGCATGATTAATGGGGCAGCTTCTGAGGCTCCAGAGTCAATAACCACTAAAGTGTTTTTTTGCTTTTATGCCATCTTCATCCACTTCCCAAGAAAGGAGCTTACTCAACGATAATCGGGTGGAAACCTTCTGTGTTAATTTGCTGCAGAGAGAAATATTGTGGGCAGTGATGCTCTTCTTCCACCATCCCCGCCTGGAAAGGCAAAAGCAGTGGTGGTTTTGCTGCCCTGTTTGGCTTCTCATAGGCCAACCTTTCCCAAACCTGCCTCCTTCTACACGTTTTGGACTACGGCTCTTAAAACTCCTGAGCATTGGCCATGCTGACATCTGGAGGACACCAGCTTGAGGGAAATGCCATATCATGCATCGGGGTGGCCAGCTTCTGGAGCTCTGAATTGAGAGCTGATAGGCGCTTGTCCTCTAAGCTGAAAGCAGATCAGCTTGTGGTATGATGCCACTCCAGCACCTGTCTAATTGCCTTTGTAGCGTCTGATCATCTGGATGAAGAAAGTGACATTCCCTCCCTGACACAGGGTGGAAGATGCTCACAGAGGTTTCTACAGAATTGTCTATTTTTCCTTGGCCTTCACTGTCACATGTTTGAGAGTCAGTGGGAGGGTAGATGAGATATGGCTTGAACTGGACATCTCAAGAATAGGGACTATAACCTGGGGTAAGGATGCCGTAGGCTGCATGCACTCCCCAACCCCAGGAGACTCTCTGAACCCTCTGATATCCCCATTCAGCCCCCCTTTTTTTCACCAAAAATATGCCTTCAAGCACCAACCCACCACAAAAAAAAGTGATGGTTTTGGTCTCCACGTCCCCAGTGTGCACACCCCAGCCTCAAATAAAGAAAAAACTGCCATGGGAGGGCTAAAAACTGTAGTAAAAAGTGACATTTAATAATATCTTCTTGTTCTGGGAGCATTGATGCAGCCCAGAGAGGGCTGACTACACCCCCATCATAGTTGCCCACCCTTGCCCTACAGAGATGGTGATGCATGGTCTAGTGGAGCCTCAGATCCTTTTTTCAGACACAGAAACAAATAGATGGACAACATCATCACCCATGACTGGCAGATACTATGTAACTTCTGGATTGGTAGACCCAGTATAAATAGGGATGGGAATAAAAACTAGAGTTGACAGGTTCACTCTTCCCTGTATATAAATACTAGTACCATTTCCACATTACACTGTTATAGTGCTGTTATTCTGCTTTCAATGTCCTGTGGAATCCTGGGGTTTGCAGTTTAGGGAGGGGCATTTAGACTTCTCAGCCAGAGAGCTCTTTGGCCTCAGTAAACTACAAACCCCAGAATTCCACAGGATGTTGAAAGTGGAATAATAGCACTGTAACAGTGTAGTGTGGAAATGGCTTGGATTTTGGTTCTTTACCTTAACCTGGTTAGCCAGGTAGTGTCTTCTGCCGTTTAGGCTTCAGACTTGATGCTTGACCTTACAGTGTGTCGACTGACTTTATGGACCCTGGGTCCAGTTTGGGTTGGAATACGTTCCTAAAAATACTCCTCTTCCTCTCTTCTCCTCTCCAGGGTGGCCATCAGGAAAAGACTAGAAAGTTATTTTGCTTCTGGTTTTTGTTAAGTGCAGCTTGTTGTATTACTCAGACTAACGAACTGTGATTAATATTAACAGTTACTTTTGTGAAACAAGGCAACTTAAAATACAAAGCTGACTTGTAAATAAATTAGTTAACTTCACCTACAATTTATTCACTTACAATTTATATTTCACATGATGTGCTAAACTGTGATTAGTAGAAACTGGAAACTAGTGGAGCCACACTGGAAGAAGTAATATGAATGTCTATGAAGGGAACTAGGTTCACTAAACTGTGTTTTAACGTAACACCTCAATACATCTGTTATTTCAATGTAGCACATAACCATCTTAGCAGGTAGGCAAGTTTTATCTTCCTTATCTTTCAGGCAAGGAGAGTCAAGGCCGAGAAGTAGAGGCTCACCTAAAGCTATCTGTAAGTTTATAGCTGAGATGAGATTATGGTCTTAATCCTGAGCCGGGGTGAGCTATTTGTTGACTAATGGCTTTGGAAGGCTTTTGTAAATTTAAATGGTACCGTGGACATTCTAAGCCTAGAGTTACCTTTAAAAGGTAGGAGGAAGGTATTCCTTTTTTTGATCTAGGAATCTTCAGTCAGAAAGAGAAAGATTCACTGAGCTATGCATGTGCGCACAGATAAACTTGATTCATTGGTAACTTTCAAGTGCCCAATTTGTATAGGCTTGTTTTGCTCCCAGAACAGATTGAAAATAATGATTTGCAGCCTTGGAGCATAATGGGTGTGATTATAAGACCACTTAGGTCCACTCTAGGATGTAGTGCGTCTTAATTATTATTTGTGAATCAATGTGAAGTCCTCTTGTATGTCCAGACACACTTGGAACTGTGGAAGGAAAGGAAGGCAACTTTAGCTTTATCAGTTTTCTCTTGCCTACTAGTAGGTTGTGCTCTCCCTCTCAGAACTGATTGACTTACAATTTCTTATGAAATGTTGATTAGTGGCCTGCCGTTCAGGAAACTTTTGCTTGCATGGGTTTTTATTAACATGTATTTAGCATATAAAACAACATATATGGGATTATAATGCCAAACAGTAAATGAACAGAGCAAAATTCTAACATCTAACCTAATACTAAATTGAACTAAATTACAACTAAACTAAAAATAGATACAAAGAATACATATAAATGACTTCCAACCACCAGCTTTTGCTTCTAAGATAAACTATAAGATATACTATATTTGCCGGTGTATAGGATGCACTTTTTTCCCTAAAAAGTGCCTTCTGAAAATGGAGTGTGTCTTATATGGTGGTACATCTTATACACCAGCAAATATGGGTAACTCCTGCCAGGCCTAAATACATAGGAAAGTGAGAGTGGGTGAAAGGAGCACTAGTAGAAATGCCCCTTTCACCCCTCCTTCCTGTTGTTTTGCCTGGTGGGGGAGAACTCCCTGCCAAGGTAAAATGCATAGGAAAGGTGAGGGAGGGCAAAAGGAGTGCTAGCATTCTCCCGGGGCAGGCAAAACAACAGGAAGGAGGGATGAAAGGAGCACTAGCGCTAACACTCTTTCCTCCCCTGCCTACCTTATGCATTTTGCCTCAATGGAGAGTTCTCTCCACTCAGGCAAAATGGAAGGGAGGGGGTGAGGAAAACCTAATGTGACCTCTTCTTTCACTCCCTCTCCTTTTCCTGTGCATTTTGCCTTGGCCAGGTGCTAATTCCCCCCCCCCTAAAAAATGCCATCTGAAAATAGGGTCTGTCTAATAAGCCGTTGTGTCTAATATGCCAGCAAATACGGTTTCTCTTCTAGTGTGTCTGTCATTATCACACTACTGCCTTAGTATTTAATAAGCTTAACTTTCAAAACCAATAATTGACTTTTTCACCAAACAGTCTCTTAGACATACAATCTCTATTAATTTTAAATTTGAATAACCCTTTCCCATCCATTCTTCCTTATTATTGTAAGGTAGGTCACTGTGAGACGGGGAAGACTTTCCCAGCCTCTGAGGTCTTGACCAGATCCTTCTTCTTTGGCCAGGTTAGTTGGGACAGATGCCAACTGCTTTCCAAAACATCTTCAGGCACCAGAATAGGGAAGAGTGGTATAGGAGAAGCAGACTTCTGATTACCATCTGCTAGGGACGTACAACAAAACACATCTGTACCTGTCGTGGTTGTGAGATTACCATGGCTGCATGGCTGGCTAATACTGAGGAGAGAGATCTGGGCTTGTTAGGCTAACAGACTCATCCAATGATGTCTTATTTTATTCTTGACACAAAGATGAGAAGCTGAGGCTGAGAGTGAGGAAGTAGTTTGCACAAGGTTACATGATGATCTTTGATTCATTAGAGGTTTCCATGCTTTAGTTCTCAGGTGAAATGAAGTAATGTAGTGACAGTGAAGTTGCATTTGTGCATGTGAATTCCCCCCCCCCAGTGATTTGTGATGGCTACTTGAAATCTCCACATCCCCACAGGCAGCTTGTTGTCTGCAGCTGTCCCCATGTTCAGAATCAAAGTGTCAGTAGACCATTGTGAAATGGTCCAGATTTCAGACTTGAAGTTGTCAAGAGGGCCACCAAACCACCAAGCCAAACCCTGCTGATGCTTTGGATTGAATCTTTGACTTTTTGTATGCAAAGTGGCAGCTTGTGTACGAGCTGAGAGTAGGAACCAAAGAAGCGCTTCAACTGTTGAAGTGCAGCAAGCTGAAAGGACCATTCTGCTGCTTATATAAGGGCAGGACATATTCATACCAGACTTGACCTGTCCAGACATTTCGTACTGCCTGCCAGTCAGAGGGGGCTAATTGTGCATGCTCCTATTTCCTTTCTTGAGGTGGCTCTGAGGTCTCGGCTGTTTCTAAAATACTACAACAGCTTTTCCTAACCAATTTTCCTCCAAAGATCTTGGACTATGATTCTTATCAGGCTTACTGTTGGAGATGAGGGGAATGGTAGTCCAATGCCACTGGTGTTTGGG